>QRFJ01000770.1:0-149098 GCA_006176705.1 Cocos nucifera
CCATGCTATGTACACGACCTGATATAGCCCATGCTGTGAGTGTCACAAGCAGATATCAGTCAAATCCAGGTGAAGAACACTGGACTTCTGTGAAAATGTATCCTTAAGTACTTGAGAAGAACTAAGGATATGATGTTGGTCTTTGGTAATGGAGAACTCCAAGTCCAGGGATACACAGACTCGGAATTTCATGTCCGATATAGATGATCGAAAGTCGACATCTGGCAGTCTGTTTGTGTGCAATGGTGGAGCTGTCAGCTGGAAGAGTTCCAAGCAAACGGTGATAGCAGATTCCACCATGGAAGCAGAATATATCGCTGCATCAGAGGCTGCGAAGGAAGCATTCTGGTACAAGAAGTTTGCTGCAGAAATTGGAGTAATGCCATCAGATGCCATTCCTCTATACTGCGACAACAATGGCGCCATAGCCCTTGCTAAGGAGCCAATTCGAGAGAGGTCAACAACTGATAATGTGGCAGACCCACTTACAAAGCCGTTGGGCCAGCAGAAGATCGAAGCCCACCTTGAGAAGATGGGACTTAGACTTGTAGCCAATTGGCTTTAGGACAAGTGGGAGATTGTTAGATATATGTGCCCTAGAAGCCAGAATTGGCTGACACTTGTAATACACTTCTAGGGGCAAAATTATAATTTTGACTAAATCAATAAAATGGGTTATTTTCTATCACATATGTGTATTTAGTGTCTGTGATACATCCTTTGAGTTAATGGTAATGATAATTCATATTTTCAAGAGTTGAAAATTTAAGACATGAATAATCATTATTAACTCATAAAATGCTCCCGACCATAGGATCATCACGAGGATGGTGATTGATCCGGAAGGTTGGTGTACAATCGCTTCTCTTTAGTAGATGAGTCTTGAGTCTACGGTGTGGAGACACCGGAGCGAGAGTACAGGTACTCGTTAGAGAACGAGGGCACTGAGCGTGACCACCTCGAGTAGTCATTAGGGAGTCTACCTTCTCGTCAATGACTGACTCGATGCTGCAGTAGTGTGTCTGGTTCTTTGACCTGAGGTGCATCGGCAGTTCACCTTGAGGGTGTTATAGTTTGACTACACCATTACTCGGTCTCCTAGCCATATGGAACCCTGAGGTGTATGTTGGCTATAGCATGTTCATTGTAGGAACTGGATGGCATCAAGATGGAATCTATCTACCTCGGTGGTAGAGGAGCAGCCCTATGATGATCATGAGAATCAAGTCCAGAAGTCCATGGCCATGGCAGAGTGAAATAATAGAAAGAGTTTCTATTTAGATTTTCACATTGGACTCGAATCGAATGATTACATCATATGACAGAGACTAGGGTTTGACGAGTTCACCTTAACCCTAATCTGATCGGGGCTCAAGATAGAAGAACTTAATCACACAGGTAGCTGCACCAAGAGGTTCGCATTCAGCTCTGATGGGTTGCCACCATATACTGCTAGGTGTCACTGGTGGATTTTGGGAGCAATTAGAATGATTTAGATGATCGATCATTCTAGCTGTTCGAATCAGAAGAGTTCTGATCCATCGAAAGGAGTTTCGATGATGTCGATGATAGAGATCATGACATATCCCATTACCATACAGAACTGAACCTAACTGGGTCACACAAACAAGGGTTTGAATCTGGTGATCATCAATTGAACTGATCTAGTTCAATTGATCTGAATGAGATTCAATTAGGTTCAAGGAAATCGTGCTAGCACTCGATTGAACCTAACGTTCTTCTTTTGCTATCATAAATAAGTTGTCCTGTCTGAGCCAAAGGAGTTTGTGCTCAATCAGAGGCCTTCATATGGTCTGACTGGAGGTTGTCCAAGTCAGAAAAGGTTGTCTTATTTTGTAAGACATTACCTGCCATTTTTGGTCACCTGCCATTTCTTGTTCTTTGACTTTGGTCAAAAGTCTACTTTGACTGGTCAAACGTTGACCATTGACACTTTGACTTTTGACCACATGTCATGCACCTATTGGAGAGCTGGTGGGGGCCTGTCCCCCTGCCAGAACCTGGCAAGGAGAAGGGCGCACGCCACCCTAGGCGTGTGCCCAAGTTGGAGGCGCCTAGGAGTCCTTGTTGGACAAGGACTCCATCTCCTTTTTGGATTCCAATTAGAGTTCTTCTAAGAACCAACTTTGACTGGTCTTAGGCACCCTCTAAGGAGGAATCCAGGGGACTCTATTCCCACCAATCAGATTTAGATCTGATTTCACAAAGGGTTGTGATTGGTTGGGAAGAAGAGGAGTTGGATCACAGCTTAGTCTATAAATAAGACCCTGCGCCCAACTCAGATTGAAAATGATTGAGATCATAGTTTCCCATGCCCCAAGGCTGCCTCTCCCCTCCTCTCCATGCCAAACCACCTTCTCCCCTTGCTCTCCACGTCCAAAAGGAGTTTTGGACCTTGGTTGGTGCGATTCAGATCAAAGAGAAAGGCGATCAAAAGCTAAGAAGGCTGCGCTGCTGCAAAGGACGACTGCTCATCTTCAAATAGAGTTTTGAAGATCCTCCAGATCAGATCCAGATCTGATTTTTGGAGGCGTGATAGAGAAGAAGAGGATCTTCAGGTCCAACCTAAGTGGATATCGGTAGAGGCCAGGCGCTTACGTGGCTAAGATCCAAAACCTTCCGTTGCAAATAGGATCATCAACAGGGTAATAGGATTACCCAGATCAGGTAAATTAAATTTGATTTAATTTATATTTTAATTTTATTTTATTAAAATAATAAGAATCAGATCTGAAATATATCAAGATCTGATTGGGATCAAGAAAAAAATTTTTGAAATATATCTCTTGATCTGATCAGATCTGAACGAATCTGGATCGAAAAATCAGGATTTTCCTTCATCTTCAACTACCATCTGGTTTAGACTTAGTGTTAAAAGACTGTTATTATGTGCCTACAGCAAGCAGAAATTTGATTTCTATTTCTTACCTTACATTAGAAGGCTATGTAATTAGTTTTCCTAAGGATTATTATAATATTCTTTATGAAAAAAATAAAATTGTAAGTGGTTTCCTTATTAATGATCTTTATCAGTTACATATTAATATATCTATTTTTAATATTGAGCAAAATATGAATACCATGAAATGACCTAGGGATAGTCCAAATGGTAGGTATCTATGGCACCTAAGATTAGGTCATATAATAGAAGATAGGGTTAACAAATTAAAAAAAATTAGGCTATTGAGTTCGTTGACTTTCGAGTCATATCCAATTTGTGAATCTTGTCTTCATAGCAAAATGACTAAGCTACCTTTTGTAGGATATGGGGAAAGGGCCGTGGATCTTCTTACCTTAGTACATACTGAAGTGTGCGTCCCATTTGATATGCCGGCTAGAGACAAAGTCTACTTCATAACCTTTATAGATGATTTATCTAGATATGGATATGTGTATCTTATGAGATATAAGTTTAAAGCTTTTGAAATGTTCAAAAAATTCAAACATGAAGTAGAAAAGCAAATTGAAAAATCTATTAAGATTCTTCGATTAGATTGAGGAAGTGAATACCTTAGTCAAAAATTTTTGAACTATCTTAGAAAAAATGGCATAGTCTCTTAATGGACTCCACTTGGAACATCTTAACTCAACGAGATTTTAGAATGGAAGAATCAGATCCTATTAGATATGGTCTGATCCATGATGAGCTTCATAGACCTTCCTGATTTTCTTTGAGGATACTGTTTGTTAACTGCAATATACTTACTGAATAGGGTTCCCTCTAAAACTGTTCCTACCACACCGTATGAGATATGGCATGATAGGAAATCAAGTCTGAGTCATCTCAAAATTTGGGGTTGTCCGGCCCATGTCAAAAGACAACAAGCAGACAAGTTAGACTTTAGGTACTTCAGAGCTCGATTTATAGGATATCCTAAAGAGTCATTAGGATATTATTTTTACATTCTAGAAGATCACAATGTGATTGTGAGTCGACATACCATTTTTTTTGAAAAATAGTTTATTCAAGATGGCGGCATTAGAAAGAAAATCAAGCTCGATGGAAAAGTCTCACAAGAGCAACAAGCTAAGGACCTAATGGAACCAAATCAGATTGAGCCAATCCATTCACTACCTCCTCCACCTCGTAGATCGAAAAGAATTTTTCATCCCCTGAGAAGATACTTAGGTACTTATTTCAGAGGAAGTAGAGAAAATATTCCTCGTAGGTAATGGTGCTTCATGGTGATGATCCCAAAACCTATAATGAGGCGATATCAGATATCGACTCCGAGAAATGGTTAGAGGCAATGAAGTCAGAAATTGACTCGATGCACTCAAACCAAGTCTGGACCTTGGTAGATCCACCAGAAGGTATAGTACCTATTGGATGTAAATGGATCTTCAAGAGAAAGATTGGTGCAGATGGGAAAATGTGGAGACATTCAAGGCTAGATTAGTGGCAAAAGGTTATAGTCAATGCGAAGGCATTGACTATCAGGATACCTTTTCCCAGTAGCTATGCTAAAATCCATCCGCACATTGCTTGCTATTGCAGCCTATTTCGATTATGAAATATGGCAAATGGATGTGAAAACGATGCATTCTTAAATGGATATCTTGAGGAAGATATCTATATGGAACAGCCGCTAGGTTTCACATCCAGTGATGACTGATCACAAGGTATTGCAAGCTGCAAAGGTCCATATATGGACTTAAGCAAGCATCTCGGAGCTGGAACACTCATTTTAATGATGTGATCAAATTATTTGGTTTCATCAAAAATGAAGGAGGAACCATGTGTCTTTCAAAAGGGTCAGTGGGAGCGCTGTTGTCTTTCCTCGTATTGTACGTGGATGACATCCTCCTTATTGGGAATGATATTTTCCCATGTTGACCACAGTTAAAATGTGGTTGTCCAAGGAATTCTCCATGAAAGACCTAGGTGAAGCATCCTTTATTCTAGGAATTAAGGTCTATAGAGGATAGACCGAATAGGATGCTAGGACTTTCACAGAAGATGTACATAGAGGAAGTACTAAAGAGGTTTAGTATGGAAAACTCTAAGAGGGGATTAATACCCTTCAGACATGGTATTCATCTTTCCAAGAAGATGTGCCCTAGCACACCTGAGGAAATAGAATGCATGAGCAAGATCCCTTATGCTTCAGCAATAGGGAGCCTCATGTATGCCATGCTTATGTACACGACCTGATATAGCCCATGCTGTGAGTGTCACAAGCAGATATCAGTCAAATCCAGGTGAAGAACACTGGACTTCTGTGAAATGTATCCTTAAGTACTTGAGAAGAACTAAGGATATGATGTTGGTCTTTGGTAATGGAGAACTCCAAGTCCAGGGATACACAGACTCAGGATTTCATGTCCGATATAGATGATCGAAAGTCGACATCTGGAGTCTGTTTGTGTGCAATGGTGGAGCTATCAGCTTAAAAGAGTTTCCAAGCAGAACTAGTGATAGCAGATTCCACCATGGAAGCAGAATACATCGCTGCATCAGAAGCTGCAAAGGAAGGCATTCTGGTATAAGAAGTTTGCCATGCAGAAATCGGAAGTGATGCCATCAGATGCCATTCCTCTATACTGCGACAACAATGGCGCCATAGCCCTTGCTAAGGAGCCGAGGTCTCACCAGAAATCCAAGCACATTGAGCGGCGATACCACCTCATCCGCGATGATTACCTCGAGAAGGATTACGTTGAGGTCAAGAGAGTCAACTCCGCAGATAATACGTGGCAGACCCACTTACAAAGCCGTTGGGCCAGCAGAAGATCGAAGCCCATCCTTGAGAAGATGGGACTTAGACTTGTAGCCAATTGGCTTTAGGACAAGTGGGAGATTGTTAGATATATGTGCCCTAGAAGCCAGAATTGGCTGACACTTGTAATACACTTCTAGGGGCAAAATTATAATTTTGACTATAAATAATAAAATAGGGTTATTTTCTATCACATAAGTGTATTTAGTGTCTGTGATACATCCTTTGAGTTAATGGTAATGATAATTCATATTTTCAAGAGTTGAAAATTTAAGACATGAATAATTCATTATTAACTCATAAAATGCTCCCGACCATAGGATCATCATGAGGATGGTGATTGATCCGGAAGGTTGGTGTACAATCGCTTCTCTTTAGTAGATGAGTCTTGAGTCTATGGTGTGGAGACACCGAGCGAGAGTACAGGTACTCGTTAGAGAACGAGGGCACTGAGCGTGACCACCTCGAGTAGTCATTAGGAAGTCTACCTTCTCGTCAATGACTGACTCGATGCTGCAGTAGTGTGTCTGGTTCTTTGACCTGAGGTGCATCGGCAGTTCACCTTGAGGGTGTTATAGTTTGACTACACCATTACTCGATCTCCTAGCCATATCAGAACCCTGAGGTGTATGTTGGCTATAGCATGTTCATTGTAGGAACTTGGATTGCATCAAGATGGAATCTATCTACCTCGGTGGTAGAGGAGCAGCCCTATGATGATCATGAGAATCAAGTCCATAAGCCCATGGCCATGGCAGAGAGTGAAATAATAGAAAGAGTTTCTATTTAAGATTTTCACATTGGACTTGAATCGAATGATTACAATCATATGACAGAGAATTAGGGTTTGACGAGTTCACCTTAACCCTAATCTGATCGGGGCTCAAGATAGAAGAACTTAATCACACAGGTAGCTGCACCAAGAGGTTCGCATTTTTCAGCTCTGATGGGTTGCCACCATATACTGCTAGGTGTCACTGGTGGATTTTGGGAGCAATTAGAATGATTTAGATGATCGATCATTCTAGCTTGTTCTGAATCAGAAGAGTTCTGATCCATCGAAAGGAAGTTTCGATGATGTCGATGATAGAGATCATGACATATCCCATTACCATACAGAACTGAAATCTAACTGGATCACACAAATAAGGGTTTGAATCTGGATGATCATCAATTGACTAATCCTAGTTCAATTGATCTTGAATGAGATTCAATTAGGTTCAAGAAAATCGTGCTAGCACTCGATTGAACCTAACGTTCTTCTTCTATTATCATTAAAAGTTATCTCTGACTGAGCCAAATATAGTTTGTGCTCACTCAGAGGTACCTTTACCTAATGGTCTGACTGGAGCTTGTCCAGAGTCAGAAAAAGGTTATCTTAATTTATGAGATAAATTTGAGACAATATCTACCATTTTTCATCACCTGCTAATTCTTGTCCTTTGACTTTGGTCAAACATTGATCTTTGACTCTTGGACATCTGCTCATGTGTCATGCATTTATTGGAGAGCAGATAGGGACTTATCTCCTTACTGGATTTTAAAAGAAGGGGATGCACGCCTAGGATGGCGTGTGCCCATAGATAGGGATGCCTGGAGTCCCATACAGATGGGACTCCAGGTTGCTTCTTGGATTCAACTTAGATGACCCCTAGCCATAAATTTTGACCAATCTTAGGCACCATCTAAGGATGAATTTATGGGGCTCTCATCTGATTGGATCAGATGATATCATCCCACCAATCAAATTTAAATATGATTGCACGAAGCAGCATGATTGGCCGGGATGATGTGGCACTGCATGGCGTAGCAGGGTCTATAAATAAACCCTGTCTGCGCCCCACTTTAAGAGATCTTTCTCCTAGCCATGCCCCAAGGCTACCCCTCTCTCTCCTCCATTCCATCTTCTGATCCTTTCTCTCCTATCCACGCCCAAGGAATGTTGGGCTTTAGTTTGGTGCGATCCAGACAAGAAAAGGCTGATGAGAAAAGAAAGAAGGTAGCACTGCTGCAAAGATGATAACAGATCTTCGAAAGAAGTTTCGAAGATTCTTTAAATCAGATCCAAATCTAATTTTTGGAGACATAATAAAGAAGGAGAAGATCTTCAGATCCAGCCCAAGTGGATACTGGTAGAGGCCAAATGCTTGCATGGCTAGATCCAAAACCTCAGGCAATTAGTAGGATCATTAAAGGATAATCAGATTACCCAGCAAATAAGATAACATTAATTTAAATTTAATTTAATTTTCTTATTTATCAAATTATAAAATCAGATCTAAAAAGTGTCAGATCTGATTTGGATCTAAGAAAAAATTTTTGAAATATGTTTCTCGATCCAATCAGATTTGAACGAACCTGATCCAAAAAATCTAATTTTTTCCTTCGTCCATATGGTGTGGCTTGGGGATTGCATGAGAAACCTCACATTAAATCATAAGAATAAAAGAAGCTCTTAGGCATTGAGGCTATGTGGTGCATGAAGAGAAAAGAGAAGTCCTAGTTTAACTAGGATTTTCTTGAATTTTGGTTTAACCTTTAACCAATTCCTCGACCAATCCTAACCAATTTTGGAATTAGTTATAACCAAATAACTAATTATGTCCTAGCTCAATTAGAAATCTAATTAGGCTCTAATCCAATTAGAAAATTAGTTAGATTAAAATCTCATCAAACTAGGGATTGATTTCTTGAATAATTGGGTTATCTCATGACCCAATAAGATTTGATCCAATCAAATCAAATTGAATTCCATTCAATTAGATTTAATTCTAACCCCATTTGATGAATTAAATTGAGCCTTATTGTAATTCAATTACAAATTAATCCTCCTACAACTTATTAACTTTTATTAAGTTTGATAACTACAATAATTGCATTGGATTAATCATTAATCTCATTGATAATTAAATCAACACGTGATTTATAATCATGAATCAACTATCTGATTAGTCAAAATCTCTTTTGTGTGTGACTCTACAGGTTCAATTCTATCTGATAGTAGGATACATTGTGATCTTCATCAATTATATCATTGAAACTCTTTTCAATAGATTGAAATTCTTTTCAATTCAATCAATCAAAAATTATTAATAATCAAAATAATGCTTATTGATCCCATAATCCACCAATAACACCTAACAATATATAGTGATAATCCAGTAGAACTGAAAATAAACGTCTATGTGTAGTTACCTTGAAGCTCGATTCTTTTGTTATGAGTCCTGACTAGACGCAGGTCAAGGATAACTCATCAAATGCATTCGTCCATCATATGTTAGATTTAATTAACTCAAGTCCATATGAAATCTTATAAAAACTCTTTCTATCATTCATCTACCATGGCCATGAATTTTAGGACTTAGTCTCATGAACTGCATAGGACATCTTCCTACCTACCAGGATTGATAGATCCCATCTTGGTACATGCCTTATTTCTATAATAGATCTATTGTAGCCAAAATACATCGCAAGATTCCAAATGGTTAGATAACCAAGTGATTATGCAGTCAAACTATAGCAATCCTACTATGAACAATCAAGACATCTTAGATCAAAGAACTATCTATACAACTGCAATATCGAGTAAGTCACTGACGAGTGGATAGCCATCCAAGTAACTTTTTATGCTAGTCATGCTTACTACCTTTAATCTTTATCAAGTACCTATACTCTCTCTCCACTATCTCCATACTATAGACTCAAAACTCATCTATCCATGAAAGAAAGCAATCTATGTACTAATCTATCCAAATCAGCCACCATCTCCATAACAATCCATCGATCGAAAGCATTTAGGAATGAACCACTAATAACAGGTATCTCAAATTCTCAACACTTGAGAATATGTGTCATCATTTGTTAATTTGTCAGATGATTCATGGACATAATTATAATACAACATGAATGAAAATTAATTAAATTTTATTTATTTAAAAATTTTAATTATAAAATAATGCTCGTAGAATGTGTATATGTGTCAGCCAATTTGGCTTCTAGAACATACATCTAATAATATAAATATCTTCATTTACTTATGAAATATCATTATATAAGTCAAGAAGATTAAAAGAATAATCCATCAAAATATAAATTTTGATTGGCTTGTAGGGCATTATTCTTTCACATCCTTGAGCTAAACTATCATATTCTTCATCTCTAGCCTTGCCTTGAATGTCTTGGCAAGTGCAGATGTGAAGTGGTGCTTCTTCTCTTAGGCAAGATAAACTTGCTCCTTGGCATACTCTCAAGCATCCCAAGCTATTGCTAGCTCCTATTTGTCCAGGGGCCTTCCCTGGTCGGCCTTGTGGGTTTAACACTTGTCCTTTATTTACCCCTACATGTAGACCATGAGGATGGCCTCAATAGCATGGACAACGTGGGAGCATTGTCATCATAAAGATGAAGTCAACAAAAGAAATCAGATATACTAAATGATGACTCCAAAAACTTGCTACTCATCTTGATTGTCCCAATGTACATGGAGTTGATGAGCTCCCCTAGCATCATCACTCAAAGGCACTTCTCATCTTTTGGAATCATCATACCTCTTATCAACTTGCTAGAGAGCTTAGGGAAATCAATGTGATCGAGTCAATGGCCTTGTCAACCTGCTAACTAGTACATATCCAACTTGGCCTCCTAAGAAGAACACCGGGGCAGTTGGGATGTCGACACTCCTAAGGCCTCGGTGGCAGGAGTTGGAGCATGTGCCGATGTAGAAACTAGCTCGAGTGTTGAAGCAGTTTCTTCTATAACTGATAGTATCCAAGGACATAGTAGCAACTAAAAAATTCAAGGCCGGATCCATGTGACCATGGACAAAGCAGCTGGTGCTTCCTTGGGGGCCCTTTCAAGTTGGAGGAGCCTTTGAAGTAGGCAGATGAGCAAAGACTGAGGTGATCACCTCCACCTCAGCTAATCTTGCCTTATCAAATCAACCCTTGACTTGGGTGCCACAGTTGAGCTTAGTGCTGCAGGAAGATCAGCATCAAGGATGAGGGCAATAGCATGTGCCTTTGCCTTTTGTTTCCTCAAAGGGCTAGCCGCGCTCCTATCGAACTTGCTTTTGCAAGGAGTACCCTTGGTGGCCTTGGACATGAGTTCACTAGGGTCAAAATTCATCCTTGTGAAAAATAAAATAAATATGTAAGAAAAGTCTATTGTCAATTCTCGAAAGAATTCAATTTCAATCAGACCAAGATATTCCCCTTGACTGAGGTCATTCTAAGCCTAGCATTTACCAAGGCACCCTAGGAAAGAAGTTTGGTCAAGGATGGTGCTTGCATACTGCAAAGGGTATTGACTGTTGTTTGCTTCTCTTCAGACAGGATCAAGCAAAGATTCATTGCTCTCTTCCTCGGCATAAACTATTGCGATGGAAACATCCGACCCCTCCTCAGGGATACAAAAAAGAATTGACCCTTCTAGTTGTGAATAGAGGAAGGACCAAATGGAAGAAGGTGGCAAACCTTTACTTCTGGAAAGGCACCATCGACCCTTATTCTGAGGATGCCTTTAAACTAGAAAAATGCTCGAAACAACCCTAGTGAAGGAGAAAGATCGTGAAGAATAACCAAACAAAAGAATCTAACAATTATTATCTAAGCACTAGAAATGAGTTGGGTCAGGGGATGAGTTGGTACCCATACAAAAGCTAGATAAAAAGAGCCAAAATGAGAAGCCTGAACTCTGCCTTCAGAGTTTCTTTGTAATTAATGAGCTAATCCTTACCTAGCGACATTATCTAATTAGAAGGGTCAGACAACTCAAGATGAAGATCTAAGGGATGTAGTACTTGGAGAATCTTCTCTAGGTCAGCATCCCCTAGTATGCTTTTCTCAGCTAACAGGGCAAAACTAGTTATTGAAAAGGATCCTTTGGAGCCTGTAGAGGTTTAATTGGATGAACACCAAGCTGCTAGCTCATCATCTAATGACCTCTTCTTCCTATGCCACATCACTTCTCTTAGATAGAAAAGGAAAGTGAAGAGGAGGAAAGAGCAAAACAAGGAGGAAGAACTAGGATAAGGAACCAAGAAGACCTATCAAAAGTCTAAAGCAAAGAAACTCTAGTAGAAAAATAGAAGAACTCCAATTGAGAATGGAGAAAAGAAAGGATTTCAAGAGCGGAGCACTAATTTATTCTTGGTTTCTCTTAGGACAAGTATTTGCAAAAACTTCAAGATGAAGATGAAGCCTAGTTCGCAAATATTATACAGAGCCTTGAGTGGCTCAGATCGATGCAACCGTTCATGCAGTCAGTCCAATCTCTTCTACATGTCAATCAGACATTTGATTTTGAACAACCACAAGGATCGCTATTGGTAAAGCATCCAATCATCACCTCAAAAATCCCACCACTAAGGATACTAATTCAGGAATGGTACAAGCTAGCACACAATCATAAATGATCTTTAGAAAGCTTTTAGAGTTAACGAGATAGCCCTAACTGTTCGACTTCAAAGCTTGCTTTAGCTAGTTGGTTTTACTCGAGGAGAGCTACTTCCTTCACTTTAGCTAGTCAAGTTGACCTCGAAAGTGGCACTATAACAAAAATGACTATTAGTAGCATTTTTATGTACTGATGTAGGCCAAAAAGAATACCATAAATATTTTTATTAATATTTTTATAATATTTTTTATTACTATCTTAAGATGATGTCGATAATTAATTATTAGCATTATCAAAAAAATATGGATAAAAAAATTTATTTTAGTGGTATTTGTAAGTACCTTTAAAGTTTCAATCCTATCATATGTAATTATCTTTAAGGTTTTAATTTCGATATTTTATATATGCCTATAAAAAATTATCAAAAATAAATCACATGTCCTATAATTGGAATTAAGAGCGGATTCAAACCAGTAATCTCTTGTTTGAATGGAAAGATCTTAACTACCAAACCACAACTTGCATTATTGGTACATAAAAGTCATATATTTAAGTTAGTAACATACATTCATTTTGTCAAATACGTATTTGATTAATATTTTAATATTTTTAAATCCTTTTATTTTTCATAAAAATAAAAAATAAACTTAATTTATTTAATTATTTATGTTTAAGATTTTATTTTCAAAAGTATTTAAAAATTAACTTTTGTGCATCTTCATATTCATATTAATTTTTTCACTAATTTTTTAAGAATAGATAATTCGTGATTACTTTTGTTTATGTTATAATAAAAAAGATTTTTGATACAAAAAATATCAATATTTTATATTATTTTTTTATTCTTAGCATGTTAATATAAGTCCGATTAAATCAATGACCTATATATAGTAATGTTAAAAATATATAAGTATGATAACATGTTTGATGAGATTGGTATGACAAAATCAAACTCTATATCAAAATTAAGAATTTATGATTTAGCAATAATTTTTTAAGATCCTATAAATTATGATATTATTTATCGATATATTAATTAAATACCATAATAGCAGTTCTAGTTTCCAGTACTTCAACTTATATGCTATCAAATACAAATTTATAGCTATATTTATAATAGATTAAGTACCGCTAATTAATAAAAAATATTTATTGAAAGATAGCAGCATTTTTAGTATAATATAATAAAAAAAATAAACCGAGAGCTCATTATGTAGCTGTAAGCTAGTTATTCTAAGCTTGCCATGTGGCCTACCCAAGGAGAGTCCTTTGCATTTTAAACTCTCTCCCCAACTGATAGCAACTCAGCTGTGATCATTAACTATTTTCTAACAAATATGATACCTAAGCAAATTCCCATGACCAAGAAGTGCGGGCATGATTCATAAGCGAGATGCATAAGTTGTTACCATATCAACTAGCATATAGCCTCAAAATACTAGGGCACACTCCGGCCCGCACCTAGATATTGCATTTTCAAGGATCCTATAGGTAACCAAGTTCTCTCTCGACCATCTTATGTTACCTCTCTATCCATCTTAGGTCTCCTATTCCCTAAAAGCCATGTTTGATTTGGACATTTGAGGATTCCTCGTTAGACATACTCTGATGGGTGAATTTATTCATTTTTATTGTTCCAAGTCGGAGTGTTGGTCGAAAGTTGATACTAATTCAAAGGTGCTTGGTATCGAGACCGATCTTTCTGATCCAAATAACAGACAGGTCAAGCACTCTAGGGAACTATCAACTCATCACATGGGTCGGACTAATTTCCAGTGGCAACAAGGACCAAGATTTAAACTCAAAACTAACCTGGTATCTTAATGAATGAGATCTCTTTTTGGGCTAGAAAGAGTCATGTCCGACCTTAAAATGCTGCAATTATTTGTGTTTCCTTAATATTTTCATCAGATCTAATCTGATCTAGGTTGGATTGAGACTTTGTCTAATTATATCCATGAGATCCAAACTCAAAACTGATGAGAAGTTCACATGGAAATTCTAGACCAAAGATGAACCACAGATCTAAACGTTTGGGCATGCGTCACGCCTAGGTAGGACCCACTTTTTAGCTGCCGCACGATATCTGAAGGATTTTTCTTCACTAGAGTGGTCACCAGGTCCCAGCATTTTGCCTATTTAATCCCCTCAAGCGCATGCTTCGCTACCGTCCATGCCTCGTTAAACTCATCTCCCGTCCAACCTCTCGCAGACCTGTCTCCCGTGCTCTCCACTCACTTCTTCCAAGACATACACAAAAGAAATCAGAAATGACAGGCCAAAAACCAGAAGCCACCAAAGTGGCTTCTCAAGTCCCCCATGGCTCCCTTCCGAACGCCGTCGCGCCGCAGCTGTGGCGTAACAATAAGTATGCCTTCGCTTGCGGCATGCTCGCCTCCATGACCACCATCATCTTAGGCTATGGTTAGTCTCATGGGCATCTTTTTTTCTTTTTCTCGTCCAAAAGAATAAAACAAAATCAAAAATATTTATAGTGTTCAGAGAGTATTTCCTTTCTTTACAGTTTTACTAGATATTTTTCTAAAAGAAGATTTTTTTAGGATAATTTTCGTAAAATAGCTCAAGGATTATTTTTGTCAGAAATTAAAATAGTTCAATAGTTGATAATATATTCCAATCAGGCTTGGCTCGTTATATAAAAAAAACTGCTGATCAAGTTCGAGCCAAGCCCAACTTCAGCTACTTAAGCTTGGTTCTTAGAAGATTTAAGCTGAGTTTTTTTAAAAAAATTAATATTTTAATATTCATGCTTGATTTATGAGGCTAGCTTTAAAATTTGTTTGATTTCAGCTATTTATCTATATTATTATTATTATTGGGCTAAGTCTAAGATCTCCTGCTGTTCATGAATTCTTTTGGATATTTTTTTTTTTATAATTTACTAATTGTTAGAGATAATTATTTTAGAAATATTTAATAAAAATAATTGATGCCATGTCACAGATATTGGAGTGATGAGTGGTGCAGCAATATTCATCCAAAAGGATTTCCACGCGAGTGACACTCAGATGGAAATCCTCCTCGGCATCCTCAACATCTCCTCCCTCATTGGCTCCCTCGCCGCCGGCAGGACAGCCGACTGGATCGGCCGCCGCTACACCATCGTCTTCGCCGCCGGCATCTTCTTCGTCGGCGCAATCATGATGGGCTTCGCCCCGAACTACGCCTTCCTCATGGTCAGCCGCTTCGTCGCCGGTATCGGCGTCGGCTACGCTGGCGTGATCGCCGCGGTCTACACCGCTGAGGTTGCCCCCGCTTCCTTCCGTGGCTTCCTCGTCTCCTTTCCGGAGTTCTTCATCAACCTCGGCATCCTCGTCGGCTACGTCTCCAACTTCGCCTTCGCCAAGTTCCCGGAGCACCTGGGCTGGCGCCTCATGCTCGGCGTCGGCGCCATCCCCTCCGTCTTCCTCGGCACCGGCGTCCTTGCCATGCCAGAGTCCCCCCGGTGGCTCGTCATGCATGGCCAGCTCGCCGCGGCCAAGAAAATCCTCGCCAAGACCTCCGACACCCCGGAAGAAGCAGAGGAACGCCTCCTCGACATCAAGAACGTCGCCGGCATCCCCGGCGACTGCAACGACGACGTGGTCGCGGTCCAGAAGCAGAGCCACGGCAAGGGAGTGTGGAAGGAGCTCTTCCTGAGGCCAACGCCGTCGGTCCGCCGTGTCTTGATATCAGCGATGGGAATCCACTTCTTCCAGCAGGCCTCCGGTATCGACTCTGTGGTGCTGTACAGCCCCCGAGTCTTCGAAAAAGCCGGAATTTATGACAAAGACAAACTGCTTGGCACGACGGTGGCGGTTGGATTCACCAAAACTTTGTTCATCCTGGTGGCAACCTTCCTGTTAGACCGTGTTGGGCGGCGACCTTTGTTGTTGACCAGCAAAGGAGGGATGATAGTGTCTCTGGCCGGGCTCGGGCTCGGGCTCACCATCATCGATCACCATCCGAATGGGCAGCTCCCATGGGCCATCGGGCTCTGCATCACATCGATATTGGCCTTTGTCGCCTTCTTTTCGATTGGTATGGGGCCGATGCCTTCGGTGTACTGCTCAGAGATCTTCCCACTGAGGCTAAGAGCACAGGGGGTGAGTGTTGGGGTGGTTGTGAACCGGGTGACAAGTGGTGTGATCACCATGACCTTTTTATCACTCTACAAAGCCATTACGATCGGCGGGAGCTTCTTCTTG
The DNA here is from genome assembly GCA_006176705.1 of Cocos nucifera. Lineage (NCBI taxonomy): Eukaryota > Viridiplantae > Streptophyta > Magnoliopsida > Arecales > Arecaceae > Cocos > Cocos nucifera. The sequence goes on from QRFJ01000770.1 coordinate 16,343, forward strand.
TATGCTGGGATCGCGGCGGTGGGATGGGTGTTCTTTTTTACTTACTTGAAGGAGACCAGAGGGAAGACTCTGGAGGAGATGGAGGATTTGTTTGGAACGAAAACAGAGGAGGAGGAGGATGGAGAAGTTCAGATGGTGAATGGAGCTGGGGGAGTGAGTAATGGGAAAGATTGATAACGTCAGGGTGTTTTCTGTAAAATTATTATGGAGGTTAAAACCCTAGAAGGAAAGACTTCAGGAGAAGCGTGATTTCTCCTGACGAAAAGAGATGCGGAGCGGGTTAGGTGGGAAGACTCTCTAACGGGCCCACGAGGAGAAAACGTTTTCTTTTCTCTTTATTAGGGGGAAAGTAAAAAGGTCGCATAATTATGGGAAGTCTTGTAGGGTGGATCTGTGATCGGTGCTATATTCCAAGTCTGTTTGATTTGAAGAAGTTAAATGAAAGACAGAAGAAGCAGATTATAATATTTACGCATTTCACCATCAACCAAGCAAAAACTGGAATTCTATTATGTTTGTATATGCCGACACAGGCTTCATGCAACCTCTCATTCCATGTATCCAGGAGAGCGCCGTGCAGCTGCTGTTAACTTTGAATTAATCGAATGGTCCAAGGGCAATGCACTTGCTTTGTATTGTCTCTATTCCATGTTGCGTGGAAAGATTGGCCAGGCATTCAGTAACTCGTAAGATACAGCTGCTGCCCTTGGAAATCGATACATAAAACAATATACTTGCTGCATGCATCAGCCAAGCTTTCTTTTTTGTTCTTTATTTGATGTTAGCATCAATCAAGCTTTCTGCCACGCCCATTTGAGCAAACTTACAAAAACCTATCACTTTTTTAGTCAAATATAAACTTATAATATACTTCTTTAATTTACAGGTGAATAGATTAAAAATGGCCAACTTTGGATTTGAAATTAATCTGAAAAATGATTTGATCCAATATTGATTTAAGTTGTTTAGACAATAGGTGTGGATTGAGAAATATGACTATATATTTTGTAACCAGAAAATTATGGCCATTTGTCAAGACCTATACAGGCATGTGTTTATACGGGGATTCATGTGGACGTCTTTAGTCCCATATCGACTACATACTGAATAGATCTTGGATATTTATATAAGATCAAGAATCTCAATTAATAATTTTTAGCTATATTTTTTTAATGAGATTCTAGACTATTATAAATGGTATTAGAATGGACTCGACTCATGAAGGTTAGGGGACACTGCATAGGCCCATTTGAGCTGGCCATGAACAAATTATGGTATTTGTACTTGGATTTTTGATATTTATGGATGGATTTGGATTCTTAGTTTAGCAAAAAGGTCAGGACTTAAATGGAGAGAATATATAGAGATTTTTATGGATATATATTTAATCTGACATTGGCTATGCATTGATTAAATCTTGATTAGAGGTCTTAGGTTGTTACAATATTTTAAGGGCAACAATATGGTAAAATTTATGATACTTTTTATGGTATAATAAATGTTGGGGATAAATCCCGCTCCTGCCGAAGCCCGACCCGACGCTCAGCCCAATGTAACCAGTAGCCGCTGAAGAGCTATAGCGCCAGGCGCCAGGCCGAGCCCCTATCACGGCCGAACTGCCTAGAGGCCGAACTCCCCTGCGCCAAGGTCCGGGCCGAACTACCTAGCTGCCGAACTCCCCAGCGCCAGGCTCCGGGCCGAACTCCCACCGCCAGCCGAACTTCCTGAGGGCCGAGCTCCTTGGACTCCAAGCGGCCGAGCTTCAATGAAGTCCTCTCAGCGGCCGAACTCCTTCGGGCCGACTCCAAGCGGCCGAGCTTCAATGAAGTCCTCTCAGCGGCCGAACTCCTTCGGGCCGACTCCAAGCGGCCGAGCTTCAATGAAGTCCTCTCAGCGGCCGAACTCCTTCGGGCCGACTCCAAGCGGCCGAGCTTCGATGAAGTCCTCTCAGCGGCCGAGCTCCTTCGGGCCGACTCCAAGCGGCCGAGTTTCGATGAAGTCGTCTCAGCGGCCGAACTCCTCAGCAGTCGTCACTTAGGAGCCCGAACTCCTCAGCAGTCGTCACTGGGCCGAACTCCTCAGCGGTCGCCCTCATCAAACTTCGGCCGACCGAGCTCCTACCGAACTCTCAAGTGTCCAAGCCTCAGCCCAAGCCCAACAGCCGGCCGAACCCCAGACGGCCGAGCTTCGGCTTCTCAGCAGCCGAACTCTTCTGCGGACGAGCCTTAGCTGCATACCTCTTGCCAGACGCCTATGGGAGCCGAACTCCCTCCTATCTTCCTCTTCAGGAGCCCGAACTCCTCCGAAATGGGCACACGACGAAGGCCTTCAACCCTTCATCCATCAGTCAGTCCGCCGCACCATCGGTCAGTCCGCCGCGGGCGATAGCGACCCACTGCCAGGCGGCGATGGCTGTCACCCTCAATCCGCCGCACACGGCACCAGTGGGACTGACTCCGCCGAACCTCGAGCGGCCCGCCAGCACGCGGCTGCAGTTGTCACCATCAAGCTCCACTATATAAAGGACCCTCCCGACACGCTAAGGCTAAGCTCTCTGGACTCTTGACTCTCTAAGCTCTCCTCCACATCTCTAAGCTCCGGAACTCATTCCGAGCACTCCATTACTGTTGGTCGGAAACTAACTTGACCGTCGGAGGGTCCTGCCGGAGCCACCACCCCACCGGTTCCGGTCGGGACTTCATTTTGCAGGTCCCCGGCGGCGCCCGGCGGCCTCGATTGCGGCGACCTCCGGCGGCGACGGATTTCTGCACCAACAGATTGGCGCTAAAGGAAGGGCCCGAACCTTCGAGGTTCCCTTGTTCTTAAAGGAGTGCTCGGCGACGATTTTCCGCCCCTGCTCCGGATCTCTCTTCTCCCTCTTCAGAATTCCTTCTCTGGAAAGAGGAAATGCCCCCCAAAAGGGCTTCGACGCGGCGCTCGACGGCTTCCGCAGCTCGATCCCCTCCGAGTCCGTCCGTCCCTGCTCCGGCCCCGGTGACTCAGCCCCCGTCTATAGCCGCAGTAGATACGGAGCAGTTCAACCAGCTCATCCAGCACGTTCGCGGTCTCACGGAGGCGGTGCAGGCGGTGCTGCACCAACAAGTCCCAGTGCCAGCCCGACCGGCGTGGGACTCCCCGAAGTCGGATGATCCAGTCCAAGAGCGACCGGCCTGGGCAGCCCGACCTCCGATACCCGGATTGGGGAGGCGGAGGAGGGAGAGCCCTCGTTCGGATCATGGATCGACCAAGGGTGAAGCCTCGTGCCCATCTCACCAGAAAGCCTTGGAGATCAGAGACCGTGAGGACCTGCTGGGCCAAAGGCTCTTGGAAATGAACCGGCGAATTGAAGAACTTCGTCCCCCCTCGCGTGGTGATGACGTTTGTGCAGACCCTCCTTTCTAGCAGAAAATCATGCAAGAACCTGTTCCACCGACCTTCGAGCTCCCTCAACTGGAAAGCTACGATGGAACTTCTGATCCGGTTGATCACCTGGGGGCCTTCCGGGCCATGATGCTGCTTCACGATGCTTCAGATGCCGTGCTGTGCCGAGCCTTCCCGTCTACCTTAAAGGAAGCAGCGAGGAACTGGTACTCGGCGTTGAAGCCCAACACGATCTTCTCGTTCGACCAGATGAGCAGTCGGTTCGCGGCCCACTTCATCAGCAGCCGACGACCGAGCCGAGGTTCAGATTCCCTGATGAGCGTCAAGCAGAAGCAAGGGGAATCCATCCGGAACTTACGTCACTCGATTTCAACGCCGCGGCATTGGAAGTCCGGGACCTGGACCAGTCTGTCGCGATGGCCGCACTTAAGGGCGGCCTTCAGAAAAATAACTTGCTGTTCTCTCTGGAAAAAAGGAGTATTCCCAGGGACTTCGCCGACCTGCTGGCTCGAGCCGAGAGATATGCCCGTGCGGAAGAAGCCTTCAAATTGAAAGATGAGGAGCTCGTCAGAAAGGACCGTGGCCGGCGGACGAGGAAGAGCTGGGTGAAGCTCGGCTGCACTCGCAGACCCCCTACGAAAGCAGGCGGGCCCGAACTCCTCGAACTCGCCCTGATAAAGAGGGCGCGAAGGAAGTCCTCCTCCCGGAAGGTTCCGCCGCTATGCCCCCCTCAACGCTCCTCGAACCCAGATTCTCACCGAAGTAAAACACCAGCTGCCAAGACCGGAAGGATTACGATCTCCCCCAAACAAGCGCGATCGAAATAAGTACTGCCTCTACCATCACGACCACGGCCACGACACGGAGGGATGCATCCAGCTCCGAGACGAAGTTGAGGAGCTCGTCAGAACGGGTCGGCTGGGTAAATTCCTCCGGTACCGGCCTGAAGCAGAAAAAGATCGGCTAAGGGCGCTGCCGTAGCCAGAGACTGCAAGAAGGTCGGCCACCTTACGGCGTCGTTCACATTGCCCCTGGGAAGATCTCGGTGCATCAGCGATTCACCGTCTCCCAGCAACAAGAGCTTGCACCAAATTGAGGAGTTCAGCATGAGGAGGTCGTCCACCCCAGGAACTTATTGCATCGAAGAAATGCGGAGGAACAACGTTATCACGATCTTGAAATACAGAATTTGGGGGATGCGCTACTAGTAACTTCCTTTCAATAAAATTTCTTTTCTTTCGATAATATTATTTTTGGATGCGAAAACCATGCGAGTGACAGGGAAAAAATGCAGCCAACCTCGGTTAGGAACTGGAAGGAGAACCTCGTCCTAACGCGAGCAATAAGCTCGGTCACAGGAGATAAGATCTCCCCGAGTGCGCACTTCGGCAGCAGGAGATAAGATCTCCCCCGAGGGAAGCTCGGCTATAGGAGATAAGATCTCCCCCGAGCGCGCACTTCACTTCGGCTGCAGGAGACAAGATCTCCCCCGAGGGAAGCTCGGTCGTAGGAGATAAGATCTCCCCGAGCGCGCATTTCAACCTCGGCTAGAGATAAGATCTCTCCCGAGCGACCGTTGACAACCTCAGCTAGAGATAAGATCTCTCCCGAGCGACCGTTGACCAAACACGAGCACCAACCTCGGCCGCAGGAGATAAGATCGTCCCCGCGAGCGGACAGCTCGGCTACAGGAGATAAGATCTCCCCCGAGCGCGCACTTCACTTCGGCTGCAGGAGATAAGATCTCCCCTGAGGGAAGCTCGGGTAGGAATAAGATCTCCCCGACAGCGCGCCTTCAACAGAGAGATCGGCAAGGAGACAGAAGATAAGATCTCCCCGAGGCGCGTACTTCACTTCGGCTCAGGAGATAAGATCTCCCTCGAGCTTTACCTTCAACCTCGACTGTAGGAGATAAGATCTCCCCCGGAGCGCGCACTCAACCTCGGCTAGAGATAAGATCTCTCCCGAGCGACCGTTGACAACCTCGGCTAGAGATAAGATCTCTCCCGAGCGACCGTTGACAAACACGAGCACCAACCTCGGCCGCAGGAGATAAGATCTCCCCGAGGAAGCTCGGCTACAGGAGATAAGATCTCCCCGAGCGCGCACTTCACTTCGACTGCAGGATAAGATCTCCCCGAGGGAAGCTCGGCCGTAGGAGATAAGATCTCCCCCGAGCACGCACTTCAACCTCGGTAGAGATAAGATCTCTCCCGAGCGATCGTTTGACAACTCGGCTAGAGATTAAGATCTCTCCTGAGCGACCGTTGGCAAACACGAGCACCAACCTCGGCCGCAGGAGATAAGATCTCCCCCGAGGGAAGCTCGGCTATAGGAGATAAGATCTCCCCCGAGCGCGCACTTTCACTTCGGCTGCAGGAGATAAATCTCCCCCGAGGGAAGCTCGGCCGTAGGAGAGCGCGTTTCAACCTCGGCTAGAGATAAGATCTCTCCCGAGCGACCGTTGACAACTCGGCTAGAGATAAGATCTCTCCCGAGTCATCCTAACACGAGCACCAACCTCGGCTAGAGATAAGATCTCTCCCGAGCGACCGGAACACCTCGGTTAGGAACAGGAGGAGAAACCTCGTCCTAACACGAGCACCAACCTCGGCTAGAGATAAGATCTCTCCCGAGCGACCGGAACAATCTCGGTTAGGAACAGGAGGAGAACCTCATCCTAACACGGGTGCCAACCTCGGCTAGAGATAAGATCTCTCCCGAGCGACCGTCGACAACCTCGGCTAGAGATAAGATCTCTCCCGAGCGACCGGAACAACCTCGGTTAGGAACAGGAGGAGAACCTCGTCCTAACACGAGTGCCAACCTCGGCTAGAGATAAGATCTCTCCCGAGCGACCGTTGACAACCTCGGCTAGAGATAAGATCTCTCCCGAGCGACCGAAACAACCTCGGTTAGGAACAGGAGGAGAACCTCGTCCTAACACGAGCACCAACCTCGGCCGCAGGAGATAAGATATCCCCCGAAGGGAGGCTCGGCCGTAGGAGATAAGATCTCCCCCGAGCGCGCACTTCAACCTCGGCTGCAAGATAGGAGGTCTCCCTCGAGTCGACTTCAACTGATGAAGATAATGTCGCCCCCGAAGAGCTCAAATCCGACCTCGACCGAAGGAGGCGAGTTTTACTTCGGCTTCAACATCAGCTTCATCGACTTTAGCTGGAAACGAGTTCCATTTCAACTCCAAACATCGGCTGGAGATGAGACCTCCCCCGAGCTTCAGCTGCAACAAATGCGGAGCCTGGAAGAAGACTTCGGCAGTCGCCTGTTTTGGTACTCCCTTCCTTCAATTTTTGAACTCGGGAGTGGGGGGGCTACTGTTGGGGATAAATCCCGCTCCTGCCGAAGCCCGACCCGACGCTCAGCCCAATGTAACCAGTAGCCGCTGAAGAGCTATAGCGCCAGGCGCCAGGCCGAGCCCCTATCACGGCCGAACTGCCTAGAGGCCGAACTCCCCTGCGCCAAGGTCCGGGCCGAACTACCTAGCTGCCGAACTCCCCAGCGCCAGGCTCCGGGCCGAACTCCCACCGCCAGCCGAACTTCCTGAGGGCCGAGCTCCTTGGACTCCAAGCGGCCGAGCTTCAATGAAGTCCTCTCAGCGGCCGAACTCCTTCGGGCCGACTCCAAGCGGCCGAGCTTCAATGAAGTCCTCTCAGCGGCCGAACTCCTTCGGGCCGACTCCAAGCGGCCGAGCTTCAATGAAGTCCTCTCAGCGGCCGAACTCCTTCGGGCCGACTCCAAGCGGCCGAGCTTCGATGAAGTCCTCTCAGCGGCCGAGCTCCTTCGGGCCGACTCCAAGCGGCCGAGTTTCGATGAAGTCGTCTCAGCGGCCGAACTCCTCAGCAGTCGTCACTTAGGAGCCCGAACTCCTCAGCAGTCGTCACTGGGCCGAACTCCTCAGCGGTCGCCCTCATCAAACTTCGGCCGACCGAGCTCCTACCGAACTCTCAAGTGTCCAAGCCTCAGCCCAAGCCCAACAGCCGGCCGAACCCCAGACGGCCGAGCTTCGGCTTCTCAGCAGCCGAACTCTTCTGCGGACGAGCCTTAGCTGCATACCTCTTGCCAGACGCCTATGGGAGCCGAACTCCCTCCTATCTTCCTCTTCAGGAGCCCGAACTCCTCCGAAATGGGCACACGACGAAGGCCTTCAACCCTTCATCCATCAGTCAGTCCGCCGCACCATCGGTCAGTCCACCGCGGGCGATAGCGACCCACTGCCAGGCGGCGATGGCTGTCACCCTCAATCCGCCGCACACGGCACCAGTGGGACTGACTCCGCCGAACCTCGAGCGGCCCGCCAGCACGCGGCTGCAGTTGTCACCATCAAGCTCCACTATATAAAGGACCCTCCCGACACGCTAAGGCTAAGCTCTCTGGACTCTTGACTCTCTAAGCTCTCCTCCACATCTCTAAGCTCCGGAACTCATTCCGAGCACTCCATTACTGTTGGTCGGAAACTAATTTGACCGTCGGAGGGTCCTGCCGGAGCCACCACCCCATCGGTTCCGGTCGGGACTTCGTTTTGCAGGTCCCCGGCGGCGCCCGGCGGCCTCGATTGCGGCGACCTCCGGCGGCGACGGATTTCTGCACCAACAATAAATATTGCATGGTGCCTTTCAAAACCTGCTATATATAATGGGTTACAAAGTTTCTTCCAACCAACCAATGAGGATTATGTTGAAGACATCATGAACCCAATATAATAAGCAAATAGTACCAATTAATGATCGTACTAATCCCATATTGTTAGTAGGAAATCTTTCTTGTGTGAGGTGTATTAGAGAGAACTGAGCTTATATTTCACTTTTCAGTATTCAAATATTCTTTTGTATAAAAAAGCCTTTCTCCTCTCTGTAATAAATTTTATATTTTTTCTACTATTATTGCTTGATTTAATTTATCCTTATTTAGCATCTTGGATCAACATGTTTATCAATACTAAAAAGCAAGCCATTCTGTATGGTATCAAGGTTATAGACTTTATGATTAGAAATTTGTGTATTCATGGCTCGATATGGTTAAAGAGCTTCTAGTAATTCGCTATGTATCAATGATAGTGTATGGACTCATGTTAGCATAATTTGACAAGTGAACAATTATGATTCATGCTACTATCATCTTTCTTACCAAGATTGAAAAATTTAATAGCACCAATCATATCTATTAAAAGTCTTGCATCAAGTATTATATGATTTAGCAAGATTTTTGGAGATCATGAACAAGACAGACATAGGGATGCCACTATAGAAAATCTTGGTAATGCAAAGGTGAGGAGAAAATGGAAGGTCAAAGATGGAAATGCTATTTATCTTCTCTAAATGGATGTGGATAAAAATAAGTAACAGCATAAATATTCAAGATTTAGAAGAGCCAAAGAAAGTATAGAGTATCTTATAGCTATGCACTCAACATCTAATGAGGCTCGACTTTAGTTTTTAAAGAACAAGATTGATGATCACAAATAAGGTAATCTTAAGATCTCCTAATATTTTCTTAAAGGAAACAAATTGTTTGATAAGCTTAGCATGGTTAATAAAAACTCTTGCTATGATAAAAAGTAAATGGGTAGACTCACTATAATAAAAAAAGATATTTGTGATGTAAAAAAAGTATCGCAAATACTAAATTTCTATCATAAATAATTATTAATGATGAAAATTTCATCGCTAATAACTAATCGCTAAAAATGGAATCACAGACAATATTTTGTGATGGATTAAAAATTTTTATCGCTAATAATACTTTTTTATGATAAAATATTTTCTTAAAAAAATAATTTTTATTTTTTAAATTATTTATGATGAAAAAATTTTATTAAAAATAAAAGATTTTATGATAAAAATATATTTCTATCATAAAAAAAATTATTTACAATAGAAATTTTCATCACCAATAATTTAATATTTTTTAAACAATAAAATAAACTATTTATGATAAAAAAATTTATTACAAATAATCATATTTAAGATGAAATTTTATTTCCATCAAAAATAAAATTATTCATGATAGAATTTTACATTGCAAATAATTAAGAAAAGAAAATTATTTTTTAAAAAAATAAAATGAATTATTTATGATGAACATTTCCATCATAAATAAAAATATTATTGATGAATTTATTTTCATCTCTAATAAGATTGTTTGTGATAAAAAATTTCTATCATAAATAATTTTAAAATATATTTTAAATTTTTTAAAAATAAAATAAATTACTTGTGTTAAAAAATTTATGTCAAAAATATTTTCATCACAAAATATATTATTTGCGATGAACATATTCTATTACAAATAACTTTAAAAAAGATTTTTAAAATTTTAAAAGTAAATTATTTATGACAAAAATCTTTCATCGCAAATAAAGTAATTTGCGATAGATATTTCATTGCAAATAATTTCATTGCAAATTAAAATATAATATTTTTAAAAATAATTTATAAATATATATATTTTATTTTATATATTTAATATCTTATATTTATAATCTATAAAATTTAAATAAAAAATTCACATAATAAACACATAAACAAAATTTTCACATTTAAATCTGATCATTTTATTATATTAAAATATAATTATAAAAAAATAAATTTAATAATTACAAAAGGTCCAAAATAAAAATATAAAAATATAAAAATAAACCACTGGTCATCAGCAGCAGCATTTGGAGAAGGAGAATGGGTGGAGTATAATAGATTGGCCTACTACTGCCTCATCAGCTCCATCATCTACTTCATCTATACCATTTACTTCATCATCTGCATATGAAATAACTGATATGAGTCAATGTATGTAGCCAACTTATCAGCTTGCCGTTGATTCTCAGCAACCTATTTTTGTATTTTCGCTAGCCGGGCATCATAGATAGCATAGACGTTAGCCCTGGACGAGCATAAGGATGGGCGAGCTTTGATCCTATGCCCTAGTCTTCTAACATAATAGAATCTCGTACCAAGCATCTGATCACAAATCTCATCATCTATGAATGCAGTCGAGCCTTCAAGGGTAGGTTGGGACCTAATCTCTATGATACAATTTTGAAAAGTAAAGTTATAGCTATTCTAAGTTTATATTGAAGATCAAAATATAAATAAAAAAATAATTAAAAGAACTTATATAAAGCTCCTAGCTCTTCGCCATCCACTCTCCTGACCATCGCTGATGGATCTGCTAGTAGATCTTGATCCTATCAGAAAGCTCGCCACATTTTATATCTCTATAATTTAAAAATAATTAATAAAAAAATTTTAAATACTTAAAGAGTTAAAATATGCTAAATAAAATTTACTTACCATCTGCTCTATATGGCGAGCAAACGACCTCAAACCCCATAGTGCAAGATGGTTTGTCTCACTCAACTCATAGCATTTTGGGCAAATCGATCTTGTATAACTAACAGTCAAATTAGTAAATAACTAATTGAATTTAAGAATAAATGATTCAATTATTAAACTTTAAAAAGAAATTTGGATGCTTAACTTGATATGCTAGATCCTTATACCTACGGCATATGACAACACAATCATCGATACTGATGCTATCATATGATCGCTACCACGTTGCCTCCACCCCTGATTCTGCACTACAGCATACCGGTGGTGATGAATGCAATGCTAATAATCTTTGAAATAAAAATATAGATGATTATCCATAGCTCGCCACACGTAATCGTGCTTGAAATCAACAATATCAAATATAACCTACCAATAACAAATATTATAAGAATACATTGCTAATTAAATATTTTACTAAATATTATTTTATCTATAAGTGGCTATAGAAGACCTCTTTTTGAGCCAATGTAACATGATGCCAATCGAAGAGCATCATAAGGGCATAGATGTGGCATATGATGCCCTGCTCAGTCTACCATGGCTTGCACAATCCCCTAAGGGCATGGTGAAAACAGGAGGAATCTTGATATAGAGATGCTATATATCCCTCATGCTCATATCCGCAATTCTTTAAGGCAAGGTTCTTCGACTGACCTCACCCTCACCTCACTATCTATAGGGAATAGCCTGAAACAATAATGAATAAATCGTTAGTATGATAACTATCTATAAACCTAACAAATATAGTTAAAATTAATTTTTATTATATAAAAAATATTAAAATACCACTTGGATCCACCTCTACAGCATCCTCTGGTAGCTCTGATGGTGTGGTAGTGGAAATGAGGGAGGGCTCATTTTTAGAGGTAGGCTGGAAACTCAAACATGGTCATTTCCCTCCTAGCACCATACCTCTAATGCTAAAACCAAGCATATAACTAACTTGACATATAAATAAAAATAATAATGAATAGTTATAGCAAAAAATATAGAAATGCTAATGAATAGAATTATTTTACATATCATTATTGCAAGAGAAGATTCAATAAAGAAAATAGATCTACTCATTAATATCCATATCCTCCTAGATTTGTAGGTCCTCCACCAAATCACAATAATCAACTAATATATTGTTTTCTATCTCATCATCATTTATAAACTAATCATCGCCTTTTGAATCATCAAAATTAAATACAAAATCAGCTTCAACTTTATTGGATAGTAGATCAGTCCTATTCAAAGGAGTTGTCACAAGTTCTTCATCAATAAGGAGCTCGATCAATGTTTGTTCTTTCTTTTGAAAAGCTTTTTCTTTATGTAGATATAAATTTTTGTCCATCTCTAGTTGGGTTGGTATGTTATATATGCCTATAGGTATTATTCTTTATACGACATGCCAATCACTTTGATACATTAGATCCTTCCAATATATTACTTATTTTGCTTGAGTTGCTAATATATATGGCTTATTTTGGTACCATGTTCGTGTAAAATTTAAACTGATAAAAAGTAGATTGATATAAATACCTATCTTCTTATTGCTAATATCCCATCATTCATACTAAAATAAGAATACCGGATTATTGGATCCATACTTCAGTTCTATGATATCTATTAATACACCAAGATATCCAATCTCTACTTCTCTTTCATATCCTATCATAGCAATCCCATTATTCTAGATCCATCTTTGTATTTCAAGTTTTTTTATATGAAATCTCATTCTTCTAATGATACAGGATGCATAGTAGTTAACTCTTTAGTCGGGACCACATGCTAAATCATACAACTCATCAGTCACACCCTCTTCTTTATTGAAATGCTTAAATTTTGTCTACAACATAATGTAAAAAATTATTGGTTTGAATAATTAATTTTATAATTATTAAAATATAACAAAATACTAGTGAAACTTACATGGTCTCCAAACCATTTTATAAATTTTATCCTATGTGGATCATTAATATTTGTATTATTCTTCCTAGATAGTATACTCTTATGCTCACTACAACAAGTCATGATTTTTAATGTTACATCAACATGAAAAATTTAGTTAGAATACTAAAAAGTATGCTAAGATAATACTTACTCAATAAAATCTTTAATTTTTTCATAATTATTTAAAATATAGAAATATGTCTTTGATAGCTTATTCATGTCTATAAACTCATATATCCACCCATGGGTTGAACTATTTGTTTGAATATAGATAGTGTCAGTTCATCATCACCCCATTTACGATCTGCATTACGATCTACACAATTAAATTTTATTTTGATATTATCAATATACATCGAGCAGAATGTCACACACTCCGTAGCTATGTATGCTTGCGCTATAGACCCTTCAAGCTGTGCCTTATTACACATGATAGGTACGCGATGCTGTCGTTAAGACATCGTGTTTATCAGTTTAATCCAACTTCTTAAAATTATTGAAAAAATATAAATAGTAGTGAGTCGGGTCGAATCCATAGGGAAGGTAGTATTTTAGATTTGAAATCTTTGATTTTTGGAAAGAAAAGAAGAAAAGGATTTGAGTTTTCAGAATCAAAAGTGAAGTCAAAATATTAAAAATAAAAATTAAAAGATGCAGAAATTTAAACTTGGTACTAAGATCTATTAGTTAGATCTTAGCATCTACTTGTAATAAAATAAAAAGTAATAATTAAAATACAGAAATTAAATTACAATAAAAATTAAAAGTAAGAAATTAAAATGCAAAAATAAAATTTTTATTAATTAAAATTTTAGAATTTAAATACATAAAATTTAAAAAAAATAAAATAGCCTGATCTCTGATCTTGGATCGGCATTGGCAGAAAGATGGTGTAGAAGCTCGGCTCTTCTTCTCGGCACCCGTTGCTTCGAAGCAGCCTTTAACCCATAGCCTGGCTTCGCCCTGTACCAAAGCTTCACCTTGATCGGAGATATCAATTTTTGATGGCCTGGGGTCCTTTTTATAGAGCTAGGAGGGCTGGATATTTTTTCTAAAGGCAATATGGGACTAATAGCCTTTGTAATCATAAAAATACAAAGAAATTTGGATAAAATTTGAATCAAAATAGCTCTGATATGACTCTGCTAAATCTGATAAAATCCAGCCATTCAACAGGAATCCAACGGTCCAAAAATCATCAAAATCGGATGCAGATAAGCTCAGATCGGGTCGGATTAAATTCTGGCCGTTGGATCGCGCTTGATCGAGGAAATCTGGCCGCAAATCGCGCTTCGGGAGTCTTGATCACCGCCGGCAGCATTCTGGACCGTCGGATCATCGCCTGGATCGAGCGCTGCCGTCCGATGGTGATCCGCGTGATGCTTAATGAATTTGAATCAAGCCTGGAAGCAACCACAGCCGTCCGATCCTGACCGCAATCACACCGCATCCGCCGTCCGATCGCGCAATAACTGTTCCCATGGACCGCGTGGACCGGCCGCACCGCACACCGCAACCAATCAGCGCCGCTGTTGTCGGACGAAAAGACTGAAATTACCCTTGTGAGCCGCGATAAATTTCTGTAGACCCTTAAGGGGTCTAGGTCCACCACGTGGCAATCTCTGATTCGCCGGAATTTGCTGAGCTGGCGGTCCACGCCTGGATCGTGGACCGGCTGATGGCTTCAACGGCTGAGTCGGCTTGATGGCTCGGCTTGGCTTGGTGGCTCGGCTTGCGGAGCCGGCTGAGCCGTTTTCTTTTTTTATTTAATTTTTATTTATTTTATATTTTTAAAAATTCATATCTTTTTCATTTTAGCTCCGTTTTACTTGAAATTTATTTCGTTGTGATCAGAAAAAATGAGCTCTTTCTATTGATAATAAAATTTTATTTTTTAATTTTTATTAATTTTTTTTATTTTTTAATTTTTTAATTAATTTAATTAATAAAAATATGAATTTTTCAAAAATTATATATAAATTGATTATTAATTCTTAAAAATTAATATCAAATTAATTGAATAAATTAATACTTTTATTGGTGAATTTATGATGCTTATCACACCCCCCAACTTAAGCTTTGCTCGTCCTCGAGTAAAGAAAGAATTTAGTTTTAAATACCTTTTAACTTTAGAGTTTCGAATTTTACCTAAGCAATTTTCAAAATGGCCATTGATATTCAGTAGAGCTTAAATGAGATATATCATTGGGGTATTAATACTTATCAATAGAAAAATTAAGTAAAGAACATTAAATTTTTCAGAACTTTTTCTAAATTATTCCACTTTTATCTCTGATTTGTCTAAACTTTCATATAGGCAGGTGTATTGCTACTTCCATCCTTCATTTATTAATTTTTATTTTCACATTGCCCACTTTTTGATGCGAATATCATTGCTTACTTAGGCAACGGGACCCGGTTACTCGGTGGGAAACCAATGTTTTTTTTTTTTTTTTTTTTTTTTTTTTTTTAACGTTGTACCACTATTGAGTGTCTTAACTCCTTAAGCTTTCTATTTGATCCATGTAGCGAGTCTTGGGCCAATGACTCCCAAACCAGTTGGCTTTAGGGCACTAGGTATAGAATACCCCTCGGGCTTACTAGCTCGAATCAAATAGGCTACGAGTTAAGACTAGCTTTACAACGAGCTTCTTTGCCCTTCCCACCTTTTGACGCGAAACTCAATGCTTGCTTAGGCAAAGAGGCCCGGTTACTCAGTGAGAAGTACTTGGAAACTATTTTATTAAAATAAATTTTTATATGAAGAAACGTATAGTTACCCTACACAAGCCTATAAAAAGTAGACTTTTCTTTGATGCTAGTAAAAATAATTAGAAATGCTCCAAGGAAAAATTTTTTTATGTTCTGGACTTAACTCTTTATTGAATTTTCTTAATACTTGATTCCTCAATATCTCACAGATTCTCTGATCTGTGTATCAATTTTCTTTTAAAAATGCTTAGTTTTATTCGATTCTTAAGCATAATCAGGTATCTAAATACTAAATACTAACTTTTTCGAGGACTTAAAATTTTAAAATTTTTATTTTTCTCTCCCCCCAACTTAATCGACATTGTCCTCAATGGAGAAGAAGAAAAAATAAAGGATGTAATAAAAAAAATGGAAGAATACACCTATATTATTTATTTATTTATTTATTTATTTTTTTATTTATTATTTTTTTTTGGTCCAGCACATGCCTTTACAAATTTGAGCTCTCCCTCCAACTTATTCAAATTATCCTAAAAAGAAAATAAGATAAATTAGATAAAAACTAAATATTGGGTTGCCTCCCAACAAGCGCTAAGTTTACCATCTTCAGCCAGACACAATGTAGCTCACTATCCTGTGTCGAATATTGGATTGACAAATTCCAATGGTTTTGGATTGCCAATCTCAGAAAGTTGATTTTAATTTTTAATCCCATTATTGATATATTCACTATTAATTTTTGGGATATATTTTATGAATTCCATTCTCAGACCCATGTTTATTAAGAATTACTCCTATTTGTTCTTCTAAAATGCTCATGAATGGAGTTTTAGGAGTTAAGTTTGATTCAATGGGTGCTGGAATGGTGACTAAAGGCGGTTTTAATTCTAGAGGTAAATTAATGTGATCCTGCTTAAACAACTCCATTGACATTTCATTACATGCCTTTTGATTTTTATAAGAAGAACCAGCTTCTAGGGTTGAAGGGAATAGGACATTAGGTTTATAAGTCTCGGGTAAATCATCTATTCTCTTTTTCCTTATTTCTATCTCATTTAAACTGGAACTAGCATCAGTACTAATTCCTTGGCTTGGGTTCTTCTATGTGGTTAGTCTCAGTACTAACCAGTTCCTCTAAATTTTTATTTTGGCTAGCATCAGTACTAGCCTCTCTCACCTGGTCTTGGTATGGGTCCATAAGAATCCTATAGCTTTTAAGTTCAGGAATTACTTTGGTATTCTCAAATTGGAGATTCTTAGATGAAACATTAGATTGATAATTTAATCCAGGTGGTTGGTGGTCATTAGGTGGGTTATTTGAAATTGGTAGGTTCGGTAGTTGATCTAGTTCTCTCCTCATGTTAGACTCAACTAATTATCCTATTTGAGCTTCTAGTCTGGCGATAGATTGCTGTTGAGTTAGAATTAATTGTTGAAGTTGGTTAAATCTATCATCAGCTAGATTGGTCTGTTGAGGAGGTGGGTATGAAGGCTGATTATAATATGATGGCTGGTTAAACTGACTAGGCTGACCATTATTATAGGCATAATTTTGATAATTTTGCTCAAGTGAAATTTGGGTCTGAGCCTGAGTCTGTTGGGATGTCCAAGAAAAATTAAAGTTACTCCAATCTGAATTATATGAATTTGAAAATGGATCATTAATCAATTTGGAGTATCCTTGAGTAGCTTGAACTTGTTCTTGGATAAAATATGGAAACTGTGCAGTCATAGGATATTCACTTACATGATGGGTTGGACTAGCACAGATTGAATAACTCTCCTGATAATTAGAAGATTGTTGACCTAGGGTTAGGAGTTGATCTATTTTCTGATCAAGAAGGTCAACTTTATCTAATTTTTGGACTATTAGATTTATATTAGCCATTTGATTATTATGTTTAATGTGAATCAACCATTCAATTAAGTTCAACTAAATCAGAAAAAGCGATTTCCTACCATGCATGGTGTAACCCTAATGTATGGTTTAAAAATTTTTAGAATATTTTTTTTATTTATTATTATTATTATTTTATTATATTAAAAATTAATTAATTTTTTTTAAAATTATTTTTATTTATTAATTTTAATTTAATTTAATTTAATTTAATTATTATTTTTAATATTTTTTAGTTAGTTTAATTTAATTTTTATTTTATTTTATTTTTATTTTATTTTTAGAGGAGTAAGAAAGAAAGAAGAGTTCTAAAGAAAAGGTCCTAAGGAGTCCTAGAACTAAGAAGAAAGAGAAGAATTAGGTTTAATTAGGTTTAATGTTGGTTAGCAATCAAGTTGGTCAATCAATCCTGACTAAGGGTTATCCTAGATCTAGACAGCTCCTAACTGCCAAGGTCACCTTCAAGCCCTCCAAGTGTAGGATTAGCCAATCAACTAGCCAGGTAAGTGTAAGGTCGGTGGGAGTCCCCCCGTTGCTTGCCTTAGACACCAATTATGCTTGGCCAGGTAAGCGAACGGAACCAATTAGAAACCACCTTCCTTCGGGCCCAATCGTCCCTGAACCACTTTCCTAGACACCAGTCAAATTGACTTATCCTAACCCGGTTCAACTCTTAGGATTCCTTGTCCTATTGAGCTCGAGTTCCTAGGGTTGATGTCTAATTGATTTTAAAATTAAAGGCTTAGGTCAATGCAGGATGTTGGTTGGTTGTTTGTGGGCTAAGGAAGGGTGATCAAATCCCCACCTTATCTTGTTTAATTGGGTTGTGCCCTTAATTTGATTTAATATGAATATGCATGAAAAAAAAAAAAAAAAAATTCAATCAAAGGATTTTATGCAATTTAAACTAGATGCATGCAACTAATTGAATTCTGAAAGGCTTACCTTGCCTCCAGCAATCACCAAAAAAAAAAAAAAAAAAAAATAAAAATAAAACTAATATGATGCATGCTCTAAACAGTTAGGGTTTCTAATCTTATCATGAGGCTTTTAATTAGGTTTAAATGAATATTTTTTTTAAATTAATTTAAAAATAAAATAAATAAATAAATAAAAAGAAAAGAGGACTAGGGTTAGGATTGATCTTACCAAAGATGCTTTCTTCGTTTTCTCTTTTTTTTTCTACAAAATAAATAAAAAAAATTAGTAAGCAATATTAAAAAAATATAATTAATTTACAAAAAAAAAATCAAAAAAATCAAAGAAAAAAATAGCATCTATTCCTTCTCCGGCAATGGCGCCAAAAACTTGGTGCATTTGCCAGAATTATTTTTAATAAATCAAAGAAATCAAAATCAAAAATCAAAAACCTTCCCCGGCAACGGCGCCAAAAACTTGATAGGTACGCGATGCTGTCGTTAAGACATTGTGTTTATCAGTTTAATCCGACTTCTTAAAATTATTGAAAAAATGTAAATAGTAGTGAGTCGGGTCGAATCCATAGGGAAGGTAGTATTTTAGATTTGAAATCTTTGATTTTTGGAAAGAAAAGAAGAAAAGGATTTGAGTTTTCAGAATCAAAAGTGAAGTCGGAATATTAAAAATAAAAATTAAAAGATGCAGGAATTTAAACTTGGTACTAAGATCTATTAGTTAGATCTTAGCATCTACTTGTAATAAAATAAAAAGTAATAATTAAAATGCAGAAATTAAATTACAATAAAAATTAAAAGCAAGAAATTAAAATACAAAAATAAAACTTTTATTAATTAAAATTTCAGAATTTAAATACATAGAATATAAAAAAAATAAAATAGCCTGATCTCTGATCTTGGATCGGCATTGGCAGAAAGATGGTGTAGAAGCTCGGCTCTTCTTCTCGGCATCCGTTGCTTCGAAGCAGCCTTTAACCCATAGCCTGGCTTCGCCCTGTACCAAAGCTTCACCTTGATCGGAGATATCAATTTTTGATGGCCTAGGGTCCTTTTTATAGAGCTAGGAGGGCTGGATATTTTTTCTAAAGGCAATATGGGACTAATAGCCTTTGTAATCGTAAAAATATAAAGAAATTTGGATAAAATTTGAATCAAAACAGCTCTGATATGACTCTGCTAAATCTGATAAAATCCAGCCGTTCAACAGGAATCCAACGGTCCAAAAATCATCAAAATCGGATGCAGATAAGCTCAGATCGGGTCGGATTAAATTCTGGCCGTTGGATCGCGCTTGATCGAGGAAATCTGGCCGCAAATCGCGCTTCGGGAGTCTTGATCACCGCCGACAGCGTTCTGGACCGTCGGATCATCGTCACTTAGTTTTCTCGCCGTTGGATCGCGCCAGATAGCTTAATAGAATTTGAATCAAGCCTGGAAATCACCACCGCCGTCCGATCATGACCGCAATCAATCGCAGCCGTCCGATCGCGCAATTACTATTCCGCCGCTGTTGTTGGACGAAAAGACTAAATTACCCTTGTGAGCCGCGATAAATTTCTGTAGACCCTTAAGGGGTCTAGGTCCACCACGTGGCAATCTCTGATTCGCCGGAATTTGCTGAGCTGGCGGTCCACGCCTGGATCGTGGACCGGCTGATGGCTTCAACGGCTGAGTCGGCTTGATGGCTCGGCTTGGCTTGGTGGCTCGGCTTGCGGAGCCGGCTGAGCCGTTTTCTTTTTTATTTAATTTTTATTTATTTTATATTTTTAAAAATTCATATCTTTTTCATTTTAGCTCTGTTTTACTTGAAATTTATTTCGTTGTGATCAAAAAAATGAGCTCTTTCTATTGATAATAAAATTTTATTTTTTAATTTTTATTAATTTTTATTATTTTTTAATTAATTTTTTAATTAATAAAAATATGAATTTTTCAAAAATTATATATAAATTAATTATTAATTCTTAAAAATTAATATCAATTAATTGATAAATTAATACCTTTATTGATGAATTTATTATACTTATCAACACACATATTTTTTTAGGATACATAAAAATCTAAAAATAAAAGCAAATTTAAATTTAACTAATATATTTATATCTTATAACTATTATGATAAAGAGATTATAATTTTTTTATCTTTCAATAGGATACATCCATCAATAATATACCAGTTTGGCCAAAAGAGCTTCTTTTGGGAGATGAACGGCCAGGTGCACCATAACATCAAAAAATAATGATGGAAAAATACTTAGATAGCCATATCATCTATCAATTTTGTCAACACAGTTCTCAGAAGGACACTCTAAAATCAATCAATGTAGCTTAAACATTACCACTCAAATAGCCATGCATGACCATATGAAGCAAGCACTGCATCATCATATGGAAGTCATGACTTTTCATGCTAGAGATATTGCCGTCATTATTGCTAACACACCACGATACGTTTGAAGCATAAGCATCAAAAAATTTTATAATTTTGAACCATCCATAGAAATTCTTCTTCTCCTCACCAAATAGTGAATAACATGCAGATAGCATAAAAATTTTATCACTTCAGTAAACTAAATGCAACTCCAATCGAATTTTTATTTCTTATAAATCAAGGAGAGCTTTTGAATTATCTTTTATTTTTTCTATAATTTTCAACACTATATGAATGACATTATCATAAATATTTTTCTCAATGTGCATTACATTTAGGTTATGATGAAGTAATGGCTACTTTCAGTACAGTAGTTCAAAAAATATGCTTTGCTTCATCCAAGTTAGCTCAGCTTTAGTATGCTTTTGTTTGTGAGTACCCGATATTTTTTCAAATTTCATATTTCTAGTGGCTTTAAGTTGCTTTAAAACTTTCATTCCACTTAACTCTTTTGGTGGTGGATGCCGATCGGACTTACCATCAAAGTATTGATTATAACTGATCCTCCAAGAGTAATTAGCCGGTAGGAACTACTGATGATTTATGAAGTAGATTTTTTTTTATACTTTAAATATAAGGAGGACATATTTTTATTGCATATTGGACATGCCAGATATCCTTTAATACTCCATCCAAATAAGTTTTCATATGCAGAAAAATTATTTATCATCCATAAAATCAAAGCATGCAACATAAAATTTTTTTGACTGATAGAATCATATATCTATACTCTATTTTTTCATAGCTCCTTCAGATCATTGATTAAGAATTATAGATATACATCAATTTCATTATCTGATGCTTTTGGATCTAAAATCAATAGTGACATAAAAATAAATAATTTTTTCATGTACTTCCAAGGTGATACATTATATGGTATTAGCATCACAGGCCACAGGCTATAGAAAGTAACTAAAATTGCCAAAGAGATTAAGTCCATCTATCACTGGATCAAGCCGGATATTGCGCGGATCACTTGCAAAGTGTGGATACTTTGCATCAAAGTCTTGTTATACTACAGAGTCTACTGGATGGCTAAGTATATGTTCTCCGGAACCCACTACTTATGATGCCATCTCATTTTTTTAGCTATCTTTATGGACATATACAATCTTTGAAGTTTTGAAATCAATGAAAAATACCTTAACACCTTATAAAGTATCTTCTTTCCTTTCCTATTACCAATTTTGTACCTAGGCTCACCACATTTTGGACATTCACTTCCATGTTCCTTCTCCTTATAAAATAATATACAGTCATTTTTGTGGCATGTATAGGAATATAGCCAAGTCCAAATTCTTGCATGTATATTTTTGCTTTAGAATATGATTTCAAAAGTCTCTCTCCATCGGGAGGAGATACTTTAATTAATGCCAAATTTTGGTCAAATGACTTCTGACTCTATCGATTCATGATTTTAATATGAAATAATTTGATCAAAAACTCTAACTAAAAGAACTTTACACAATTTAGGCAGAGTGCGAGAAAATGTGTCCCAAATTCAATCATCTAACTTATAGATGATTGAGATCATTTTTGTAAATATATATGAATCATGAGTTAATAAAAGTTATTTGGCATGTTTTTCATCATAAAGTTGTACATCTTCTTATTTGAACTCTATTGTTATAATGAATGTCCTGCCCCTCGATCATCCATAGCTAGTAGAACTACTTTCATAGAAAGAGCGTATTTGTGAGCGACTTCACCATGTATATCTCTTCAAGTTTCAACCATATCATTATCAGAGAAGTCTCATCAAGTATATGGAT
This sequence comes from Cocos nucifera, assembly GCA_006176705.1. Taxonomy (NCBI): domain Eukaryota; kingdom Viridiplantae; phylum Streptophyta; class Magnoliopsida; order Arecales; family Arecaceae; genus Cocos; species Cocos nucifera. The sequence continues at coordinate 38,758 of QRFJ01000770.1, forward strand.
CACCATATTTGATAGAAATTGTATCCTAAAGCCAATCATTTAAGTTGTAGATGATTGTGCTCATCTTATAATTTATATATGAACTATTGATTAATAAAAGCTATTTGGCTTATTCATCATAAATTATCTATCTTTCTTAAATAAATTTTTGTGTTATGATAAAGTTCTTAGAACTACTAACAATCAATAAAGAAGGACTTATCGAATTATTCTTAAAATTATTTACGATCAAATGATATGTTATTAATTAGGATGATAATGTATCGAGTATAGATCACTATAAGCCATATGCATTAGTTGTCCTCATAACCAAGTGGTATGGAGACACTGGTATAGCATGCAGATGAGATGTAGGAGTACATTTGTATTGAACGTGATCAATCTACGTAGTACTTTATTATCATAAGTAGCTAGCGAAGGCTATAGATATAAGTATCCCTCCAACCTAAGATCACTAAGGTGACTTACAAGCAACTCACTATACTTTAGTATTAGACTACCTATATTTTTAATACAGTGATAGAAGGTTTCTAGGTGTAGTCAAGTACTTGCAAAGTCAGTGCATGAGTCAAGATGGGATTGACCACTCTAAAGAGTTTGGAGAGAATGTCTTGCTATGTTTCAATTGAGCAAAATCTAGGCTTGGATAATTCTTGTAAGGAGTCACGAGATTTACAAGGTTGAAATACAATATGGGTGAACTGATAAGAGTTGGTAGTTAACTCTAAAGTCATCCTGAGTATTAAGGATCAAAAGGATGAATTATATGGTAATCATAGGCTAGGGTTCTTGAATGTTGCTTTACTTACATTCGACCTATCTGGACATTGGATACCATTATCAGATGGTCACTTTGATTGGTATAAAAATTTATTTCTATGCTACTGATTTAGATTTAAATATATGGGATTACATACATAAGAGATTTCTATTTGATCGGATAGTTAATTAACGATTGTAAATCATTCTAGGATCAAATCATCAATACGATTGATGATTTATCGAATGCAAATATCATAGGAGAATTAATTAGCAATTGAATTGCTAATTGGCTCAATTTGAATGAGCATTAGGACTGAGATCAAGTCTAACTAAATTAGATTTAATTTGATTTGGTTTGGACTTGATTAGGTCAAGTCTAATTAGTTTATGAGATAACCCAATTACAAGAAAGATCAATTTTCTATTCGATTAAGATGAGTAAACCTAATTTCTAATTAGCTTAGGATTTAAATTAGATTTAGATAAGATTTACTCAAATTTAATTGGGCTTCTAGTTGGATTAGGATTGTCCTTAATCAAGTTGTACCAATCTTAATTTAAATAGGTTTAAAATTGGCTTGACCAAAGAGAACAAGAGAGCCCAGTTGGACTAGGACTCTCTTCCCTCTTCCTTGTGCCAAGAACCCATGCCCCATGCCCACATTTTCTAAGTTTTACATGAGTTTTCTCATGCCTAAGAGAGCCCCATGCGCACCCCTCCTTCTTGGTTTTGGAATAAAGTTTGACTAGATCAAACAAGGCAAGTTGTGATTGTCTTGGACTCTATTTAATAGAGTTTTATGATTCCAAAACTCTATCCACAAGTGGCACCAAAATATATCATATTTGATCTGATTTTTGGCATGGAATAGAGAAGGTTTGTGCATAGAAATAAGGGTGCACATACCCAAAATTCTTAGGAGGTGTCCAAGAGTTGGATGCCCCCTAATCTTTCTCTCTTTGACTTTTCCAAGTTAGGTTTTTGACCTAAACTAAAATTCCTATTGGATGCCTCTTATTTATTTGCTTTTGGCATGAGAATCCAAGACTTTTGACCATGGAAAAGAGAGAGAAGGTGTGGGAATTGGGGCGCTATTCTCTTGGGGGCATGGGATTTCTTTAGGACATCTCTTGTTCATATCCTATTGAGAGAAAAGAAAGAAGAGAAGAAGCGATTCTTCTCTAGGATCTTTTATCTCCCTTTTGTACATACTTTTGAGAGAGAAGAGAGAAAGGTTTTCTCTTCTTATTCATCCTTCTTTGATTTTTTATATCTTGGAAGGTCTGAGAGATCTGAAAAAAAGAATTTAGATCAATCGTCAGGATGGATCTTTAAGGAGATAGCATCCTATATAGATCTTCGATCGTCAAACCTCCTATTAGTATAGGAGCTTCATGTAGATTACCTATAGAGGTTGAACATCCTAAGCGGCTTGGAGCAATGATTGGATCCATAAAAATCAACAGCAAAATTTTTGACTCGTGCTCAAGTATAGAGATTCGATCTCTATTATATGCTAGATTTGATTTAGGTTGGTATTAATATAATCAATACCTATTTGCTTTATCATTTTAGATTTAAACATGCATCATATCATGTCATAGATCCTAAATTTTAGGTGTTTAATGGTATGATCATATGCATGAATAGATTAATAAGATTAATCTTAAGTCTTCTGCTTGTTATTTTTTGAAAATATTTCAAAAGGCATGAATGAAACCCTACCTAGGATTTCCTTCAGTGGTATTAGAGCCTAGGTTCCTTTATGACAAGATTATGTATGCATAAAAATCTAAAAAAAATAAAATTTAAAATTTTACATGCTAATTATAAGATTGTCCTACTGTAAAATTTATCCCTTATAGTGGAGAAGTTGTCCTAGTATGTGTTGATTTAAAAATCTAAATCATAAATATATTAGATGAGATCTAAATCAATTTAAGATTTATTTTTTAATTTTATTTATAAAATAAATTAGATTTTAATTTAATTTTTGATTATTTATATGAGATCTAAATGATGTATTTCATGATTTAGATCTAGATCCAATTATTATATATGTTGGATATGTGGTTTTGATTTGAATCTATAGAACTTATATATGTGATATATATGTTTTATGGAATTTAGATTTAAAATTTAATTTTTACAAAATTCTAAATTCAAAACTCTAGGATCTGATCTAAATGATGAAACTATTTAGATCTGAAACTCTAATACTTCTTGAACATAGTCAAGTTAACTCAGTTCTTTGGTCGAGTCGACTCAAACACCTATGTTCCAAAATAAATTGAATATGATTCAAAATAAATTATTTACTATTTGAAAATTTTCAAAATCATGATTAATGATATACTTAATTAAGAATTAAGAGTCAGAAGTATAGATATAGAATTATGAATTAAAGATCTAGTGACATTGCATAAATCATGGGTTATGGGTTAGCTTGGATTAGGTCATTAACTGGATTAGACTTAGGATTAGAATCGAATATGGATTAAGTTAAGAAATTGACCAAATCTAATTAATAGTTAATTCAAATTAGGTTAATTTTTTTCTATAGATTAATTCAATAGTTGTAGTTGATCAAAGTCCATACATTTGATTTTACCAAATAGACCTGATCGTGGCTCAGTGGTCGACTCAAGTCTTTAGGAAGACCAAATTATAATTGATAATCTAATTGGTGTCTAAAATAAGTCTAGCATTCCAGACTAGTGGTGTTTAATTGGTAGTCCGCTTACTTGATCATTTTTTATGGTGTCTAAGGCAAGCATTGGCAGACCTTGAAAAAAAACTAGTAGGGTTTCTAGCTTCGATTTTGAAACTTTTTTCAAAAAATATGCAAAAAAAGTAAAATGATTAATCTAATTAATCATGAAAGCTAGTGATCTAATCAATAAAACCCTACATCTAGAATCAAAATGTGATATATATGCAAGAATAAAAAAAAATTCAAAAATAAAACTACATGTAGTAAATCATATTTACCACTACTTATGTTCAGAATACAATACCTTTGCACGGATAGTCGATCACCATAATAGATATACTATCGAGGAGGTCCACTCATCATGATGCAGCCACACATGGTGTCTAGCCTCTATGGATCATTCACATGAGGTCCTGATCTCGATCGGCTCCTTCTGAGTGCTAGCTCGGTGCTGGAATGCTCGACAGCTGACGTAGACCAATCTGAATCTATCTAGCTTCAATAATTTTTTGGATGCTCCAAAAAATCAGCAAATGAAGCAAAGAGGATGAGGAAGCTCTTTTAAAAATTTTGTGAATTTATGACATAACTCACAAAATCTCTTCCCGAATCTTAAGCTGAAGCCCTAGGGCAACACTCACCCAGAACCCTGTGCCTCTCTCTAAATTTTTTTCTCTCTAGTTTTTTTTTTTTTTTTGACTTTTCTCATGCACTAGATGGTTCACATAGAAAAGACTCTCTCACTCTCTCTAGATGTTTGCATGACCCAGGAAAAAACTCCTTTTATTTAAACCAAAAAGATGTAGAGAACCCGTGGAGGGATAAGGATAGGGTTGTTGCTTATTCAAATTCAAACTTTATTTGAATTTAAATTGAAACAATCCAATGCTTATCCACTTGAGGCATGGAAGCCAAGGCATGTGCCCTCTTGTGCATGGATTTCTTTATGAGAATTCTCAATTCTTATGGAGAAAGGGTGGATGCAAGTCTAGGTGATGTGGTACAAGGAAGACTAGTCAAACTAGTCTAAAAAAATCTTGTCCAATTGAAACCCAATCCAAACCTATTTGGCTAGGTCAAATTTGACCAGATTAAATTAAAATTATTTAGTCTTAAATTAACTTAATTAAATCTTAATCAAATAAAAAATTAATTAAGTCCAATCTTTGATCAAATCAAGGAACAAACCTTCTCACTGATTAAATCATCACATAACCTAATCGGGTCAAGCCCAATTGAATCTAATTCAATTGGACTTGATCCAAAACTCATCACTCAATCAAATTGAGTTAATTAGTAATCAAATTACTAATTAAATCTCTCATAAATATATAGTCTAAATCTAGTGGATGTCCGGACAATAGAGTCCCATCTATATGAAGAGTCCCAAACCAGTGGGACTCTTGATCCAAGTATCCCAAACGAGTGGAACTCATGATCATAGAGTCCTAGGCCAGTAGAACTCTCAATCACAAAGTCTCAGACAAGCAGGACTTAGAGTTCTAATGCAGTAGGACTCTTGATCACAAAGTTTCATTCTAGTAGGGACACTTGACTATAAAGTCATAGTCCAGTGGAACTCTATATCAGCCATCAGATTAGGTAAGAATCTTTAATGTATGTGACCTTATAGGTTTGAATCTAAGTCGGTAGCACATAAATCAATTTTTATATCAATCGATGTAACCATTTAGCAATGGTATCTGATGTCTGAATAGATCAAATAGTGGCAATCACAACATTCAAAACCTACTTGAATATGGTTATCGTATAATTCATCCCTTTGACCTCTATATTTAGGATAACTCAAAGTTAAACTATCAACTCTAAAAGGTACATTCATATTGTGTCTCAATGCAATTAGTCTTGTGACTCCTCACAAGGACTACTCTGGCCAACACTTTGCTAAATTGAAATATAATTCAACATAATTCATAAAACCTAGGGTGATCATTCTCATCTTGATTCACATACCGACTCCTTAAGTATTTGACTGTGCCCAGAAATATCCCATCACTGAATTAAAAATTTAGATAGTTTAGCACCAAAGCACAGTGAGTTGCTTAGAAGCCACCGTGGTGGTCTCAGATCAAAGAAATACTTATACCCATATTCCTTCGAAGCAAATCATGATAGTAGAAAGCTTTGGAGTTGGTTACATTCAGTGTAGATATACCCTTACATCTCACCTGTATGCCATACTAGTATCTCCACACTTTTTAATTTTGAGGAAATACCAATCCATATAGCACACAACGACCTACACTCGATAAATATTATTGTTTTTGGTAACAACGCATCATTTGATCGCGAATAAATTTAAAAATTAAATGATAAGTTCTCTTTTATTGATTCTAAATAGTCCTAATGACTTCATCACAATATAGAAGTTCATTAGAAGAATCAAAAGATTTATAATAAAAATTTTAAAATAATATTTTATTTATTTATAATTAATATATAAAAATAAAAAATAGTTTAATCATTAATAAGCTGATGATTGGCTTTAGAACACTCTTTTCAATAATCTTCTTTTTGGACTAAAATCAATCGGTACAGTATTTAATACCCATCTTTGACTTGAAATCATTGAGCTTCTTTACCGCAATGGCTTTAGTGAAGGGATCGGCCAGGTTCTTTCTTCTATCAATCTTCTAAAGATCGATGTCATCTTAATCCATGATCTTTCTGACAAAATAGTAATGATGCAGAATGTGCTTTGTCTACTGGTGTGCCTTCAGTTCCTTCGCGTGAGCAATGGCTCCAGAGCTGTCATTGTAGAGCATAATTGGACTATCAAAAAAAGATGCCACTCCCTACTCGGTGATGAATTTTCTCAGCCACACCACTTTTTTGTTAGTATCTAATACAGCAATATACTCCACCTCAAAAATTAAGTCGGTCATAGTGTGCTGCTTGAAACTCTTTCAGCAAAAAATTCCACCATTAAGGATAAACACGTATCCCGACATACTTTTACTATCATCATGATCAGATTGAAAATTGGAGTCTATAAATCCCACAAGTCTCAAATCTGACTCACCATAAATAAGTCATTGGTCCTTGGTATTTCTTAAATACTTAAGGATAATTTTAACAACCTTCCAATGGTTCTCTCCTGGATCAAATTTGTATCTACTCACTACCCCTAGTGAGTATACCACATCTAGTCTCATACATGTCATGGTGTATGTGATAGATACTTCTATCGAAGCATATAGAATTCTACTCATACGCTCTCTTTTGAGGTATTGTCGGATAATCTCTCTTCAAGAGAGAAATTTCATGATCTATCGGTAGATTGCCATTTTTGAAATTCTCTATGTTGAACCACTTCAGCATAATGTCTATATACATAGATTGGGATAACCTGAGCAACCTCTTAGATGTATCTCTATAGATCTTCATCTCTAGGATTTAGAAAGCTTCTTCCAAGTCTTTCATGGAGAACTGAGAAGATAGCCAAATTTTTATTTTTTTTAATGTAGAAATATTATTTTTGATTAAGAGAATGTCATCTATATACAATACAAGAAATATTATTACTGGACCATTAGCCCACTTGTATATGCAGGACTCTTCTCCATTCTTAATGAATCTATACGTTTTGATCATCCTATCAAAATATATGTTCCAACTTCGAGATTCCTACTTCAGTCCATAAATGGACCTTTGAAGCTTGCACACCTTGGACTTATCTGTAGATGTGAACCCTTTAGGTTATATCATATATATCTCTTCGTCCAGCTTTCTATTCAAAAAAGTTGTCTTCACATCCATCTACCAAATTTCATAGTCCAGATGGATAACTATCGCAAGCATAATCCTAATGGACTTGAGCATTACCACAGAAGAAAATATCTCATCATAGTCTATACCATAATATTGATGATATTTCTTAATAATCAGATGGACTTTAAAGGTCTCCATCTTTTCGTCTGTGCCTCTCTTCCTTTTGAAGACCCACTTATACCCAATAAATTTTATCCCTTCGGGTTGGTCAACCAATATCCATACATCATTGACCTTCATGGGCTTTATTTTGAATTTCATAGCTTAAAGCCATTTCTTAGAATTAGATCTCTATATTGCATCCATGTAGGTGATCAGATTTTCATTGTTCTCATCGAGTTCGATAGGATCCCCATCATAGACTAAGAAATTATAGTATCTATCCGACTGACGTGGTACTCTACTAGACCATCTTAAGAGTATAGGTACATTAGACTTTGAGTTTAATCTAATCAAATCTAGTTCAAGTTTAGCTACTTGTGTCATTTTTTTCACCTATCAAACTTTCTCATGTTCGACCTTAGAGTTATTAGTTCCTTCACCAAGAAACTTCTTTTCTAAAAAATTATCTTAAGGATAACAAATATTTTTTATTCATCAATAAGATAGAAATAATATCCTTTGATCTCTTTTAGGTATCTTATAAAAATATACTTATCAGACCCAGATTCAAGCTTGTCTGTTACTAAATATTTGATATAAGTTGGACACCCCCAAATCTTAAGATACGAGAGTACTGGCTTAGGCTATATCCATATCTTATATGGTGTTTTAGCTACAGACTTACTCGAAATCCTATTTAGAACATAACAAGTCAACTCGAGCGCATATCCTTAGAAAGAGATCTACAGACTGGCAAAGTTTATCATGGATCGAACCATATCCAACAAGATCTGATTCCTCCTTTCAAACACACTATTATGTTGTGGTGTTCTAGAAAGAGTCTATTGGAAGAGAATCCCATTCTCTTCTAATATGTCAGAAACTCATTGGAAAGGTGCTCACCACCTCAGTCAGATTGAAGAGTTTTAATATTTTTCCTAATTTGCTTTTCTATCTTATTATAGAATAGTTTGAATATTTCAAATAATTTTGACTTATATTTCATCAAATAGACATACCTATATCTCGATAAATCATCAGTAAAAGTTATGGTGTAGAAATATCCATCTCTAGTACTTGAGCTCATAGGTCCACATACATTAGAATGTACTAGATCCAGAAGTTCACTAGCTCGCTCATCTTTTTTAGTAAAAGATGATTTAGTCATCTTACCAAGAAGATAGGACTTACAGATCGAAAGTGATTCACAATCATCGACTTTGAGAATTTTCTCTTGAGTCAACCTGTTTATTCTGTTCTTGTTAATATGACCTAGCCTACAGTTTCAAAGGTAGACTTTAGATACATCATTTATTTTAGAATGTTTACCAGAGGATTGAACCATATTAACAAGCTATAGTACAATATAAATTTTGTTATTCAATTTCTCAACAAAAATCATAACACCATTCAAAATGATATTACAAATTTTTTTTATTGAAAATTCATAACTATTTTTGGCGAGAAGGCTTATAGAGATAATATTCAACAAAAAGGTTGGACAATAGTGACATTCACAAAAAATTATAGGATTTGATGTGGTGCTTCCAAGCCTTGGGAGGCCATAGGAGGAGCCAGGATGTTGGCTCCAGAAGACTAGGATGAGTGTGAGTCTTAGGACTAGGACAAGCGTTATACTAGGTGAAGATGGCGTGTAGCCCTGCATGGACTCGAGATTCTAGTGTAAGAACCTTGAGGAGCTTGGTAGGTGCTCTGGAGATCTAGGACACAAGATGGAGCAAAGGATCAAAGTCAAGAAAAAGAATCAACCAAGATAGGGGCTGACACACAGGCAGGCTGGCTTAGATATGCAGTCGAGCTGGCTCGGGATGAGACTGAGCCAGCTCGGGGTGTAGCCAAGCTGGCTATCTCAGGCAAATAGAAGATAGAGTTTGGGTAAGATACAGTCGAGCCAACTTGGCTCTTGACAAAGCTGGCTCGATGGTGGCATATAGAACATATGGGATTTTTTGTTTGGATCTAGGATAGGCTTTTATCCTAGGGTCTTAAGTCCTAGACCAATAAGATCTTAAGGGGGCTAACTCATGTATGGGTCTGGTTCAGATCCAGGAGGATAAGAGCATATGAGATATATGTACATGGGCTCAGTGAGTGCTTTTATATATTAGGTTAGTCTAGAAGAGTTTTTCAACTAGAGTTTGGATTTATTAGGGTTCATATGGTATAGCAAAAATTCTAGGATATATAAATCCAAGTATTGTATCTTTACAATAGAGTAGAATATAATTAAGCTTTTCTTCCTATATCTCTCTACTCTTCTCTTTGATTTCAACTTAAAGCCCTAAGTGTTGGCCATCTACTTTATTCTTCTTCTCTTCAACAATTGGTATCAGAGAGGTATCAGGATCCAACAAGTGGTATTAGAGCCTGGTTGAGCATGGAGGAGGAAGAAGATCAAATTTCAGCAGAGATCAGCAGCGATGTTCAGATCTAAAGGCTTTCTTCAAGCTTCATGAGGAAGAAAAAGATCATAGGACTATTGTCCACCATTCTTAGTCAAGATATTTTTTTAGATCCACTTATTTACTATTTTTGATTCATACGATCATGGAGAACAGTGGGTTGAAGATAGGATTTGAAAAATTTGATGAAAAAAAAGTTTCACGATGTGGATGGTTAGGATGGAGGATCTGCTGGTTAAGATGAGATTGGGTTTGACCTTGGAAGATAGGCCAAAGAAGATGATAGACAAGGATTGGATGTCCTTAGAGAAAAGGGCATGTACCATGATTAGGGCTTGTCTAGCAGATGAGGTGCTGTATGACATGTTGGAGAAAAAGACATCCAAGGGTTTATGATCGAGGTTATGTCAGTTGTACATAGAAAAGAACATGCGCAATAAGTTGATGCTAAAAAAATAACCGAACAGCCTTCGAATGTAAGAGGACAAGGATGTTGTGGGGCATATTCAGCAGTTTGATTGGATGAGCATGGATTTGCTCAATATTGGGATGAATTTCGAAGAGAAGGATAAAAGTTTATTGCTGCTATGTTCACTATCCGGAAGCTTTGATCTGTTGGTGATGACATTGCTATATGGTAAGGAGATGCTGGTGTACGAGAAGATTGTATCAGTGCTAAGATCCAATGAGCAGTGGAAATGGATGATAAAGAGGAAGGTCTTTCAGGAGAGTCTCATGGTTTTAGAGAGAGCCAGGTAAGGGAATAAGAAGGGTCAGTGAATAGGTAGCAAGGAATCCAAGAGATGCTTCAAGTGTTGTGAAGCAAGGCACTTTAAGCAAGAATGTCCGCTTTGAAATAAGTACAAGAGAGAAAAAAACTTGAATTCCATCGGTTCAGTCACTGAAAGTGAAGAGTCGAATGAGCTCCTTGTGGTCTCGGAGGAGACCATAGGGTATGGTGTATCTGAGATAGTTTTAGATAGGTCTGTAGAGTGTGGAGAGTCTGAAAGGGCAGCGACGTATTCGAGGCATAGCGATAGGCTCAGCAGTACGGTGTTGAGTAGTTATCCTTGGGGGACTCAATTATAGAGTCAGCTTCTGCAGTATCAGGAGGACTTTGATTTTAGATGGAGCACCGAACAGAGATGGCTTCACAGATGGAGAGAGATATGACATGAGTTCAGAATAGAGAAGTGCAGGAGGATCAATATCCTAGCACCAACATCAGAGATGCACGATTCTAGGTGGAGCAGCACGTGCAGGAAGATAGATGAAGTTCTGAGGAGATCATGTTAGGATATGCAGTGGGTGCTAGCATAGGATTCTGCAAATTCTTCAGAAAAGTCTAGGATAGTTGATGCGACTGTCAAGCAAAAGGATGCTTACAACTCCAAGGGTGGTGCATAGAAGTAAGTCAAGGTCTTCAGTGGTGGAGGTGGTCATCCCAAAGATCTCAAAGAAAGCTCAACAGTTGAAGAAGAATGGCGGTGGCAAGATGTGCATAAGTAGCTGTCAAGACGTGCATCAACAATGGATTCATGCAGAGGAACATTGCCAGGTATGCCAATGCTTGGGCACACCAATGTGGAGATTGTAGGATTTGATGTGGTGCTCCTCGAGCCTTGGGAGGCCATAGGAGGAGCCAAGATATTGGCTCTGAGAGACTAGGATGGGTGTGAGTCCTAGGGCTAGGATAGGAGTTATCCTAGGTGAAGATGGTGTGTAGCCCTACACGGACTAGAGATTCAGGTGTGAGGACCATGAGGGGCTTGGTAGGTGCTCCAAAGACTTAGGATACAAGATGAAGTAAAGGACCAAAGCCAAGAAAAAGATTCAGCCAAGATAGGGATTGACACATAGGCAGGCTGGCTCGGATACATAGCCGAGCCAGCTCGAGATGAGACCAAGCTGGCTCGAGGCATAGCCGAGCAGGCTGTCTCTAGCAGATAGAAGATATAATTCATACGAGATGCAATCGAGCCAGCTAGGCTCCTAATAGAGCCGGCTTGATGGCGGCATATACAACATATGAGATTTTCTGTTTGGATCTAGAATAGGCTTTTATCTTAGGATCTTAAGGCCTGGACTAATAAGGTCCTGAGAGGGCTAACTCATGTATGGGTCGGGTTCAGATCCAAGAGGATGAGAGCATGTGAGACATATGCACATGGGCTCGGTGAGTGCTTTCATGTATTGAATTAGCCTAAAAAAGTTTTTCAGTTGGGATTTGGATTTATTAGGATTCATGAGGTATAGCAGAAATCTTAGGATATATAAACCTAAAAATTGTATCTTTAGAATAGAGTAGAATATAATTAAGTTTCTTTCCTAAAACTCTCTACCCTTTTCTCTCTGGTTGCAACTTTAAGTCCTAGGTGTCGGTCATCTATTTTGTTCTTCATTCCTTCAATAATTGGTATCAGAGAGGTACTAAGATCCAACAAGAATAACATTATGAGAACTAATTACAAGGTTCATGATTCCTAAAGCTAGAACTGGAACTTATCTTCCATCTCCAACATTCAAGAACTTTTCATCTTCATTAAATCTTCTACTGACCTATAGATCCTACATCAAATTACAAATATGATAAGAGCATTTAGTATCTAATACTCAGATAGTAGTATTACATATTGAGAAATTGTAAAAAGTTATCATATAATTATCTTGTCCAGCAACTACTTACTTCTTCCTAAGCCTGTTCGGATCCAAGGAGGCAATGTATTGAGAATAGTTTCTCTTCTAATGCTCCAGCTTCTTACAATAAAAGCACTCTACCTAGCTCTAGTCAAAAATGGGTTTCTTGGTCTGATCCTATGCAGACATTCCGGCATGTTACTACACCTTCTTATTCTTTTTTTTTTCTTATTCCTTTTCTTAAATGGTCGACGATCAAAAGAAGACCCTCTCACTATATTTATTGACTCCTTATGGAGCTGGTGATCCTTCTCAAAGTTCTACAACAATCCTAGCAAATTATGGTAGTTAACTACAGGCTTTTTATCATTCTGAAATGAGTAAGGAAGGATAGGAAGAACCTAGGCAAAGAGTTTAGAATAGCATTGATGCTTGTCGTAATAGCACCAAATAAAAATTAAACTTGAATTTTATATTTAGAATAGTGATGAGTCAGGTGTCAATTTTTTCAAAGATTGAAGGCTAAGTTACATTCAATTTAATTAAAAATAAAATTTTAAATTTAGTTTTAAAGCAAAAATTTAAATAAGTAAATTAAAGAGAGTAATTTAAAATAAAAAAAAGTAAATACTTAATTAATTAAAATTTTAGAATTTATTAAAGATATTTTGAAATTTTAAATCCATCTTTAACAGGGTTGTGATAATTTTTTTTAATGCAAAAATTTATTATTTTTAAAAATTTAGTTATGATTATAATTTATTTTCTTAGAGCATGAATTATATCTCTTGATTATGATCTATCTCTATGAAATCATAAATTATTCAATACTTTAATTCTTAAAAATTAGTCCATAGTTTTTAATATTTTTTTAAAATAAATTATTAAATTAAGTATGGACTGTATCTATTGATCACAATCCATTCTAATGAATATAATTTATTTAGATCTTTAATCAATAATAAGCATGTGCAAAAGTCAAGATCTCATGCATAAAAAGATAAATTTCATTAAAAATTGAGTAGAAGAACATGTTTGCATAAAAAATAATGATAAAAGATAAAAAAAATAAAAAGTATAATCCATGCTCGAAGACTTCATCTACTCTTCTAGAATTCAGCTTCTTGGCGGCACATAGTTGGCGATTTGCTTGCTCCCAGCATCTTCAAAGCTCCTTAGTGAAGGATGGAAGAAGAAAGGAGGAAGAAAGATGGAGAAGAGAAAAGAAGAGAGGGAGGAGGCTCTATCTTTTTTTTTTTTTGTTGGCACAGAGGATCTGTCTCCGGACTCAGGGTATAGGGAGGTTTAAATAGAGGAAGAAAAGGATTTGTGGAGTTCTATTCAGAGTCAAAATCTGAGTTTGGATCTAATTAAACCTTGCTGAGAAGTCCTGGCCATTAGATCTTGATCGAGCGCCACAAAAAATATCAGAAAACTACCTCCTAGCATCAAGATTGGTGCCGAATTAAATCTAGGCCATTGGATCTCTCGATTGGTTGGATTTTCATCGTTGGATCATGCTCAAAAGAAGACTGGAGTCTTGATCAAACCTAGAATCGATCCCTACCATTGCATCTTGACCAGCATCAATGATAGCCATCCGCTAGCACCTGATGAAGCCTGTAGACCCTATAAACTAGGATTTCTAAAGACCTGCACCAATCCGAATATGCCACGCTAGCCAAAAGTAACAAAATAGCCCTGTGTACCATGTGAAAAATTTTGTAGATCCTTTAAAGGTCTATGCACACTGAGTCAGCACGTGGTCCACCATAGACTGCATGGAAAAATAACATCAGCCTGACATCAGTCGAACGAGAGAGTTGGGCCATTTTCTGCATGCATGGGTTGGCTTCGCTGTTGGACCAAAGTTGAGCCAGGCTAGCATGATGGACTAGGCTAGCTAGTGGGCATGCCATCTGAAATGGGTGAGCTATCTGAGCCGAGCGAGCCAACTAAGCCAATTTATTTTTTTGTTTTTCTATTTTTTTATTTGATCTTATAGTCTTTGTATCTCTTCCATTTTAGCTTCAATTTACATGAAATTTAATTCATTTGAACTAAAAAATTAAGCTCTTCACATCGATCAATTTATTTCAAATAAAATACTAATAAAAATATTAATTTTTTTAAATAAATATTAAATATTATATTATTTAATATTTTTATTTATAAATTTATGATAGTTATCATACTCCTAACTTGAGTTTTACTTGTCCTTGAGTAAAAAGAGAAAAATTAGAAACATGTACCGACTCAATAAGATATGAAAGTTACTTCAGGTTATCCTAAAGTCAGTTGATACCTAGTTAGAGATTTAAGAAATACGTTATCAGATTATTAATTTCATCTCAAATAGTGGTTAAGTAAAAAACATAAAATTTTAGAGCTTTTATTTAACCAAATCCCCACCTTTATTCTTTAAATCCTCTATCTTTAGTATGGGCTAGAGTTTTTTTTTTTTGGATAGCCAAAGCAATGTTTTAACCTCTTAAGCTTTCTACTTGATCCTTATAGTGAGCTTTAGACCAATGACTCCTAAATTAGTTGGCTTTAGGGCACTAGGTTAGAACACCTCTTGGGCTTACTAACTCGAGTCAAGTGGGCTATAGGTTAAAACTAGCTGCGTAATAAGCTTCTTCACATTATCCATTTTTTGATGTAAATAACATTGCTTACTTAGGCAATAGGATCCGGTTACTCGATGGGAGGCTAATATTTAGAACTTATTTTTTATTTTTTTATTTTTTATTATTATTATTTTTACTTATATCCATATAAAGTAGATTCTTTATCGAATATAGACTGGAAGAAGATTTTAGAATCACTTAAAAATTTATTCTATTCTAGACCTAACCATTTATCGA
This sequence comes from Cocos nucifera, assembly GCA_006176705.1. NCBI lineage: Eukaryota > Viridiplantae > Streptophyta > Magnoliopsida > Arecales > Arecaceae > Cocos > Cocos nucifera. The sequence goes on from QRFJ01000770.1 coordinate 54,055, forward strand.
GTTTTCTTAATAATTTGATCCTTAGTATTTCAAAAATTCTCTAGATCATTAATCAATCATTAACTAAAATGCTTGAAAACTTCAAATGGGGATGAATCAGGTACATAAGACTAATTATTATCATACTTGAGGACTTAATTATTTTATTTATCCTTCTCCCTCAACTTAATTTTCATTATTCTCAATGGAGGAAAGAAATAAAGTATAATAAATGATAATAAAATAATAAGAAAAGAGTTCACCTAGTTTAGTATTTTTTTGGTTTTGGCCTGGACTTTATTTATTCTTTATTCAGCATGGGTTTATAGTTCTCCTCCCAACTTAATCTTGAAAGAAAGATAAGTTAAAAATTAAAAAAAAGTTCAAATGCAAAAAGTTGAGTTGCTTCCCAGTAAGCGCTAAGTTTAACATCTTCAGCCAGACTTGTCCAAAAAAATTAATCCAAGTAAATAAGTTCATAAAGAACCATGGCTTCTTCAATAGGTTCAGTGGATAGTTCCAAGAATGATTTTAGTCATTGTCCATTAACTTTAAAAGTAATATCATTACTTGGGTTTTCAATCTCTATGGCCCTGTGTGAGAAGACTTTCTAAACAATATATGGTCCAATCCATTAAGATCTTAATTTACCCAAAAATAGATGTAGTTTAAAATTATATAAAAGAACTTTTTATCTAGGTATAAAAGATTTTCTATTAATTACTTGATCATGAAAAGCTTTAGTTCTTTTTTTATAAATTTTAGCATTTTCATAGGCTTCATTTCTTATTTACTCGAGTTCATTGATCTATAATTTTCTTAGGTCTTCAGCTACATCCAAGTTCATATTTAATTGTTTAATGGCCCACAATGCCCTATGTTCCAGTTCTACCGGCAAGTGACATGCTTTACTAAATACATGCCTATATGGAGACATTCCTAAGTTGATCTTGAAAGTTGTGTGATATGCCCATAGTGCATCTATTAATTTTAAAGATCAATCTTTCTTATTTGTGCTTACTGTCTTTTCTAAAATCAGCTTGATTTGGTGATTAGAAACTTCAACTTGCCCACTTATTTGTGGATGATAGGGTGTGGCCAGCTTGTAGGTAATATTATACTCCTTCATCAGTGATGCAAAAGATTGATTGCAGAAGTGTATTTCGCGATCACTAATAATAGCTCTAAATGTACCAAATCAAAAGAGAATATTTTTTTAAAGAAGTTTTATAAAAATTTTACTATTATTGGTCTTGCATGGCACTGCCTCTACCCACTTGGATACATAATCAATGGCCACTAAGATATATTCATTTTCAAAAGATTTTGAAAATGTTCTCATGAAGTCTATTTTCTATACATCAAAAATTTCTATAATTAAAATTAGATTCATAGGCATCATATCTTTCTTTACGATCCAACCTATTGGTGCAGAATCTGGTTGACGTCGGATTGAGCTGGAGATGGGAAAGAAGAGGTTGCTATCGGTGACCTGCAAAATAAAGTTTCATCTGAAGTTGGTGGTGGTGGCTTCAACAGGATCCTCCGACGATCAAGTTAGCTCTTTTGGCCAACAGAAATAGAGTGCTCAGGCAAGAATTCAGCAAGATTTTGGAAAGAAGAAGAAAGCTTAGAGAAAATATATCTGAAGGGTCCCTTTTTATAGATGGAGCCTATCATAATCGTTCGGTAGTGGGTCACTCAGGGTCATGTAGAATTTATTATGGAGAGAGGTGTCCCTCGTAATAGACTGATAATGACAATCATAACCATTCGATAGTGGGGTCGCCTATAGTAGACTAATAAATGATAGTCGTAACCATCCAGTAGCGAGATCGCCTGTAGTAGACTGATAAATGACAGTCATAACCATTTGGTAGTGGGGTCGCCTATCAGTTAAGATTTAATAGTCAAAGTTCGAAGGAAGCAGACGTTGGTTGGTGAAGAACTTTGACATATATCAATTCTAGAAGAATTCGAACTCCTAAAGAAAATATAGGTAGAGGGGATCATTCGGAAGGAATACTATTTGAAATCTGAATGTAATCCATTGGAGGAATCCAGATGAAGTTTGACTGAAGGAGAAGTCTGGAAGGAGTTTGGCTCTTGTAGGAATCTGACTGAAGGAGAGGTCTGAAAGGAGTTTGGCTCCTGAAGGAATCCGACTGAAGTAGAAGTTCGGAAGGAGTTTGGATCCTATAGGAATTTGACTGAAGGAGAGGTTCGAAAGAAGTTCAGCTCCTAGAAAAATCCGACTGAAGGAGAGGTTCGAAAAAAGTTTGGCTCCTGAAGGAATTCACCTGAAGAAGAGTTTCAGAAGGAGTTCGGCTTCTGAAGGAATTTTCGATGGAAAGAGAGATCTGGAAGGAGTTTGGCTTCTGTAGAAATTTGACTGAAGAAAAAGTCTGGAAGGAGTTTGGCTCCTGTAGGAATCCGACTAAAGGAGAGGTCCGAAAGAAATTCGACTCTTATAGGAATCCAATTGATGGAGAGGTCCAGAAGGAGTTTGGCTCCTGTAGGAATCCGACTGAGGGAGAGGTCTGGAAGGAGTTCGGCTTCTGGAGGAATCTGACTAAAGGAGAGGTCCGAAAGGAGTTCGGCTTCTAGAAGAACCTGACTAAAGGAGAGGTCCGAAAGGAGTTTGGCTCCTATAGGAATCCGACTGATGGAGAAGTTCAAAAGAAGTTTGGCTCCTGGAGGAATTTTCGATCGAAGCTCTTCTATGATTATCAATTATATTAGGCTAAGCATCAGAGTGAACTTCGATGGTAGCTGAATTTATCTCCAACAATAGTCCCTCCATTTTCGAGTTTGAAATTCAAAGGAAGGAAGTACAAGAAAGATGACTGCCGAAGTTCCTTTTCAAGCTCTGCATCTATTGAGGTTGAAGAAAATCTTATCTCCTGTTGACGTTGAAGCTCGGAAGAGATCTTATCTCCAATCGAGATTGAAGGAGATCCTATCTTCTATTGAAGTTGAAGCTTAGGAGAGACTTATCTCCAGCCGAGGTTGAAGGAGATCTTATCTCCTATTGAAGGTTGAAGCTCGGGGAGATCTTATCTCCGACCGAGGTTGAAGGAGATCCTATCTTCCATTGAAGTTGAAGCTCGGAAGAGATCTTATCTCTAGCTAAGGTTGAAGGAGATCTTATCTCCTATTGAAGTTGAAGCTCTAGCCAAGGTTGAAGGAGATCTTATCTCCTATTGAAGGGTTGGAGCTTAGAAGAGATCTTATCTCCAACCAAGTTTGAAAGAGCCGAGGTTGGATGAGATCCTATCTTCTATTGAAGTTAAAGCTCGGGGGAGATCTTATCTCCTATGGAGGTTGAGAGAGATCTTATCTTCTTTTGAAGTTGAAGCTTAGGAGAGATCTTATCTCCAACCGAGGTTGAAGAAGATCTTATCTCCTATTAAGGTTGAGGTTCAGGGGAGATCTTATCTTCTTTTGAAGTTGAAGCTCGGAAGAGATCTTATCTCCAGTCGTGGTTGAAGGAGATCTTATCTCCAATCGAGTTGGGGCTTCTCTTCTCACCTCGTCTAAAATAAACAAGTTCTTCGACTTTGCTCACATTAGGATGAGATTCTTCTCCTGTTCCTAACGGGCTGTAAGGGCACATTAGGACCATTGTCAGGGTCTCTCCCCTCATCTCATCTAAAATAAATGAGGTCTTCGACTCTGCTTACATTTGGATGAGGTTCTCCTCCTATTTCTAATGGACTGTAGGGGCACATAAGGGCCGTTGTTAGGGCCTCTTCCCTCATCTCATCAAAAATAAATGAGGCCTTCGATTTTGCTCATGTTAGGATGAGGTTCTCCTCCTATTTCTAATGGGTTGTAGGGGTACATAAGGATCGTTATCAGAGTCTCTCCCCTCATCTCATTTAAAATGAACGAGGCCTTCGATTTGCCGAGGTTAACATGGTCATTTTTTATTGTTTCTTTTCTATTATCACATAGTTTTTGCACCAAGAAACAATAATATTGAAATGGTAGAGTTTTATTAAAGAAAAATTACTGGTAGTACATTCTCAAATTTTTTGAATTCCAAGATCGTGGGAGCGTTGTTCCTCCGAGCTCTTTCAGGCAATAAGTTTCAGACCGGATGACCTCCTCTATTTCATACGGACCTTTTCAATTCAGAGAGAGCTTCCCCTGGCTCTGAGGTTGAGAGATGACAGCTCATCGAAGCACTAAGTCTCGCATTCTTAATATTTTACCTCTGACTCTGGAGTTAAAGTATCAAACCACCCTTCGCCTGTAGGCCGCCATTCGAACCTGGGCTTTCTCTCTTTTTTCTTTTAATAGATCGAGGTTGATTTTGAGGTTCTATGAGTTATGCTGCTCATTGAAGGTCATGACCCATACTGATGGGAGTTTAAGCTCGATTGGGATGACTGCCTCCATTCCAAAGGTTAAGACGAATGGTGTTTCTTCAGTTGGTAGCCTTTGAGTAGTTCGGTACGTCCAGAGGATGTGGTAAAGTTCATCCACCCAGGCCCCCTTTTCTCTATCAAGCCTTGTCTTGATGTCTTGCAATAGGATCCGATTGGTCACCTCAACTTCCTCGTTTGCTTATAGGTGAGCTACCGACGTGAAGTGATGGAAGATGTTTAGATCTTCATAAAACTCAGTGAACCTCATCCCAGTAAATTATCGTCCATTATCTATTATGAGAGTTTGGGGTAGACCAAACTGATAGATGATTGACTTTCAGATGAAGTCCTGTACCTTGGCCTCAGTAATTTTTGCTAGTGGTTTGGCTTCGATCCATTTGGTGAAGTAGTCGATTGCAACTAGGAGGAACTTCCATTGTCTGAATGCCATTGAAAAAGGGCCAAGTATATCCATTCTTCACTGTGTAAATGGCTAAGATGCGCTTAGTGGAGTAAGCTCAAAGGCCGACTGTCTTTGTATATTTGTATTTCTCTAACAGCGGTCATATTTCTTGACATACTCCATAGAATCATGGTATAAAGTCGGCCAATAGTTTTCTTACCGAAGTTGTTTTTATGATAGGGATCTGGCTCCTATATGACTTTCATAAATTCTCTTGTGCACTTTCTATAATGCAAAGTTGGCCTCTGAAGGTCGAAGATATCTCAACAGCAGTAGCGAATACGATCTTTTATATAGCTTGCCCACATACAAAACATATCGAAAGGATTGATTCTTGAGTTTTTGAGCTTCTTTCAGATCACGAGAAAGAACTCCCTCTTTGAAATAGGCAACTAACGGGTCAATTCAGCTCGGCTTGAGCTCTATCTGTATAACGAGCTGTGATTCCTCTGAGCATGAATATTTTAGAGTTTCAAAAAATACTTCATTAGACAGTTCGACTGGGGCTAAAGTGACCAATTTAGAGAGGAGGTCAGCTCTCATATTTTCTACCCTTAAAATTTATCGAATGCCAAAACTACCGAAGGTCGAAGTCAAATTCTTTACTTTCTCAAGATATTTCATCATACTTTTCTTCCGTGCTTCATAGTTGCCACTAACTTGGTTGACCACTAATTGAAAATCACTGTAGACTTAAAGCCGATCTACTTTTAATTCTTTTGCTATTTTTAATCTGGTGATCAACGCTTCATATTTGGCCCCATTATTAGTTACAGAAAATTCGAAGCATAGCGCATACTTGGCGATGACTCCCTCAGGGTTGACTAAGACTAATCCCACACTTGCTCCAGTAGAGTTGGATGAACCATCCACGTACAGGGCCCAAAAACATTCGAAAAGGTCGGCACTTTCTTCGGAGAGGCTTGGTTGCAACCATGGGATGCTGGTCCCATTCTGTTCAAGCTTGGCTTCATCTAGAATGGTGCATTCAACTACGAAGTCAGCCAGTGCTTGAGCCTTGATTGCTGGTCGAGGTCAGTAGTTGATGTCGAATTTCATTAATTCAATGGCCCATTTTGTAATTCTTCCAGAAGCATCCATTTGATGAAGGATTTTTGATCGATTGGTCAGTAAGGAGCATTATAGCATGTCCCTAGAAGTAAGGTCAAAGTCTTCTTGCTGCAATTAGGAGAGCATAAGTCAATTTTTCCAACTTTGTATATCTAGTCTCGGCATTCCTTAGGGTCCGACTTATGTAGTAGACTGGTCGCTGTACTTTTGCCTCTTCTTTGATTAGGACTGTCGCTAGCATTGTAGGAGAGACTGTAAGGTAGAGAAATAGCTCCTCTCTAGATTCAGATTTGGCTAGTAGGGGGTGAGCCGAGGTAGTTCTTGAGCTCGTCTAACGCCTTTTGGCATTCTTGAGTTCAATGAAAATCTTTCGGCTTTCTGAGAGTTTGGAAGAAGGGCATGCAGCGTTCGACCAATCTAGAGATAAAATGATTCAAAGATGCCACCTTCTCGATCAGGCATTGAACTTCTTTGATGGACTTTGGAGCGGCCATCTCCTAGATAACTCGAATTTTCTCTAAGTTGGCCTCGATCCCTTATCTCGAGATCATGAATTCCAAAAATTTTTCTGAGGCTACCCTAAAGGTGCACTTGGTTGGATTCAGCTTCATCTTATATTTTTTGAGCACATCGAAAGCCTCTTCAAGATCAGTGACATGATTGACAGTCTTTCAACTTTTGACTAGCATGTCATCGATGTAAACCTCCATATTATGGTCGATCTGCTCCTTGAAGATTTTATTGACCAAGTGCTGATAAGTCGCACCAATATTTTTAAACCCAAAGGGCATGATCCTGTAATAGTAAAGACCATGGTTAGTAATAAAAGTAGTCTTCTCTTCATCCTCCAGTGCTATCCAAATTTGGTTGTAGCCAGAGAAGGCATCCATGAAGGTGAGAAGCTAGTAGCTTGAAGTCGCATCTACCAGTTGGTCGATTCTGGGCAAAGGATAGCTATCTTTTGGGCAGACCTTGTTAAGCTTCTTAAAGTTGATGTACATCCTCCACTTGCCATTGGCTTTCTTGACCAGGACCATGTTAGAGACCCAAGTTGGATAGCTGACTTCTCGGATAAATCCGGCATTGAGAAGCTTATCAACTTCTTCTACTATTACCTTCTGTCTTTTTGGTGCATGGACTTGAACTCTTTCTTTCACCGATCGATGCTTGGGGTCAATGGTTAGTCGATGTTCCATAATCTCGGCATCAATCTCAGGCATATCCATTGGAATCTAGACGAAGATGTCGACATTCCTCCGTAAGAAGGCGATGAGCTACTCCCAAACTTTATCTTTCAGATTGGAGCCAATTTGCACTATATGCTCTACATTTCCATCATTTAGAGGGATGGTCACAAGATCTTCTATAGGCTCACCCCATTCTTTGGCAAAGTCATCGCAGACATCTAGCCCATCAATAGAATAAGGGTTGGACTGTGCTTCCTTTTGTAAGGCAATTGAGTAGCAGTGCCTTGCTAGAGCATGATCTCTTCTGACCTCTCCGATCCCATAACTTGTCAGAAACTTTATCTTCAAATAATAAGTGGACACTATCGCCCGAAGTGTATTTAAAATAGGTCGGCCAAGAATTGCGTTGTAAGCAGAGGGAGCTTTTACGATCAGAAAATCAACTTATGCTTTGGATTGTTTTGGATATTGTCCGGCAACCACAGCTAGAGTCATCACACCTTCAACTGGTACTGTAGCACCAGTGAAGCCTACTAGGAGGAAGTTTATTGGTCTAAGCTGACTATTAGATTTTGATATTTTGGAGAAAGCATCATAAAATGAGATGTCAGCTGAACTTCCATTATCAACTAGGACACGACGTACATCATAGTCTGCTATATTTAAAGAGATTACAATCGCATCATTATGCAGAAACTATACTCCTCATGCATCTACCTCAGTAAAGATTATAGGTTCTTTAGCCCTCCATCTTTTCCCCAATACCCCAGATCCGCTGGCCTCTTCTTGCCGAAGTCCCCCAGAGATAGTGTTGATGATGTCGAGAGACGGCCGATCTTCTTGTTATTCCTCCTTTCTTGATGGTTCAGACTGTGGTAGTGCCCTTGACCGATCTTCTCTTGCTTTAGATCGACATCTATGAAATCGACCCAACCGACCTCTCTTGATGAGCTTCTCGATCTCGTCTTGGAGTTAAATGCATTCTTCAATATCGTGATCATAGTCACGATGGTAGAGATAGTATTTATTAGGATTGCACTTGCCAGGGTGAGTGCACCTCCTTTCTGACCTTGATAGTTGCTCCTTGATCTCCATCAATACTCATTTTTAGAACATTGATGGAGATGTAGTTGTGAAACCTTCTGGAGGGAGAACTTCTTCATGCCCTTCTATCGGGGCTTCTTTGACAACGAGCTCGAAGAAGAGTTTGGGCTCGCTTGCACTTAGGGAGAGTTCGTGAGCGCGATCGAACTTCATTTGGCCCTCCATCAACTTTGGGTTTATTAGATTTGCCTGTCTGCCACTTTTTTGTGGCTTCCTTATCCTTCAATTTGAAGGTTTTTCCCACTCAGGCATATCCTTCAGCTTGAGCTAGTTGATCAACAAAGTTTCTGGGGTACTTCTTCTCTAGGAAGAACAACAAATCATTCTTCTGAAGGCCACCCTTGAGTGCGGCCATTGCAACAAACTGATCTAGGTTCTGGACTTTTAATGCAGCGGCATTAAATTGGGTGACATAAGTTCGGATAGATTTCCTCTTCTTCTGCTTGATATGCATCAAAAAATTTGAACTTTGGTGCGGATGTCAGCTACTGTGAAGTGAGCCACAAACTGATGTCCCATCTGGTGTAAAGAAAAGGTCATTCCCGACTTCAATGTCGAGTACTAGTTTTTTGTTGCTTCCTTTAAGGTAGATGGAAAAGCTCGACATAAGATGGCATCTGGTGCACCATGGAGCAGCATCATGATTCAGAAGGCCTCCAAGTGATCGATCGGATTAGAGGTTCCATCGTAGCTTTCAAATTGGAGAAGCTTGAAGTTTGGTGGAATGGACTCTTGCATAATCCTCTGAGAAAAAGGAGGGTCAGTGCAAATAGTATTACCATGTGAGGAGGGAGTATGACGGAGCTCTTCGATTCATCGGCTTATTTCTTGGAGCCTTTGATTCAAGAGATCTTCATGATCGTTAATCTCCAAAGTTTTCTGATGGGATGGGGGCAAAGCTTCCCCTAGGGTCAAATCATGGTCTAAGCAATGGCTCTCCACCTTCTGTTTCTCCTTTTTGAAGGTCACCGACTGGCTAGCCTGAGTCGACCATCCTCCAATCGGATCATGAAGCTCCAAAAAAGTCTGCTCCAGTCGAATTAGCACCGGAGCCTACCGATATATGGCTTGCACTACCTTCATGAGACCGTGAACCTGCTGGATTAGTAGGTTGAACTGCTTTGCATCCACCATAGCTACAGGCGGAGCTTGAGTTGCTGGAGCTGGAGCAGGAACGAATGGATCTGGATGGGATCTGACTATAGAGGTCATTGATCGCTGGGTTGAAGCTTTTCTAGGAGGCATTTTTTTTAAGAAAAATTCTAGAGAGGAAAAAGAGAGATCACTACTGAGCACTCCTTTAAGAATAAGAAAACCTCAGAAATAGAGGGCCCTTCCTCTAGCGCCAATTTTGTTGGTGTAGAATCTGGTTGATGCTGGATCGAGCTGGAGTTAGGAAAGAAGAGGTTACCGTCGGTGACCTATAAAATAAAGTTCCATCTAGAGTCAGTGGTGGTGGCTCCGGTAAGATCCTCTGACGATCAAATCAGCTCTTCTGACTAACAAAAATAGAGTGCTTAGGCAAGAATTCAGCAAGATTTTGGAAAGAAGAAGAGAGCTTAGAGAAAACATATCTGAAGGATCCCTTTTTATAGACAGAGCCTGTCTTAACCATCCAGGAGTGGGCTGCTCGAAGCCATGTGAAATTTATTATGAAGAGAAGTGTGGCTCATAATAGACTGATAATAATAGTCGTAATCGTTCGGTAGTGAGATTGCCTATAGCAGACTAATAAATGATACTCATAATCATTCGGTAGTGGGATCGCCTGTAACAGACTAATAAATGATAGTCGTAATCGTTCGATAATGGGATTGCCTGTCCATTGAGATTTAATAGTCAAAGTCTAGAGGAAGCAGACGTTGGTTGGTGAAGAACTTTGATATATATCAATTTCAGAGAATTTTGGACTCCTAAAGGGAATACGGCTAGAGGGGATTATTCAGAAGGAATACTATCTAAAATCTAAAAATAATTTGCTAGAAAAATTCAGATGAAGTTTGACTAAAGAAGAAGTTCAGAAGGAGTTTGGCTCCTATAGGAATTCGATTGAAGGAGAGATCCGAAAGAAGTTCGGCTCCTAAAGGAATCCGACTGAAGAAGAAGTTCGAAAGGAGTTCGGCTCCTGTAGGAATCCAACTGAAGGAGAAGTTCAGAAGGAGTATGACCCCTGAAGGAATCTGACTGAAGAAAAAGTTTAGAAGGAGTTTGGCTTCTGTAGGAATCCAACTGAAGGAGAGGTTCGGAAGGAGTTCGGCTCCTAGAGGAATCCGACTGAAGGAGAAGTCCGGAAGGAGTTTGACTCCTATAGAAATTCGATTGAAGAAGAGGTCTGGAACGAGTTTGGCTCCTCGAGGAATTCTCAACTGAAGGAGAGATTCGAAAGAAGTTCGGCTCCTATAGAAATTTGACTGAAGGAGAAGTCTGGAAGGAGTTCGGCTTCTGGAAGGTTCGGAAGGAGTTCGGCTCCTATAGAAATCCGACTGAAGGAGAGGTCTGGAAGGAGTTTGGCTCCTAGAGGAATCCAATTGAAGAAGAGGTCTGGAAGGAGTTCAGCTCCTAGAGAAATTCGACTGAAGAAGAAGTTCGGAAGGAGTTTGACTCCTGTAGAAATCTGACTGATGGAGAAGTTTAGAAGAAGTTTGGCTTCTGAAGGAATTTTTGATTGAAGCTCTTCTATGATTACCAGTTACATTAGGCTAAGCATCAGACTGAACTTCGACAGGAGCAGGATTTATCCCCAACAACTCCTAACATAGTTTTTATAGTATTCATGGACTTCTCTAAATAGGTTAGGCCAATAGAATTCACATTGGAGTACTTTGGCTGCAGTCTTTTTAGCTCCAAAATATCCACCACAAGCTTGATCATGGTAAAAGGATAAAATACTCCTGACTTTATTATCTTGGATACATCTTCCTATGATTTGGTATGGATATTGTTTGAATAAACATGAATCATCCTAAATAAAATATTTTACTTGAGAGAAAAATTTATTCTTTTCTTGAGTGATCTAGTGCATAGAAATTTGGTCGGTAGCTAAGAAATTTACTATATTAGCATACCATGGTTCAGATGTTATTGATAGTAATTGTTCATTAGAAAAGAACTCATTAACAGGTATTTTCTCAGTTGGTGTAATTGCTAGATGAGATAAATGATCTACCACTATATTTTCAATAGCTTTTTTATCCCTGATCTCTAAGTCAAATTCTTGCAAAAGCAGGATCCATCTAATTAGACGTGCCTTAGCATCTTTCTTTGAGAGAAGGTGCCTAATAACTGAGTGATCAATATAGATAAATACATGAGATCCCACTAAATAAGGCCTAAATTTTTCTAATGCAAATATCATAGCTAAAAATTTTCTTTTAGTGGTTGAGTAATTAAGCTATGCTTCGTTTAAGGTCCTGTTAGCATAATAGATTACTCAAGGTAGCTTATCTATCTTTTGACCTAGAACAGCTCCTATAGTATGATTAGATGCATCACACATGAACTCAAAAGGTTGAGTCCATATAGGTGGATGAGTAACTAGGGCCAAAGTTAATACCTTCTTTAAGTTCTCAAACAACTTGAGACATTTAGGCATAAAGTCAAATTTGACATTTTTGGCTAATAGGTTAGTTAATGGTTGAGCCATTTTGCTAAAATGCTTGATAAATCGCCTATAAAAATTAGCATGTCCAAGAAAAGAGCAAATTGTTTTTTACTAATTTTGGTGGTGGAAGATTTTCAATTAAATGTACCTTGGCTTTATCTACTTCTATACCTTATTTTGAAATTATATGACCAAGGACTATGCCTTTCTTAACCATAAATTGGCACTTTTCTCAATTTAACACTAGATGCTTCTCCATACATCTTTCTAAAACTACTTTGAGATGATGTAGACGTTCGAAGAAGGTAGATCCAAAGATGAAAAAATCATCCATGAAAATTTCAAGAAGTCTTTCTACCATATCCGAGAAAATGCTAGTCATGCACCTTTGAAAATAGCTGGTGCATTACATAATCCTAAGGGCATTACATAATCTGTGCTCTCTATTGAGATTCTTGATTATTTTGAATTCTAGGATTAGCCTCAGGTTGACTTGGCAATCTATCCTTTTCTTTTTCACTCACAGTATTAGCTAACTATCCTAATTACATTTCTAAATGAGCTATTGATTGTGTGTTTGCTATTAAAAATTGATCAGTGCCTTGCATAAAAGTATTAAGGGTAGTTGCATTATTAATGGTTGATTTTGTCCAGGTTTCTAGGCTTTTTTCTAAAGAGTCTAATTTTTTTCATTATTGTTAAAATCTGGTGGGTTATTTATTGTAGGGTTAGGCCTTGTGTTTGATTGATTGAAGCTAGAATTGCCTACATTTGGATCTTGTGACCATAAAAAATTAGGATGGTTTCTCCATCTTGGGTTATAAGTAGATGTATAGAGATTATTATTTGATCTTTGATATGCTCCATTAACCTATGCAAATTCATTTTCTATTGATTTTATCAAGAAGAAACATTCCTTTATGACATGGTCTGATGCACTACAACCATTGCACATAGGTGCAGACGTTTGATTTATATTGGTTGGTCTTTGTAATTCTAAGGTCTCTAATCTTTGTTGTAAAGCAGCAATATTGGCTTCCACAACTAGATTGTTGGGACTTGGTGTATACCACCTCTTACTGGAATAGGTTTACTAGTTGCTTTCCATTGTAGATTTTTTTCTACTAGATCCTCTAAAAATTGCCAGGCCTCATTAGGTTTCTTGTACATGAATTGGCACAAGCACATTGATTCTAGCATAATCCTAGAAGTTGGGTCTAAACCTTCATAAATGATTTGGCATACCCCTATTTTCTATTCTATGGTGTGGACATTGACTCCAGAGGTTCTTAAATTGATCTAAACACTTCTTAAAAGACTCTCCCCCTAATTGATAAAATTGATTAATTTTATTTCTTAGCTTGGCTGTTTTACGATGTGAAAAGAATTTTCTCAAGAATACTTTTGCAAAGCCATCCTATATTGTGATCGAGTGGTTGGATAGATTATATAGCCATTTTTTTATATTTTTTTTGAGGGTAAAATTAATCAGCCTAAGTTTAATAGCATCTTCTGAGAGTTGGTGTATCCTCATAGTATCATATACTTCCTCAAATTCTGTAATAAAAATATATGCATCCTTAATCCCAATGAATTTAGGGAGCATGTTGATGATTTGATGTTTAAATTCAAAACTACTTGCATTGGTTTGAGGTAATTGGATACAAGATGGTTGAGCTGACCCAATTGGATAGCAGAAGTCTTTTAGGATTTGAGGTTCTTGATCTATCTTACTCATTGTGAACTCAAAAATTTCTTGGATCAGGGTAAGGTTTAGATCTATTCTTACTAATTGACCAAATTTTCTTTTTCAAGTTGCTATTTATAATAGTTTTTTTTAATTTTTAATATATATATTAAGTTTTTAGAGAGATGAGAGAAAAGGAAGAAGAGGATTTTAAAGATGAGTCCTAAGGAGTCCTAAATCTAGAGATGAAAGAGAGAAGAGTACTTTAATTAGGTTTGAATTTGGTGTTAATTACAATCAAGTTAATCAAGGACTCTCTATCCCAGCGTTAACCTAGATCTAGACAACTTTTAACTATTCCAAGATCACCTTTGAGCACTCCAAGCCCAAAATTGGCTAATTGATTTGGCTAGGTAAGGGTAAGATATGGAAGGTTTCTTGTTTGTTGCTTTTTTTAGATACCAACTGAATTGGCTAGGTTAGATAACAAAATCAATTAAAAATCATAATTTTTGAACTACTTGCCTTAGATACCAAGCAATTAACCAACTCGAATCTGGTCCAACTCTAGGATTTTTTTATCCTAATGAGCTCGAATATCCTTAAGGGCCAACATTTAACTAATTTTATGTTAAGGTCTAGGTTAATGCAATATGAAAGGTGGTGGTTTATGGACTAAGAAAGGGTGATCAAATCCTTACCATATTTTATTTAAAGGGTTATGCCCTTAAAGTATATTATGGATATGCAATGCAAATAAAACAATATGTTCAAATAAGTTAAAAATTAATTTTTTTTATTTTATATTTATGGATACATTGGATTAATTAAGTATTATGAGATGTCGATGAATTTTTTAGGGTTTATGATTTTGCCTTTTTATAGATATTTTTTTAGTTTTTGATTCATTTGGTTTTGCAAAAGAAAGTAAATTTAAGTGATTAAGTCTTAAGAGCAATAAATTAATCTAAAATATATAAAGCAAAAATTAGTTATGAAAGATAGTAATAACTAGATAAAATTAAAGAGCAATATTTTTTTTATTTTCTTAAAAAATTAATTAATTAATTTTTAATTAATTAAAGCAATCATGCTATAATTTCCAATAACGGTGCAAAAATTTAATGCTTATCATTATAGCACCAAATAAAAATTAAACCAAATTTTTATTTTTAGAACAGTGATGAGTCAGATGCCGATTTTCTTAAGATTAAAAGCTAAGTTATGTTTAATTTAATTAAAAATAAAATTTTAAATTTAGTTTTAAAATAAAAATTTAAATAAATAGATTAAAGAGAGTAAATTAAAATAAAAGAAAGTAAATACTTAATCAATTAGAGTTTTAGAATTTATTAAAGATATTCTAGAATTTTGAATCCATCTCTAGCAAGATTGCAATAATTCTTTTTAATATAAAAATTTATTATTTTTAAGAAATTAGTTATAATTATAATTTTTTTCTTAGAGCATGAATTATCTCTCTTGATTATGATCCATCTCTATAAAATCATAAATTATTTAATACTTTAATTTTTAAAAATTAGTACATAATTTTTAATAATTTTTTAAAAATAAATTGTTAAATTAAGTATGGACTATATCTATCGATCATAATCCATTCTAATGAATATAATTTATGCAAATCTTTAATCAATAATAAGCATATCAAAAAGTTAAGATTTCATGTGTAAAAAGATAAATTTTATTAAAAACTAGACAGGGGATCATGTTTGCATAAAAAGTAATTACAAAGGATAAAGAAAAAAGTATAACCCATGCTTGAAGACTTTATCTACTCTTCTAGAATTCAGCTCCTTAGCCGCATATGGTTGACGATATGCTTACTCCCGGCATCTTCAAAACTTCTTGGTGAAGGATGGAAGAAGAAAGGAGGAAGAAAGAAGAAGGGAGAAGAAGAGAGGGAGGAGGCCCTATCTTTTTTTTTCTTTTAGTGTAGAGTATCTATCTCAGGACTCAGGGTATGGGGGGTTTAAATAGAGGAAAAAACAAATTTGTGGAGTACTTTTCAAAGCCAAAATCTAAGTTTGGATTGAATTAAACCTTGCTTAGAAGTCCTGACCGTTAGATCTTGATCGAACATCCCAAAAGAATCAGAAAACCACCTCCCAACATTAAGATCGACGTCAGATTAAATCTAGGCCATTGGATCTCTTGATTGGTAGGATTTTTGCTATTGGATCATGCTCAAAAGAAGGTTGGAGTCCTGATCGAACCTAGAATCGGTCCCTGCCATTGGATCCTGATCGGCGTCAATGACGGTCGTTTGCTAGAGCCTGATGAAGCCTATAGAACCTGTAAATTGGGATTCTCGAAGACATGCACCAATCCAAATATGCTATTGTAGCCAAAATTATCAAAATGTCCCTGCATGTCATGTAAAAAATTCCATAGACCTTTTAAGGGTCTACGCGCATTGAGTCAACATGTGGTCCACCGTAGACCATGTGGAAAAATGATGTCACATTGATGTTAGCCAAACAAGAGAGCTGGGCCATTTTCCATGCATATGGGTTGGCTTCGCTACTGGACCGAAGGAGGGTCAGGTTGGCGTGATGGATTGGGCTGGCTAGTGGGTGCGCCAGTTGAGTTGGGCGAGCCGACTAAGCTATTTTTTTTTTTTAATTTTTTATTTAATCTTTCAATCTTTGTATCTTTTTCATTTTAGCTTTGATTTGTATAAAATTTAATTCTTTTGAACCAGAACTTGAGCTCTTTGCATTGGTTAGCTTATTTCCTACAAAACATGAATAAAAGTATCAATTCTTTTAAATAAATATTATATATTATATTATTTAATATTTTTATTTATAAATTTATGATAGTTATCATATCTTTTCTAAGCTGCTTATGCAAGAAAAAGCCAAGCTTGCTCAGATGCTCAATCATCTCGATCATGTATAATACATGATCGGTGACTGATGCCCCATCCCTCATTCAAGTGTTGAAAATAGCACAACTATTCTTGTGCCTCTCAACATCGTCAAGCATGCCAAAGGACTTGTTCAATATTTGAAGCATGTCCTATGGCTAAGCATTCTCTAATCTATGGCTGAACTTGTCGCTCATAGCTATCAGCATAATACAGCGAATGGTGGTATGATCGTTGAACCATTTTTGGTAAGTGTCTTGAACCGTCCCTCTAGCATTTGTAGCTGGCTCCTTGGGTGCTGAATCTATCAAGATGTACAGAATCCATTCATGCTTCTGAACTATTTTCAACTTTCGATACCAGCTATCGAAGCTGGATCCCATTAGTTTATCATTGTCCAACAATGACCAAAGCGATAGGATAGTGGCCATTACTACACCAAAAAGAAAAACTAAAATCTAATTAGTATATAAATTATTTAGTCTAAAGATTTGGACTTTAGTCTAAAAGTTTTTTCATTATTTTATATAAATTGGTAGCCTCTGCCTCCAATTTGAGGAATTATCTTAATTTCTTAGTGGATAATAGAATCCACCCAGACTACACACAAGCCAAACTTTGGCCAGTTAACTCATGTACATCTATAGGTAGGTTCTTAACCAATTATTTCTCTAAATAATTTATAGTAGTTTTAATTTTGCCCTACAAACCTAATCAGTAGGCTTTGGTCTCTACTGAAAAGATCTAGTTAGGTCCAATTATTAACATGACCACATTTGGTGCATCTAACCAACGAATGATTAGGCCCAACTTTGGTCTTCCAACCTAACCATCATTAGAGAGACATAATCAAATTATCATATTATGAATAATAATTTCATTAGTCAATAAGCTCCAGACCTTTGGATCTTCAATAATTATTAAACTAATGGACCCACTATCACCAAACTTAATGGGAAGCTATGACCTAGTTATCATCATAACTATTTTATTTTTAAAGACCTAATAATTTTAGAGAATTTGATTAACTCATTTTTAAGAGAAAAGAAAAGATTAACCAGCTAATCACAATCCTCTCACTATCTTTACCAAATCAGATTAAGAAAGATCTGATTCAAAATCTAATTGACATGGGTGAACTCGAATCATCAAGTGATCAAATCAAAATCTAATTCACCATGTTGGGCAAATAAGTGAGATCAGTGGAAGGGATATGCCATTAACTCATCAAAGATTGAATCAGTGTGAGTAGCTTTCAATTAAAAACCACTAGTTTAGACTACCAAACTTACCTTAATTTCAATTTAATCAACCTAGTAATTTTGAGTTCGACCATGGAGCCATGAATCAAGTCCATTTGATTCTTATTAAAGATATGGACTTGACCAACTACAGATATTGTAATTGAATTGAAAGAGTCCTTAACCTAATCTAAATCAATATTTGGTTAGATTTGATCAATTACTCTAATTAAGTCTATTCTTTGATCTAACCCAATTAATGGACCTAATTCATCTAATCTAATTAAATTTTATGTTTATATCTTAGGATCTTTAATTCAGAATTCTAGACCCCAATTCATAACCCTTAATTTTTAATTAAGTTTTGGACTGATGGATTGAGGTTCGGCATTTAAAAATAATTTTTAAATTTTAAAATATTTTTATAATCTAGTACCATCCACTAAATGGGTCGACTCATTTCAAAAATAGGTCAGCTCATTTCATAAACAGCTACTAGTAGGTTTGAATCTAAATTTATGTGCAATATATAAAATCATGAACTCATTTTAGATCTATGCTAAATACACTCATGATTAAACTTTAGATTAAAACTAATTTTTATAAACTTCTTTTGCTACTTTATCTTTAAGAGTAATAACCGCAGCGGCATTCCTACACGCCATAGGAGAACCCCATCAAATGGGAGGAGATGGCTTTTAAACTATACATTTCTCCTATGACTAGATGGCCATGGCGATCTGCTCAATCGGATTACTTGCTACTCAGAAACTAAACATATCTAATATGCATAATTTTAGATTTTTTTTAAAAAATATATATATTATATTAAACTACCTAGAGCTCTGATACCACTAAAAGAAAACTAGTAGGATTTCTAGCTTTGATTTTGAAACTTTTTCCAAAAAATATGTAGCAAAAGTAAAATGATTAATCTAATTAATCATGAAAGCTAGTGATCTAATTAATAAAATCCTACATCTAAAATCATAATGTGATATATATGAATGAATAAAAAAATTCAAAAATAAAACTGCATGTAGTAAATCATATTTACCACTACTTATGTTCAAAACATAATACCTTTGCATGGAAAGTTGATCGCCGCAATCGATATATTGTTGGGGTGGTCCTGTCATTATGATGCAGCCACACATGGTGTCTGGCTTCTATGGATAATCCACATGAGGCCCTGGTCCCAATTATCTCCTCTTGAGTGCTAGCTCAATAACAGAATGCTCGATGGTTGACGTGTATTGATCTAAATTGATCTTGCTCCACTAATTTTTTTGATGCTCTAGAAAATTAGAAAATGAAGTAGATAGGATGAGGAAGCTCTCCTAAAGATTTTGTGAATTTATGACACTCACAACTTACAAAATCTCTTCCCAAACCCTAGGCTGAAATCCTAGGGCAGCACCCATCTAAAACCTTGCACCTCTCTCTGAATTTTTTTCTCTTGGGATTTCTTTTTTTGACTTTTCTCATGCACTAGATGGCTCATGCAAAAAAGACTCTCTCACTCTCTTTGGATGTTTGCACATCCTAGGGAAAAACTCCTTTTATTTGCACTAAAGATATGTGGAGAACGCGTGGAGGGATAAGGATAGGATTGTTGCTCATTCAAATTCAAATTCCATTTGAATTTAAATTGAAACAATCCAATGCTTATCCACTTAGGGCATGAGAATCCAGGGTGTGCATCCTCTTGTGCATGGATTTCTTCATGAGAATTCTCAATTCTCCTGGAGAAAGGGTGGGTGCAAGTTTAGGTGATGTGGTGCAAGGAAGACTAGTCAAACTAGTCTAAAAAACCTTATCCAATTGAAACCCAATCCAAACCTATTTGACTAGATCCAATTAAACCAGATAAAATCCAACTTATTTAGGCTTAAATTAACTTAATTAAATTTTAATTAAAATAAAAATTAATTAAGTCCGACTCTTGATCAAATCAGGGAACAAACCTCCTCGCTGATTAGGTCATAGCATAACCTAATTGGGTCAAATCCAATTGAATCCAATTCAATTAAACTTGATCTAAAACTCAACACTCAATCAAATTAAATTAATTAATAATTAAATTATTAATTAAACTTTTCATAAATATAAAGTTCAAATCTAATGGATGTCCAAGCAGTAGAGTTTCATCAATATGAAACTCTTGATCGAAGAGTCCCAAATCACTGGGACTCTTGATCTCAGTATCCCAAATGAGTGGTACTCATAATCACAGAGTCTTAGATCAGTAAGACTCTTGATCATAGAGTTTCAGACAAGCAAGACTTAGAGTCCCAATGTAGTAGGACTCTTGGTCATAGAGTCCTAGTCTAGTAGGACTCTAGACCATAGAGTCCTAATTTAATGAAACTCTACATTAGTCATCAGATCAGATAGAAATCTCTAATATATATGACCCCATAGGTTTGAACCTAAGCTGGTAGTATAGAAACCAATTTTTATATCAATTGATGTGATCATCTAGCAATGGTACCCAACATCTGGATAGGTTGAATAGTCGCAATTACAATATTCAGAACCTACTCAAATATGGTTAGTGCATAATTCATCCCTTTGATCTCTTTGTTTAGGATTACTCTAAGTTAAACTGCCAACTCTGAAAAGTACATTTGTATCATGTCTCAATGCAATCAGTCCTATCACTCTTTACAAGGACTATCTTGGCCAAGGCTTTGCTAAATTGATACATAATTCAATATAATTTCTAAAATTTTGAGTGGTCAATCCTATCTTGATTCACACACCGACTTCTCAAGTACTTGACTGTGCTAAAAAATCTTCCATCTCTAAATTAATTTAGATAGTCCGGCATAAAAATACAGTAAGTTGCTTGGAAGCCACCGTAGTGATCTTAGGTCTAAGTGAATCTTGATAGCAGAAAGCTTTAGAGTTGGTTACATTTAGTACAGATATACCTCTACATCTCACCTACATGCCATACCAGTATCTCCATACTTCTTGGTTACAAGGATAACCAATTCATATGGCTCACAATAACCTACATTCGATAAGCATTATCGTCCTTAGTAACAACATATCATTTGGCTGCAAATAAATTTTAGGACTAAATGATAAATCTTTCTTATCGATTCTAAATAGTCCTAATGACTTCATCACAACACAAGAGTTCATTAGAAGATGCAAATTATTGGAAATTGTATCCCAAAAGCCAATCATTAGCCTATTAACGGTTGAGCTACTTTGTATATATAATTGATTATTGATAAATAAAATACTTTGGTATGTTTTTCATCATAGGTCTTCATCTTCTAATGAACTCCATATTTGTGACGAAGTCCTTAGGACTATTTAGCTTTGATAAAGAGAAGATTTATCGATTAGTCCTTAAATTTATTCATGATCAAATGATAAGCTATTAATTAGGACAACAACATCTATTAAGCATAGATTGCTGTATGCCATATAAGTTAGTCATCCTCTTAACCAAGGAGTGTGGAAAGTATGGCATACAGGTAAGATGTATGGGTACATTATTATTGAACGTGACCAACTCTAGAGCATTTTGCTATTAAGGATGTCTCTGATGGGATATAGGTATAAGTGTCCCTTAGACCTGAGATCACCTCAGTAATTTGCAAGCAACTCACTGTGTTTTGGTATCGGACTAACTGATTTTTTAATTCAGTAATGAAAGGCTTCTAGGTATAGTCAACTACTTGCAAAATCGATGTATGATCAAGATGAAATTGACCACTCCAAGAGTTGAAGAAGAATGTATCACTGTATTTTAATATAGCAAAACCTTTGCTAGGATAATCCATCAAATGGATTTGATATTTTAAAATATAATGTGGACAATCTGATCAAAGTTGACAATTGAACTTTGAGGTATTCTATGAACATTTTGGTTAAGGGGATGAATTATATGGAAACTATATCCACATGGGTTCCTAGGATGGTGTTCTACATATTTGACCTATCCGATCATCGAATATCATTGTTAGATGGTCACTTTGATTGATACAAAAATTTATTCTAGTGCTACCAGCTTAGATTCAAACCTATGAGGTCACACACATTAGAGCTCATGATCTGATCGGATGGTTGATCAATGATTGAGAATCATTCTAGGGTTAAACAATCAATACGATTGATGTTTAACTTAGTGCAAGTGTTACAGAAGGATTGATTAGTAATTTGATTGCTAATTAGCTTAATTTAATTAAACCAAAGGATCAAGATTAAGTTTAATTAAATATAATTTAATTAGATTTGGTTTGGACTTAATTGGATCAAATTCAGTTGACTTATTGGACAAGTCAAGTGCAACAAAAAAACTAGTCCTAGTCTAACTAGATCTTAGATCAACCTAATTTTCTAATTTAATTAGAAAATTAAATTAAAATTAAATCTAATTTAATTAAACTATTAATTGGGTTAGAATCTAATTTAATTTAGTTGAGTTGGCTTTGGTTTAATTTGGTTTAAGAAATCACTTTGACCAAGTCATAGATAGAATCCTAGTAAGACTAGGATTCCTTCTTGCGCCACCTTAGTCCCAACGCCCTCCATGCCTATTTTTTTGATATTTTTCATAGAAAATTCTTTTCTTCCTGATCTTCATGTACGCCCCTTCTCTCCCTCTCTTTCTCATATGGTAATTGGGTAGAAGACCAATTCAAAGGAGTTTGTTTTGATATTGGATTCTATGAGATAGAATCCTAACAAACCCAAACTCTTCCCAAAAGGTGCAGCCCCCTCTTCCAATTAATTTCTCTCTTATTCTACATGAGAAACCCCTTTTCTTGTGTGCCTTTTCTTGCTAGTACATACCAAAAATTATGGAGGGGGCGCCCCTTGACTTGCCCTATTTGACCTTTTCTTGTCTAGTATTTGAACTAGACAAGGACTCTTTTTTTTTTATATATTTTGAATCAATTTTGGTTTGAAATATTATGGGTTATAAACCTTTGAGAGGGCTTTGAGGTGTGTGAAAATTGGAGGGAAAGGATCTTTGGATGTTGGGGTTCCATTGGCACCAAACTAAGTGTCTAGGTGAGAGCAAAGAGAAGAAGAAGAGGGTCTTCTTCTAGGGTTGCTATATTCATCTCTTCCCTTCCTTTTTCTTTGGGTTTTTTGATAGTGTCTCACATATCCTTCTCCTATTTTGAAAGAGTCCAATATAGAAGAAAGGAGGCATCTAATCAACCATCGAAGAAGGATCAGCACAGTACTAGCATACTGTGCTGATTTTCAGCATCTAGATTTTGATCATCATCATGGGCTTATGTGGATGACTCCTAGAGGTCGAACGTGTATATGGCTTGCAACTTTATCTTCAAGCTTAGATCAGTGAGTTAGAATATCTAACTCACTCAGGTAATAGATTTGATCTATTATTTTTTTCATACGTGCATGAGATATAGAGTAGATCTAGGTTGATGTGATCAACCTTTTCTTCTTATTTATTTTTGATTTTAGATTTAAATACCATAAAATAATCATATAATATGGTCTTAGATCTAAAAATTATCTAATATTTAGAATTAATTAGATTAATTTTGAGTCTTCCACTGCTGATCTAAAAAAGGTTTCAAGATCTAGCCCTGAAATCCTAGATCTGGTTTCTTTAATTGGTATCAGAGGAAGATCAATTATTATATGATTATTGATGCATGCTTGGATTATTTTTGAATTAGATCTAATTAATAATTTGATATTTAAATCTAAAATTAAAATCTTAGATCATACGAACTGCTTTAAGATTGTCCTGCTGTAAGATTTATCCCTTACAGTGCAAAGGTTGTCCTAGTTCATATAGATCTAATATTATTCATAAATTTATTAGATATGATCTGATGTTATTTATAATTTATTTAATTTAAAAAAATTTTAAATCTAAAAATAAAATTTTAGATTGTACGAACTGATCTTATAAGATTGTCCTGCTGTAAGGTTTATCCCTTATAGTAAAAAGGTTGTCCTAGTACGTGTTGATCTAAAATTTTGATCATAAATTTTAGATTAGATCTAAAAAATTTTATGATCTGATTAAAAATATTTTAATCTAATTTTAATCATCATAAATATATTATATTTGATCTAAGTTGACTTATGATTAATTGATGTTGAAATTATTTCAATTACATGAACTTGTTTAGATTAGATCTGAAATAGTTTCATGCTCTTCTTACTTGCATATTGGTTATAAATCAAACATGTAACTTGATTAGTAGAAATATATTATAGAAATATTTTACAAACATGAAAATCATTTTTGAAAAGCCGAACCTCAACCCTCAGTCCAAAACTTAATTAAGAATCAAGAAGTTATTTGATTAGGATCTAGGATTGTAAATTGAAGATCTTAAGACATGAATTATAATACATTAGGTTAAATGGGTTAGTGGAAATTAAATCCATTAATTGGGTTAGACCTAGGGTTAGATTAAAGAATGAACTTAATTAGATAAATAACTAAATCTAATCAATTATTGTTTTAGATTAGTTCAAGGATTCTCTAGATCAATTACAATAGTTGTAGTTGGTCAAGTCCATGTCTCTAACAGGACCCAAGATGGACTTGATTCTTGGCTATGTGATCTAGCATGAATTGTTAGGTTGATCTAATTGAAACTAATTAAACCAGTTAATGTCTAAGATAAATTAGATCAGTGGTCTTTAATTGGCAGCCTACTTACTTGGCTATTTCTAATGGTGTCTAAGGCAAGCTTTAGTAGATCCTCCCACTGATCGAACTTACCTGACCTCTTAGTGAAATTATATTTTGATCAGATCACTTAACTATTTGAGCTGACCCATGTGAGCTAGGTAAATCAGTTTGACTGATTAAGGTGCTCCTTGACCAGCCTATTAATGGTCTTCCTTAAACTGACTTGGTGAAGTTAGTGGAAGGATCATGACAAGCTGATTCATTTGATCTTTCCTCATCTTCAAATTAAATTTTTTAAAATTATTAGATTCCTAAAATAAAATAGTTATATAATAACTGGATCATAGCCTCCCATTAAAGTGGATGATAATTGGTCCATCAGTTGGATAATCATAGGAGGTCTAAAGGCCTGGTGCTTATTGGCTGATGGAATTATCATTCATTATATGATTTCTTAGCTACATCTTTCTAAATAGTGGTTAGGTTAGCTAACCAAAGTTAGGCCTAATCATTCATTGGTTAGATGGGCCAAGTATGGTCATGTTAATGGTTGGACCTAACTGAACCCTTTTCTGAGAAGGCCAAAGCCAACTGATTAGGGGCTAGGGCAAAATTCAATTACTAGAAATTATTTGGAGAAACTATTGGTTATGAACCTATCCTTAGATGCACATGGGTTGGCCAACCAAAGTTGGGCTCATGTGCAGTCTATGTGGATTCAAGTATCCACTAAGAAATTAGGGTAATTCTTTAAATTAGAGGTAGAGGCTACCAATTCGAATAAAATAATGAGAAAATCTTTTGATTAAAAATTTAAATCTTTAGGTTTAATAAATCAATTACTAATTAGGTTATGATTTCTCTTTGTGCAGATATGGCCACTTTTCTATCGCTTTGATCATTGTTGGATAATGATAAATTGATGGGATGCAACTTCGGTAGCTGGTATCAAAAGTTAAAGATTGTCCTAGAGCATGAACACATCCTACATGTGATAACGGATGGTGCACCTGAGGAGCCAGCTACAAATGCATGTGGAACTATCAGAAATACTTATTAGAAGTAGCTCAATGATCGAACCATGGTGCGCTGCATTATGCTGGCTATGATGAGCAATGAGTTCAATTGCAGATTTGAGATGGCTCAGCCAAAGAACATGCTTCAAGTGTTGGAGGATTCCTTTGGCACACCCGATGATGTGGAGAGGCACAAGACTAGTTGTGCCATCTTCAATATCAAGATGTGGGATGATGCCTCTATCACTGATCATGTATTGTACATGATCGAGCTGATAGAGCGATTGAGCAAGCTCGGCTTTTCTTTGCATAAACAACTTGGGAAGGATGCAATACTGAACCCATTGCCCAAGTTCTTTCTCCCATTCCTTACTCATTTTAGAATGACAAAGCCTAATGTAGACTACCACGGGTTACTGGGGTTGCTTCAGAACTTTGAGAAGGATCACCAACTCTATAAGAAGTCGGCAAACTTAGTGGGAGGTTCATCTTCTCATTCTTGATCCATTGAGAAAGGAAAGAAGAATAAGAAGAAGAAAGCTAAGAAGGTGCAAATTTAGGCTAGGACATTTGTGCAGAGCTAGACCAGAAAAATCAAGCCTGCTAAGAATCAAGCTGAATGCTTCTTTTGCAAGAAGTAGGTGCACTGAAAGAGGAACTATCCTCAGCACATTGCCTCCCTGGATTCGAACTGGCAGAGGAAGATGCAAGCTATTGCTTGGCAAGGTATTTATATAATAACTTCTTGCAATTTCTCTATTCATGATATTACTGACTAGGTATTGGATACCGAAAGTCCTTATCATATTTGTAATTTGTTGCAGAGGTTGCAGATTAGTAGAAGATTCAAGTAAGGTGAAAGATTCCTGAATGTTGGAGATGGAAGACCAGTTCTAGTTCTAGCTTTAAAAATTTTGAAACTTGTATTTGAATCTCACCGTTGTTCTTAGTGATTGTCATTTCTATCCTAGTTTCTTTTTAAATATCATTTCTTTAGGCCTTTTGACCATGAACAATTATGAAATTTCAATAAAAAAATGAGTTTGTAATGTCATTATGAATGGTGTTACTGCTTTCTATGGATAATTGAATAATGGTGTATATTTGCTATCACAATCTGTTAACATAGTCTATTCAATCGATAAGTATCTTAGATTAGATAGTGTGTCAGATATCTACTTATGGCACTGTAGGCTAGGTCACATAAACAAGAATAGAATAAATAAGTTGACTCAAGAGGAAATCCTCGAAGTTAGTGATTATAAATCACTTCCAACCTGTGAGTCCTATCTTCTTGGTAAACTGACTAAGTCATCTTTTACTGAAAATGGTAAGAGAGCCACTGAGCTCTTAGGTCTAGTATATACTGATGTATGTGGATCAATGAGCACAAGTGTCAGAGGTGGATATGTCTACTTCATCACATTCATAGATGATCTTTTTAGATATGGATATGTCTATCTGATGAAACATAAGTCGGATTCTTTTGAAATATTCAAATAATTTTGAAGTGAAGTAAAAAAATAAACTGGAAAGAGTATTAAAATTTTTTGATCTGACCAAAGAGGGGAATACCTTTTCAGTGAGTTTCTCATATATCTAGGAGAGAATGAGATTCTCTCCCAATGGACTTCTTCAGGAACACCATAGTATAATGATATATCTGAAAGAAAGAATCAGACTCTGTTAGACATGGTTCGATCCATGATGGATTTTGCCAGCTTGCCGATATCCCTCTCGAGATATGCACTCGAATCGGCTTGCTATCTTTTAAATAGGATTCCAATTAAATCTATGGTTAAAACTTCATATGAGATATGAAAAGAACGTAAGCTAGCACTTTCACACCAAATGGTCTGGGGGTGCCTGGCTTATGTCAAATGGTTAATTATTGATAAACTTTGACCTAGGTCTGATAAGTGCACATTTATAGGATATCCAAAAGAGATCAAAGGATACTATTTCTACCATGCTGATGAACAAAAGGTGTTCATCAACCTTAGGATAACCTTTTTGAAAAAGAAGTTCCTTAGTGAAGAAAATGTTGCCTCTAAGGTTGAACTTGATGAAGTTCAATAGGTAAAATTTCCAACACAGAATGCTGAATCTATATCAGATTTGATTAGATCAGATCTGAAGCCTAGTGAACCCACACCATTAAGGTGATATGGTAGAGTACCGCACCATCCGAATAGATACTATGGGTTCTTGGTATAGGATGGTGATACCATCAAACTCGATGAGAACGATGAGGATTCGATCACTTACATGGATGCTATGTAGATATCCGACTTTGAGAAATGGCTAGAGGCCATGAGATCTGGAATGAATTTCATGAAGTTCAATAATGTATGGACATTAGTTGACCCACCTGAAGGGGTTAAACCCATTGGGTCTAAATAGATATTCAAAAGAAAAAGAGATGCAGACAAAAAGATAGAGACTTATAAAGCCCATCTGGTTGTCAAGGGATATCGTCAATGTTATGGTATTGACTATGATGAGACATTCTTTTCAGCGGTAATGCTTAAATCCATTTGGATAATACTTGCAATAGCTGCCTACCTGGACTATGAGATCTGACAGATGGATGTGAAGATAACTTTTCTAAATGAAGAGCTGATCAAAGAGGTGTATATGATACAATCTGAGGGATTCACATCCACAGATGAATCCAAGGTGTGCAGGCTTCAGAGATCCATTTATAGATTAAAGCAAGCATCTCGGAGTTGGAACATGCATTTTGATAAAGTGATCAAAATGTATGGCTTCGTTAAGAATGGAGAAGAACCCTACATTTACAAATGGGAAAATGGTCCAACAGTGGTATTCCTTATTTTGCACGTGGATGATATTCTCTTAATCGAGAATGACATTCCCACACTATAGGGAATAAAAGTCTGATCATCATCGCAGTTCTCCTGAAGGACTTAGGTGAAGCATCCTACATCCTAGGGATGAAGATCTATAGGGATAGATCTAAAATGATGCTTGGTATATCCCAGTTCATATATATAGAAATTATGCTGAAGAGGTTCAGCATGGAGAATTTCAAAAAGGGCTATCTCTCGATAGGTCAAGAAATTTTACTCTCTAAGAAGGATTGTCCAACAACTCCTGAAGAAAGAAAGCGTATGAGTAGAATCCCATATGCCTTGACAGTGGGATCTATCATGTATGCAATGACATATACGAGACTAGACGTGGCATACTCACTAGGAGTAGTGAGTAGATATCAGTCTGACCCTGGAGAAAATCACTAAAAGATGGTTAAAACCATCCTTAAGTATTTGAGAAATACTAAGGACTAATTGTTGGTTTATGGTGAGTCAAATCTAAAACTTATGGGGTTTACAGACTCTAGCTTTCAATCTGACCATGATGATAGCAGAAGCGTGTTGGGATATATCTTTACTCTAAATAATGGAGCCATCTACTGAAAAAGTTTCAAGCAGCATATAGTGGCAGATTCTATTTGCGAAGCAGAGTACTTGGCAGCATCAGATGCAACAAAAAAAGTTGTGTGGTTGAGAAAGTTCATCACCGAGCTCAGAGTAGCACCCTCTATTGATAGTCCAATCCTGCTATACTACAATAGTACTGGTACCATAGCTCAAGCAAAGAAACCAAAGGCACACCGACAGACAAAGTACATTTTGCACCGCTTTCATCTAGTCTGTGAGATCGTGGATCATGGTGACGTCGACCTTTAGAAGATCGATGGAAAGAAGAACCTAGCTGACCTCTTCACTAAAGCCTTGAAAATCAAGGGTTCGACAATCATAAGTCAAAGATGGGTATTAGATACTATACCGAGTGGCTTTAGGATAAGTGGGAGTTGTTGAAAAATGTATTTCAAAAGTCAATCATGAGCCTGTTAACAATTGAGCTACTTTGTGTATATAATTGATCATTTATAAATAAAATACTTTGGCATGTTTTTCATCATAAGTCTTCATCTTCTAACGAACTCCATTTTTGTGATGAAGTCCTTAGGACTATTTAGCTTCGAAAAAGAGAGGATTTATCGATTAGTCTTTAAATTTGTTCACGACCAAATGATAGACTGTTAATTAGGACAACGGCATCTATCGAGCATAGGTCGCTGTATGCCATATAGGTTGGTTGTTCTTTTAATTAAGGAATATGGAGATACTAGTATGGCGTATAGGTGAGATGTATGAGTACATCATTATTGAACGTGATCAACTCCAAAGCATTCTGCTATCGAGGATGTCTCTGATGGGATATAGGTATAAGCATCCCTTAGACCTGAGATCATCTCAGTGATTTGCAAGCAACTCACTATGCTTTAGTACCGAACTAACTAAATTTTTAATTTAGTAATGGAAGGCTTCTGGGCATAGTCAAGTACTTGCAAAGTTGGTATGTGATCAAGATGGAATTGACCACTCCAAGAGTTGGAGAAGAATGTATCACTGTATTTCAATATAGCAAAACCTTAGCCAGGGTAATCCATCAGATGAATTTGATATTTTGAAATACAATGTAGACAATCTGATCAGAATTGATGGTTGAGCTCTGAGGTGTCCTATGAGCATTTTGGTCAAGGGGATGAATTATATGGAAACTATATCTGCATGGGTTCTAAGGATGGTATTCTACACATTCGACCTATCTGACCGTTGGATATCATTGCTAGATGGTCACTTCAATTGATATAGAAATTTATTCGTATGATATCGACTTAGGTTTGGACCTATGAGGTCACACATATTAGAGCTCATGATTTGATCGGATGGTTGATCAATGATTAAGAATCGTTCTAGGGTTAAACGATCAATATGATTGATATTTAACCTAGTGCAAGTGTTGTAGGATGATTAATTAGCAATTTGATTATTAATTAGCTTAATTTAATTAAGTCAAAGGGCTGAGATTAAGTCTAATTAAATATAATTTAATTAGATTTAGTTTGGGCTTGATTGGATCAAGTTTAATTGACTTATTGGATAAGTCAAGTGCAAGAAGAAAACTAGTCCTAGTCTAACTAGGATTTAGGTCAACCCAATTTTTTAATTTGATTAGAAAATCAAATCAAAATTAAATCTAATTTAATCTAATTTAATTAAACCACTAATTATATTAGAACCTAATTTAATTTAGTTGAGTTGGCTTTGATTTAATTTGGTTTAAGAAACCACTTTGACCAAGTCATAGATAGAATCCTAGTAAGACTAGGATTCCTTCTTGCGCCACCTTAGTCCCAATGCCCTCCATGCCTATGTTTTTGGTATTTTTCATGAAAAATCTTTTTCTTCCTGATCTTCACGTACACCCCCTCTCTCCCTCTCTTTCTCATATGGTAATTGGATAGAAGACCAAGTCAAAGAAGAAGTTTGTTTTGATATTGGATTCTATGAGATAGAATCCTAACAAACCCAAACTCTTTTCAAAAGGTGCCACCCCCTCTCCCAATTAATTTCTCTCTTATTCCACATGAGAAACCCCTTTTCTTGTGTGCCTTTTCTTGCTGGTACATGCCAAAAATTATGGAGGGGGTGCCCAAGAGTTGGGCACCCCTTGACTTGCTCTATTTGACTTTTTCTTGTCTAGTATTTGACCTAGACAAGGACTCTTCTTTTTCTATATATTTTGAATGAATTTTGGCTTAAAATTTTATGGGTTATAGACCTTTGAGAGGGCTTTAACGTGTGTGAAAATCAAGGGAAAGGACCTTTGGGCATTGGGGTTCCATAGTTACCAAATTAGGTGTCCAGGTGAGAGCAAAGAGAAGAAGAAGAGGGTCTTCTTCTAGGGTTGCTGTGTTCATCTC
Organism: Cocos nucifera; assembly: GCA_006176705.1. Taxonomy (NCBI): domain Eukaryota; kingdom Viridiplantae; phylum Streptophyta; class Magnoliopsida; order Arecales; family Arecaceae; genus Cocos; species Cocos nucifera. The sequence goes on from QRFJ01000770.1 coordinate 85,119, forward strand.
TTCCCTTCCATCTTCCTTGGGTTTTTTGAGAGTGTCTTACATCTAAAACCTTTCCTTCTTCTTCTCCTCTTTTGGAAGAGTCTAATCTAGAAGAAAGGAGGTATCTGATCAACCATCGAAGAAAGATCAGCACAGTACTAATATATTATGTTGATTTCCAGCATCTAGATTTTTGATCGTGATCGTGGGCTCGTGTGGATGGCTCTTAGAGATCAGACATGTGTATGGCTTGCAACTTCATCCTCAAGCTTGGATCAGCAAGTTAGAATGTCTAACTCGCTTAGGTAATAGATCTGATCTATTATTTTTTTCATACATGCGTGAGATATGGAGTAGATCTAGATTGATGTGATCAACCTTTCCTTCTTTTTTATTTTTATTTTTAGATTTAAATGTCATGAAATAATCATATAATATGGTCTTAGATCTAAAAGTTATCTGATATTTAGAATTAATTAGATTAGTTTTGAGTCTTCTGCTGTTGATCTAGAAAAGGTTTCAAGATCTAGCCCTAAAACCCTAGATCTAATTTTCTCAAACAATTTATGATGAAAATACTAAACTAATATTTTATTTATTTATAATTAATATATAAATATAAGAAATAACTCAACCATCAATAAACTGATGATTGGCTTTGGAACATTCTTCCCAACAGACTCTTCCACCGATCTCACTTACCTGGCCAATGTGGTTAGTTAGCTTTTGATTAAGTTGCTCATTGATTTGAGCTAACCCATGCCATATAAGATAATCAGTATGATTGATTTAGGTGCTCTAAACCAGCTTATCTTTTGTCCTCAATGACTTAGTAAAGTCAGTGGGAGGACAAGTCCTTTTCAATAACTTGGTGAAGTTAGTGGAAGAATTTATGACTACTAGTTAATCTCTTCTCTATGTTGAATCACTTAATTAAATTTTTTAAATTATTAGATCTTTAAAATAAAATTATTATAAGGATAATAAGATTATAGCTTTTCATTAAGATGGATGGTAATGATTCCAATAGTCTGGGTGGACATTGGAGGTGCCTTACGTCTAGTGTTTATTGAGATATTAGAATTATCATTCATTATATGTTGACTTTATTGTACTATCTAATGAATGGTTGGATTGGCCAGAGCTTTTCTTAGATCTAGTCATTCCTTAGTTAGAATCACTGAGCAGGTTCATGTTAATGATTGGACCTAACTGGGACTTTCAGTGGAGGCTCTAACCTATTAAAAGGATACCTAGGACAAAATCTAATACTAAAAATTATTTTAAAAAATAATTGATTAAGAACCTACCCATGGATGCACACGAGTTAGCCAGAGCTTTCCTCAAGCCTGTATATAGTCTATTTGGATTCTAGTACCTACTAAAAAATTAAAGTAATTCCACGAATTGGAGCTAGAGGCTACCAATTCATATAAAGTAGTAGAAGAACCTTTAGAATAAAGTCCAAGTCTTTAGGCTTAATATAATTTGTATACTAACAGATCTTTTGTTCTTTTTTCTTTTCAGATTAAGGCTAAACCCTAGTTGCTCCATTCACTATTAGATAGTGATATACTTATGGGATCTAATTTTGATAGTAAGTATCAAAAGTTGAATATTATTTAGCAGTATGAAGAGATTCGTGCTGGGATTTATAAGCTTAGTCAAAATAAAAAATCCAAGACTCACCAAAATCAGATTGAGTGCTTTACTATAACAAGCAGGATCATAAGAAAAAAATTATCCTTAATGTCTTGCTTTTCTTGACCCTAATAGTCTGAACAAGAGAAAGAAGCAAATGGTTGCTTTGCAAGATAATTATATGATAATACTTTATAATTTCTCTATTTGTAATACTACAATATGGGTATTGGATACCGAAAATTGAGTTTATATTTGTAATTCATTGCAAGAACTTTAAATTAGTAGAAAATTTGAGAATGGCAAGTGATTTTTAAATGTTAGAGATGGAAGATCTATTTCAGTTCTAGCTTTGGGAATAGTTCAACTTGTTTTCAATAAAAATATCATTTATTTAAATTATTGTCATTATTATCCTTCCTTTCTGATGACTATAATCTCTATTGGCCTTTTGGCTAAAGATGGTTATCTTTTTTTTCAATAAAGAATAATTATTATGATATCATTATGAATAATGTTACAATAATGCATGGATAATTAAAGAATGACATTTACATTTTATGACAGCCTATTAGTGTAATGCACACATCTAATAAATGGCCTAAATTAGATAATATCATGGATACTTACTGTTGGTGTAGAAAATGGTTGGGCATCGGAGTTTGCGGGAGTTGGAGAAGATGAGATTGCTGATGAGACCTGCAAGATAAAGTCCTAGTTGAAGTTGGCTCTGGTAGGACCCTCTGACGGTCAAGTTAATTTTTTGGCCATCAAGAATGGAGTACACAGAAGAAATTAGAGTAGAGAGAAGAGCTTGAAAAGGAGAAACGTATCTTTAGGGTCCCTTATATAGGCGAAGCTTGTAACAGAATGATGGAAGCAATCATAATAGAATGTCAGAAGGCTATTCGGACCAGTTGAAGTTTGTTATGGAAAGTGGACTATCATTTTATCATGACTTATTGGCAGTTGGATTTCATTTGTCGAAGGTCGGACTAACCAAGCTTCGAAGGTTGGCCTTTGCATTAATGATGGTGAGTTCGCAATCGGATTCTAAGCTTGGACCTTGCTGGTGCTGCCTTTGACAATTTTTAGAAATTTGGCTATCTCCAAGGTTAGCTGAGAGTGGGTGTGAATATTCAGACTGGAGGCTAGAGAGGAAATGATGGGTTCTTCAATGAGGACTGCAGCCAGGCTTTAAAGGAGTTTGGCTGGGATAGCGAAGATCCAAGATTGACTTGAAGCTAGGATAGGGGAATACTAAGATTCATTACTTCTCAAGTGATCACTACTTACTCTAGGTTGAAGATTGGATTTATGTTGATGGCGAAGTCCTCTTATTGACTTGAAGTCATCCATTCAAAGTCTTTAGTGTGGAGCTGCCAAGATCTGCAATCTATACGATGGAGTAGAGGAATTCGATTGGAGAGAAATTTAGCTGAAGAGAAATTTGACTAAAAAAAATTCGACTAAAGAGGAATTCGGCTAGCCAGGATCCTTGATGTGAGATTGAAGAGATCTACCATCTATAATAAAGAAATTCAGCCACCTTAAAGAACGACCACTAGATAAGATCAGGCTATGCTAGGATTCGATACTTGATGGAGGCCTGTTATCTATCTTGAGCTAGGGATTAGAATTAGTTGAATGATAACTCCTTTCACTGCTCAAGTTCATCTGGCCAAAGTTTAGTATGCCTTTGATAGGTTTTGCAATAATCAGTGGAGCTGAGAGGGTTGGTGTTGAGAAGATCATTTGACATACAAGGATCGAAGGCTGACCTTTCAAGACTCGACTGGGATAGAAAAGTAGCTTAGCTAAAGTTCGAACTCAATTGCCACTACTCTAGATAGTGCCATACCAAGGTCGGACATCCCGTTGGACTTTGACAGAAGCTATTTTATCTCCAATATTTGTCCTTCTACTCTCGAGTTTGAAGTTTGGATGAAGAAAGTACTAAAAATCTACGACTGTTGAAGTCTCTTCTAACTTTCCACCTTCGAATGATGGAAAATTTTGGTATTTTTAAAATGGTGTCGAAGCTTCTTTAAATGCTAAATGACTCGAAAAGATTTTGGTGTTTGAAAATCCCCTCCAGCATGGAGCTCGATGCATGATGCCATTAAAGCCACGTCAGATGTCAGCCGCAGCCATGATGAGTGGAACACATGGCAGACAAGATTTGGGTGTTGGTGATCTGCAATCATAACTGCCTTAGAATATTTTTGGCTATTTAAGCACCACCTTCTCCTCGCTTTCCTACCTTGGTTTGGTTCTTCTTCTTCCTTGTGTTTTTTCCCATCCTTCATCTTTCTTGTGCCCGAGCATCCTGATCCACCTTCTCCTGTGATTTTTTCGATCTTCGGCATCTTCTTCACTCTTTCTTCACCATTCTGGTATCATCACCAAGTTCTTTGTCTATCTTAGGTTAGCACTCTTAACCTTTCTTCTACATTTTCTTACTATTCTTTCACCTTATGCTCTTTAAAAGTTTTTTAAGTTTATCTACCAATTTATTTTGATTTTAGAAAGTTTTTTTTGATTTAGTTTGATTCAAGATGACTTCTAAAATATCCTGATCTGGTAGTTCTAGGAGCCCGTCCAACCCGAGCTCCCTAAATCCTGGTCCTAAGAAGGAAGCTAAACTTATAAAAGTACCTCACTTGATCTTTGTTCTCGAAACCATCCCTTTCTCTCTCTCTCTTTTGAAGATCATTTTATTATTAGAATCCAATACAAGGTCCCTTTAGAACATGAATTAGAGCTTCCCAGTTCGAGTGGCCGAGCTTATGCCCGTCCTCCGGTTGCTTCTGTTTATACTCTGAAGCTCTTCATGCTGGGTTGTGACTTCCAATTTCTTCCTTTGTTGTAGCCCTTTTTCAATTTTTAGATATATCCTTTACCTCAATGGTCCCGAACTCCTTTAGGTTTATCATAGGATTCCTAGCTCTCTATCTTTCGGCCAAAGTCCATCCCACAATCTTTTTATTTTGAATCTTTTTTATCTTTAAGTAACACCCTTCTACTAAGGATTGGTGGCATGTATCTTCCCAGTTCAACAAGAAGGGTTTGTTCAAAGGCACCCCTTCCTCGATTTATAACTGGAAGGAGAAATTCTTCTTCATTTTCTATCCATCCTTAGAATTAGGGCTTCCTTCCTAGGGTCAGTTAAGGGATTCAATCCGCAAAGCTCTAGGATTAGAAAGGGAGGACCTCGACTTTTCTAACACTTTAAGAAATTATAAAGCTCCCCCGCTATCCAAATTATTAGATGATAAGATCTTGTTTAACCTCGACTTAAGTTCCTTCAATCCGGTAAGTATTCATTCACGTCTTATTAACTGTTCTTTTATTTTTTCTTTTAACCTCTACTTTTTTACTATTGCAGAGATGACTTCAAAAGAATTGAAGCGATTATCCTAGAAACTTCGAGCCCATAAAAGAAAAGGCAATGCACCTCGAGAATCACCAAGTGGGCAAAGATCAACAATCCGAGCTCGACCAGTCTAGCTTAAACTTCTTTCGCTCACGTGGCTATAGTGCCTCTAATGACCTCGAGTCTACCTATCAAGGTCCCCATCTCGGCGCCTCCCATTGAAAAGAAAAGAAAGACAAGAAAGAAGAAGAAGAAGAAGACAGTTTTCAGGAAAGCTCGGCCTTAGCAAAACTCTAGGGAATCTAGTGGCAACAACATTGATTGGAAGAATGCTTCTTTTGATGATTGAAAAGTTGTCAAGTCCCTAGTTGATGGGTGCATTCTACTAAATATTATGGATAGGATTGTCCTCACCGACTTTAAGTACCGGATGAAAGAACTCTTGGTGCATTCCTTGAGGTAAGTGCCTTACTGCCCTCTTTTTTAAACTTATCCATGAGTTCTTCTAGTAGCACAACTAACTTCGTCATCTATAGGTGGGTCACCAACTGATCGCCAACATCAAAGTGATCAACATTCATAAGGTAGAGACCTCGAAGGTTGAGAAAGTACATGAGGATACAAGGCCGAGGTCGATCGTCTGTTGAAGGAGAAATTTGTTGAAATCGGGCATCTTTAGGAGGCAGTCAAAAGTGCTGAACAAACTTTGGCAGAGGCGAAGGAATTGCTGGCCTCAGAGTCAGAGGAGGAAGAAGGTGGAGGCTAAAGTGGCTGAGAGGGAAAGATGGATTGTCAAAGTTAAAGAACAAACTATTTTAGATTTCAAGTCTTCAAAGGAATTAGAAGATATAAAGATCGAGTTTGCCAAGGAAGCCTTCATCAAAGAGTTCGAGCTCTGTTAGACGAAGGTCACTGAGAAATTTCTCAAGCTAGATCTTGGCTTTCTGATGGAAAAATCTTCTATTGAGAAAGCAGAACATTCAACTGCTGGCACCGATCTTCAATCTATCGAGCCTGTTGTTGCGATCTTCAAACCTACCAGAGAGCTAGAGACTACCATGGATACACCAAGCTCATATGCTATCCCACCTCCAGAGGTTGGAGATTTTTGACAACTGTATTTTTTCTTTTTCTTCTACCCTTCATATACTTAAATATTTTAGTCAATAAGATTGAATTTTCTTTTTCATCATACCTTGATGATGTGATACGTTTATTCATCAAATGCAATCTCCAGTCAAAGTGGAACCACTACCTCAGGGCATCCCCTTGAAGGTCCATGTTAAGAATTTAAGGAAGGAAGTTTGTCAAATCAGTAAAAAGTTGAAAAGGATTGAAGACAAACTTAAAAAATTCAAGAAAAATTATGTCAAAGTTGCTACTGAGATCAACTACCTTCATCAGTCATCTAAACAATTTTTCAAAGAATATACCACCAAAAAATATCATTTGCCTGAGGAGCTAGAGCGAGCAAAGAAGCTTGCCAGCAAAGGGCCTGGACCTTGACTATGAAGATTTGCTCTCTTAAGATTGAGCTTTGTGAAGTAAGAGAAAAGATCATCCAGTTGGAGAGGGGCTTGGCCTGGGCTTAGAGTCAGGTAGAATATGGCTGGAATTAGTCGAAGAAATTCTCTGACTTTCAAAAGTAGTTGCATGACACTGAGATGGTGTATAAGACCTACCGGATTGATTGGTGCAGGCAAATTAATAATCTCAAGAAGAAGCTCAAGATGGCAAATGCCAAGGTAATGTAGCTTCAAAAATAATTGGTGGACAAGGCCCAGGCTAGCCCAAGCGGGGATCTAGAGAATGTCGCCTCTCTGAAGAGAACCTAGGGGATCTTTCCAGAATCTATAAAAAGAGCAAGGCCGAACTTCTTCAACTCAAGATTTAAATAGCTTATAACAAAAATGCGATAAAGGATGTTGAGGCCGAATCTGAAGTTTTGAAAAAAAGACTAAGAGAATTGAGGATGACTTTTGGAGATCCTAAAAATTGCTTGGCAAAAGCTTGGCAACAAGGTGAGATCTTGAAGAGAAGGTAAATGATTTAAAGCACTCCCTTGTAATGGCCGAGGCCAATAGCCTAAAGTCCAAGTAGGACTTCATCCTCTTTGTTTTTCTCTCTATTTTTTTTGTAATCAATCACTGAGACCTTCATTTGTAATGAATTTTATTTTAATAAAATGATATTTCCTCTGATCATCCTTTATTATCTTGCTTCACTTTAGTACTTGTAGAACCTCTTTTTTTTTATTTTATCATATCTGATGTTAGCATTGCTCCTGAATGATGATCCTGACCCGATATTTCATAGGTATGCCCCTTTGCTTATAAAAAAGGGTCCTCCAGACTTTAGGAATTAACTTTTCTCCCTATTTAGAAATCAGGGTTTTTGTATCCTTCGTAAAGGTCTTCACTCGCATCAGGATGAGGTCAATCTCCTATTCCTGATGTGGTTAGCTTTTATCCTTATTAGAATGAGGTCCACCTTCTATTCCTAACAAGATTATTGAGATATAAAAAGGCCATTGAGAGGGTCTCTCCTTGTTACCTCCTATTTAAGAGCTGGAGGCCTTCAATCCCTCGTAAGGATCTTCATGCACGTCAGAACATGATCCACTTCCTATTCTTGATGTGGTTGGCTATTATCCTTGTTAGGCCAAGATCCACCTTCTATTTCTAACAAGGTTATTAGGGCATAAAGGAGCCATTGAGAGGGCTTCTTTTCATTACCTCCTATTTAAGAACCTTAGGCCTTCAATCCCTTGTAAGAGTTTTCATCCACGTTGGGATGGGGTCCACCTCATGTTTCAGACGTGGTTGGCTATTATCCTTGTTAGGATGATGTCCACCTTCTATTTCTAACAAGATTACTAGATCACAAAAGAGCTGTTGAGAGGAGTGCTCTCCGTTACCTCCTATTTCAGAACCAGAGGCCTTCAATCCCTCTTAAGGGTCTTTATCCATACCAAGATGAGGTCCACCTCCTATTTCTGACATGGTTGGCTATTATTCTTATTAGGATGAGGCTCATCTTCTATTCTTAATAAGATTATCAGAGCACAAAAGGATCATTGAGAGGGCTTCTCCCTATTACCTCTTGTTTAAGAATTAGAAGCCTTAAATCCCTCGTAAGGGTCTTCATCCATGCAAGGATGAGATCCATCTCCTATTCTAGATGTAGTTGGCTATTATCCTTATTAGAATAAGGTTCACCTTCTATTCCTAACAAGATTGTCAGTGCATAAAAGGGCCGTTGAGAGGGCCTCTCTCTGTTACTTTCTATTTAAGAATTGAAGGCCTTCAATCCCTCATAAGGGTCTTCATCCATGCCAAGATGAGGTCCACCTTCTGTTTCTGATGTGGTTGGTTATTATTCTTATTAGAATGAGATCCACCTACTATTACTAACAAGGTTACCAAGACACAAAAGGGCTGTTGAGAGGGCCACTCCTTGTTATCTTCTATTTAAGAATTGGAGGCCTTCACCCTCATTAAGATGAGGTTAACCTCTAATTTAAGAACCAGAGGCCTTCACCCTCATTAAGATGAGGCTTAAACAGGAGGCCTTCACCCCTGTTAAGATGAGGTTAACCTCCTATTTAAGAACTGAAAGTCTTTATCCTTTGTTAAGATGAGGTTAACCTCCTGTTTAAGAACTAGAGGCCTTCTACTTCGTATAAGAACAAAGTTCAGTTGAATAATTTCTTGCCATCATTCAATTTGCATCAAAAATAAGGATGTTAAGATAAAAAAATTTTATTAAAGTAAGGTTATTGATAATACGTTCGTAAATTCTCTGAGTTTCAAGATCGTGGAAGTATTGTCTCTCCAAGCTCCTTCAAATAGTACATTTTCGATCGGATGATTTCTACAACCTCATAGAGGCCTTCCTAGTTTGGAGCAAGTTTGCCTTAATTTTGTCGCTGTAAGATGTTTGCTTGTCATGGCACTAAATCTCTAATTTTGAAGGTTTTACTTTTGACTCTAAAGTTATAATATCGAGTCATCTTCTGCCTATAAGCTGTCATCTGAATTTGGACCTTCTTCCACCTTTTCTCTAATAGATCAAGATTTATCCTGAGATCCTATGAATTATTCTATTCACTCAATCTTTTGGCTCATGCCAAGGGAAGTTTAAGTTCGATCGGAATATCTACTTTGGTCCTAAAAGTTAGGATAAATGGAGTCTCTTTACTTAGCAACCTTTGAGTAGTTTTGTAGGCCTAGAGCACATGATGAAGTTCGTCCATCCATATTCCTTTTGCTCGCTCAAGTCTTGCTTTTATTCCTTGCAGTAGAGTACTGTTAGTAACTTTGGCTTCACCATTTGCTTGAGGGTGGGCTATAGATGTGAAGTGATGTGAGATATTTAAATCTTCACAGAACTTGGCAAACTTCATCCTTGCGAATTGGCACTCGTTATCAGTAATTAAACTTCAAAATAAGCTGAATCTACATACTATCAACTTTTAGATGAAATCATGCACCTTGGCCTTAGTGATTTTTGTCAGAGGTTCGGCCTCAACCAACTTGGTGAAATAGTCCACTTCCATCAGAAGAAATTTTCACTGTCCAAATGCAATGAAAAATGGCCCAAGTATCTCTATTCCCCATTATGCAAATGGCCATGAAGCACTTAAGGCTGTGAGCTGGGAAGCCTATTATCTTTGAATATTAGCATTTCTTTGGCACCAATCGCATTTTCTGAGATAGTCAGTTGCATCCTACTGCATGGTTGGCCAGTAGTATCCTTGATGAAGCAGTTTATAAGATAATGATCTGGCTCTAAGGTGATTTTCATATACTCCATGAACTTTTCTTAGGATATAATCAACTTCAGATGGTCAGAGGTATTTGAGAAGTGGCAAGGAGTAAGATCTCTTATATAATTTATCCTCATACAAAACATAATGAGATGCCTAATTCCTCAATTTTCGAGCTTCCTTGGGATCTCTGGAGAGAATGCTATCTTTAAGATAGAGGATTAATGGATCAATCCAGTTGGGCTCAGGATGTACTTGCATTACGATCTGGAATTTCTCTAAACTCAGATGCTGAAGAACTTCAAAGAAAACCTTCCTTAGCAATTCATTTGGGGCTAGAGTAGCCAACTTGGATAACTAGTTAGCCCTTGCATTTTCTACTCTAGGGATTTATCAAATGTCAAAATTGCTGAAGGCTGAGGTTAAACTTTTTATCTTGTCTAAATACTTCTTCATACATTCCTCCTGAGCTCCATAGCTACCATTAACCTATTCTACAACCAATTGTGAGTCACTATAGACTTCACATGATTAGTCTCTAGTTTCTTAGCTATTCTCAATCTTGCAATCAGGGCTTCATATTCTGCTCCATTGTTAGTTGTAGGAAACTCAAAGCATCATGCATATTTGGCCACAACTTCTTTCGGATTAATTAGAATCAAGTTTGTGCTTGCTCCAGATGCATTAGATGAACCATCAATATATAAGGCCCAAAAGTCTTTAGAGAGGTTTGCTTTTTCTTCAGAGAAGCTCGGTTGCAAACTAGAAATGCCGATCTCTCACTGTTTAGGTTTGGCTTCATCTGGGATGGTGCATTCTACTATAAAGTTGGCTAGTATCTGAACTTTAATAGATGGCTGAGGTTGAAACTTGATGTCAAATTCCATAAGTTTAATTGCCCACTTTGCTATGCTTCCAAAAGTATCTGGTCGGTGGAGAACAACTTTTATTAGTTGATCTATGAGGAGTGTTACTGTATGCCCTTGGAAGTAGGGTTAGAGTTGTCTTGCTGTAATTAATAAAGCATAGGTTAGCTTTCCTAATTTAGTATACTTTATTTCTACATTCCTCAGAACCCAGCTTATATAGCATATCAACTTCTCAATTTTTGCCTCTTCTCTGATTAGAACAACTTCAATGGCTGCGAGAGATATCATCAAGTATAGGAAAAACTCTTCTCCATGTTTCAGCTTGGCAAGGAGGGGAGGTGATCTGAGGTAGTTTTTTAACTCTTCGAATGCTTGCTGATATTCAGGGATCCAACAGAAATTCTTTGGTTACTTGAGTACTTGAAAGAAGGGCATGCAACATTCCACCAATCTTGAAATGAAGTGACTCAGGGCCACAATCTTTCCCATCAAGTGCTGAACCTTTTTTATTATTTTCAAGGTAGTCATCTTCTAAATGGCTTAGATCTTTTCTAGATTTGTTTTGATACCATGCCTCGATATCATGGGTCCCAAGAACTTCTCCGAAGTAACTATAAAAGTGCATTTGGTTAGATTTAGCTTCATTTTGTACTTTCAAAGTATGTTGAATGTCTCCTCAAGATTAATAATATGATTTGTTGAAAATCAACTCTTGATAAGCATGTCATCCACGTAGACCTCTATGTTGTGGCCGATCTACTTTTTGAAGATCTTATTCATCAGATGCTGGTACATTGCTCATATATTTTTTATTCCAAAGGGCATAATTCTATAATAATAAAGACCATGGTTAGTATTAAAAGCAGCTTTTCTTCATCTTTTGATGCCATCTGTATTTTATTATAGCCGAAGAAAGCATCCATGAAAGTGAGAAGCTCATGGCCTGAGGTTGCATCCATCAGTTGATCAATTTTGGATAGGGGGTAGCTATCCGTTGGACAACTTTGTTCAAATCTATGAAGTGTATGTACATCCTCCACTTGCCATTCACCTTTTTGATGAGAACCACATTCATAATTCAATCCGAATAAGAAACTTTCTAGATGAACTTGGCCTTAAGAAGCTAATCAACCTCATCCATAATTGCCTTTTACCACTCAAGTGGAAAGCTGTGCTTCTTCTGCTTCACAAGTCGGTGCTTGAGATCTACACCTAGGTGATGTTCCATTACTTCAACATCAATCTCAGGTATATTTGCAGAGACCTAAGCAAAGATATCAGCATTCCTCCGCAAGAAGGCGACGAGCTACTTTCTAACTTTTTTTTCCAAGTTGGAGCCAATCTGAATAGTATGGTCTTCATTTTCATCATTTAAAGAGACAGCAATAAGATCATCGATTGGTCTCTCTGCTCTTCAGTCAGATCATCATGGGCATCAAGTTTGTCCATGGGATAGGGTTCTGGTTGCCTTCCTCCTTGCAGAGCGATTGTGTATCAATGACGTGCCAAAGCTTGATCTTCTTTGACTTCTCCAACTCTGTAATTTGTCAGAAATTTTATCTTCAAATAATAAGTTGATACCATAGCTCGGAGTGCATTCAATCTAGGTCGGCCTAAGATTGCATTGTAGGTAGAGGGAACCTTTACCATCAGAAAATCAACCTAAGCTTTGGACTGCTTTAGGTATCGATCTGCCATAACTGGTAAAATAATTATTCCTTCAACCCATATAGCATCACAGGTGAATCCTACCAATGGGGAGTTCATAGGTTCGAAACAACTATCAAATATAGATATTTTGGAGAAAGCATCATAAAATAAGATATCAATAGAACTTTCATTATTAGTCAAAATGCAGTGTATATCATAATTAGTAATATTCAAAGTAACTACAACTACATTATTATGCAAAAACTAAACCTCTTGTGCATCTTCTTTAGTGAAAGTAATGGGCTCTGCTTCTTTGCTAACCCTACTAATCCACTGGCCCCCCTTGGCGATGTCCCCCAGCGATCATGTTGATGATTCCAAGCGAGGGTCGATCATTTTGTGGTTCATCCCTCCAAGGTGGTTCAGGTTGCGGCAGGACTCTTGGCCGATCTTTCCTCCTTTCTAGCCGACGTCAAAGGAATTGGTCCAGTCGGCCTCTTCTAATTAGCTCCTTGATCTCATCTTAGAGTTGGATGCATTCTTCAATATCATGACTAGTGGTCATGATGGTACAGACAGTACTTCTTAGAGTTGCACTTGCTTGGATGAGACCGTATCTTTTCCAATCTTGGTAATAGCTCCTTGATTTTCATCAGCACTTAAATTTTTAGAGTATTCAGGAGGGAATAGTTGTAAAATCTTCTAGGAGGAAAGTTTTTCCGCATCCTCTAGTCCAGGCTTCTTGGTTGACGAGCTCGATGTTAGAAATTGTATCCTAAAGCTAATCATCTAGGTTATAGATGGTTGAGCTAATTTTAAAAATATACTTAAATTTTTAATAAATAAAATTATTATTTTAGTATTTTCATCATTTTTGTGCATCATCCTGTAATAAACTCTTTTGTGATGAAGACCTTAGGACTGTTTAGACTCGATAAAGAAGAATTTATCATTTAATCCTTAAACTTGTTCACAACTAAATGATATGTTGTTACCTAGGATGACAACGTATCGAGTGTAGGTCATTGTGTGCCATATGCATTGGTTATCCTCTTAACCAAGGAGTATGATGTACTGGTATGGTATGTAGGTAAAGTATACGAGTACATTTCACGGAACATGATTCAACTACGTAGTTCTCTGCTATCAAGAATTGCTCGTGAAGGATATCCCTTACACCTGAGATTACTATGGTGACTTGCAAGCAACTCACTATACTTAGGTACCGAACTATCTAAATTTTTAATTCAATGATGGAAGGCTATTGGGTGCAGTCAAGTATTTATAAAGTTAGTATATGAGTCAAGATGGGATTGACCCCTCCAATTATTGAAGCAAGTATATCATTATATTTCAATTTAGCAAAACCTCGATTAGGATAGTCCATTTGATGAATACTGAATTTTGAAATACAATGTAGATGATTTTTTAGGATTAATAGTTAAATCCTAGGTCATCTTTGAAGCATCGAGGTCAAGGAGGTGAATTATACGATAATCATATGCCACTGGTTCGTCGATGTTGCATTATGACCATTCGATCTATTCAGATGTTGGGTACCATTGCTAGATGGTCACATCGATTAGTATAGAAAATTGGTTCCTATGCTATCGGCTTAGGATTCGAACCTATGGGGTCACACACAATAGGAGTTTCTATCTGATCTGATGGCTGATCGAAAAGTCCTAATAGTCTAGGACTCTATGGTCATAAGTCTCACTAAATTGGGACTTTATGACTAGGAGTCCCACTGGACTGGAAATTTGAGTCCTACTTGTCTAAGACTCTCTGATTAAGAGTTCCACTGATCTAGAACTTTGTGATCATGAGTTTCATTCATTTGGGATATTGGGTTCAAGAGTCCCAGTGGTTTGAAACTCTTCAAGAGTTTCATATAGATAGGACTCTATTGTCTAGACACCCATCCGATTAGGACTCTAATATTATTGAAGAATTAATTAGCAATTAGATTGCTAATTCACTCAATTTGATTAAATGATGAGGATTCGATCAAATTTGTTTGAATTTGATTTGATTGGGTTTGTCCCGATCAGGTCATGAGTTGACCTAATCACTATGGAAGATTCGATCTTGATTTGATCAGGATCTAAACCTAATTAATTTTTAATTTAATTTGATTGGATTAAGTCTAATTTAGTTAGGTTTGACCTAGTCTACTTGAGTCTAGAAAATTAGTTTGGTTGAAACCAATTTGGACCAATTCAAAATGAGTTTGAATTTCAAATTCCCTTCTCCCTGTGCCTTGACCTTTTGATCCATTTTTTTCTCCACGCACATTAGGAATGTGCATGGGATTTCCCATGCCCAAAAGAGAAGTGTGTGCCCTTTATTATCTCCCTTTTGACCTAGTCCAAGGTTGGATTAGGATGATTTGTTGTGAATTTTGAATTCAAAGGCAAGTGGTTGGAGGTTGAAACCAATCCAACCTTATCCATTCCCCATGCCTCTTATAGTTTTGTCGCACTTTTTTGTAGAAATTTTTAAGAGTGGGCATAGAAGGAGAGTCCTTCTACTCTCATCACCCACTTGGTGGGGTGCAAGAAATGGATAAAACATCCACTTGAATTTTGAATTCAAGTGGACAGTTAAAACCTCTCAACCTCCATCTCCTTATCGGATACACACACAAAAGGCATCGAAAGTCACCCATTTAAAAGGGGATTTTTTGTGGGTGCGCATGGGTGTGCAGAGGTGGTGTGAAGGCTTTCTTAGAGAGAGAAAAACCTAAGAGGGGTGCAAGTCTGGGCGTGGAAAAGACAAGGGAGAGAAGTGTGTCTTTCCTGCGCCAATGTTCCTCTCATGCCATTTCTTTTATTTTCATTTTCTTTTGTTGCCCATCTAAAAAGTTTTTGAAGTGGGTGTATGGTAGAGGGAGAGTCCCTCTACCTATAAAAATTTGTTTCATTGGAAAATTCTAAAGAAAGAGGGTGTGAGAGGATTTTCGAGTGTTAGGGTTTTTGAGTGTTCAAAATCCTAGAGTTGGGATTCAGGGTTTGGATGGAGAGATCAAGTGCTGTGCGCATCGGATCACCACCAGACTTTCTACATCATCTCATCATCCTCCATATATTATCTTCTAGTCTTCTAGAGTATCCCGGAGATCAGGAGAAAGATCATCAATCAGATTGATGAAGATCAGCCATCGAAGGCCCCAACAAGGAGCTAGCACTTCGGTGGAGCTAATTGAGACCAGGAGCTCCATGTGGATCATCCATAGAGGCCAGACAAGTGCATTGCTATAGTGCAATATTATGGGCTTCCTCCTATGGATTTGGATCATGGAGATCATTTATCCGCACAAAGGTATTATGTTTTGAAAATAAGTCGATCAACGAATATAATTTGCTGATCGATCACATTTAAATTTTCTATAACATATTAGCATGTCTAGATCCTAAGTAAGATTTAATGATCTATTCATTACATGTAGTAGATTAATATTTAATTAATTTTTTTATTATCATTTAATTTTATAAAAGTTTCAAAAATGCATGCTTTAACCCTGCTCAATTTCCAATAATGGTATCAGAGCAAGGTTGCTTGACATGCTTATATATTAATTAAAAAATAAAATATTAATATATATGATATGTTTATATTAATTAAAATTATTTTAATTAATAAAATTAATAAATTAAAAATTAAACATGAATATGTTGTTGTAAAACATGCAGAATTTCATGCATACATTTTGAAACTTTTTTGAATTTACAAGCAGCGGAAGACATAGATTAAAGAATTTGATCTAATTATGCATATGATCTAATCACTAAACCCTACATCCAAGATTTATGATATGTCATGATACAAACATAAATCTAAAAATTAAAATGCTTTGGTATTGATCAGATCAATACTCTAGATCTAGAACACTTCTAGATCCCTAGATCGCATCTAGGTTAGAATAAGAGATCATATCCCTCACCTTTGCACGAGTTGAGAACACCATGGTTGAATCCCATTATTTTTCTTATTGCTTGAAGCCACATATGCATCCAGCCTCTATAAGTAATCCACACAAAGCTACAATATAGATCGGAAGTTCATCGAACGAAGATCCGCTCGAAGTGCTAGCTTTTTGCGGATCCCTCTTGATGGTTAATCTAAAAAATATTCTTCAGATCTCTTGGACACTCTAAGAGATGAAGAATAAGAGAAGTAATAAGAAAGAAGACCAACCTTTGAATATCCCAAAAATCAGAAAACAAGAGCTAAACAAAATTATCCTAAGAGAAGATAAATCTTCTCTTTCAGCACGTCAACCTTTGATGTCCTAAATGTTAGATATATGTGCCCTAGAAGCCAGAATTGGCTGACACTTGTAATACACTTCTAGGGGCAAAATTGTAATTTTGACTATAATTAATGAAATGGGTTATTTTCTATCACACATGTGTATTTAGTGTCTGTGATACATCCTTTGAGTTAATGGTAATGATAATTCATATTTTCAAGAGTTGAAAATTTAAGACATGAATGATCATTATTAACTCATAAACAGCTCCCGACCATAGGATCATCACGAGGATGGTGATTGATCCGGAAGGTTGGTGTACGATCGCTTCTCTTTAGTAGATGAGTCTTGAGTCTACGGTGTGGAGACACCGGAGCGAGAGTATAGGTACTCGTTAGAGAACGAGAGCACTGAGCGTGACCACCTCGAGTAGTCATTAGGAAGTCTACCTTCTCGTCAATGACTGACTCGATGCTGCAGTAGTGTGTCTGGTTCTTTGACCTGAGATGCATCGGCAGTTCACCTTGAGGGTGTTATAGTTTGACTACACCATTACTCGGTCTCCTAGCCATATGGAACCCTGAGGTGTATGTTGGCTGTGACATGTTCATTGTAGGAACTGGATTGCATCAAGATGGGATCTATCTACCTCGGTGGTAGAGGAGCAGCCCTATGATGATCATGAGAATCAAGTCCAGAAATCCATGGCCATGGTAGAGTGAAATAATAGAAAGAGTTTCTATTTAGATTTTCACATTGGACTCGAATCGAATGATTACATCATATGACAGAAACTAGGGTTTGACGAGTTCACCTTAACCCTAATCTGATCGGGGCTCAAGATAGAAGACTTAATCACACAGGTAGCTGCACCAAGAGGTTCGCATTCAGCTCTGATGGTTGCCACCATATACTGCTAGGTGTCACTGTGGATTTGGGAGCAATTTAGAATGATTTAGATGATCGATCATTCTAGCTGTTTCGAATCAGAAGAGTTCTGATCCATCGAAAGGAGTTTCGATGATGTCTATTGATAGAGATCATGACATATCCCATTACCATACAGAACTGAACCTAACTGGGTCACACAAACAAGGGTTTGAATCTGGTGATCATCAATTGAACTGATCTAGTTCAATTGATCTGAATGAGATTCAATTAGGTTCAAGAAAATCGTGCTAGCACTCGATTGAACCTAACGTTCTTCTTTTACTATCATAAATAAGTTGTCCTGACTGAGCCAAAGGAGTTTGTGCTCAATCAGAGGCCTTCATATGGTCTGACTGGAGGTTGTCCAAGTCAGAATAGGTTGTCTTATTTGTAAGACATTACCTGCCATTTTTGGTCACCTGCCATTTCTTGTTCTTTGACTTTGGTCAAAAGTCTACCTTTGACTGGTCAAACGTTGACCATTCACCTTTGACTTTTGACCACATGTCATGCACCTATTGGAGAGCTGGTGGGGGCCTGTCCCCCTGCCAGAACCTGGCAAGGAGAAGGGCACACGCCAAGGGTGGCGTGAGCCCAAGTAGGAGGCGCCTAGGAGTCCTTGTTGGACAAGGACTCCACCTCCCTTTAGGATTCCAATCAGAGTTCTACTAAGAATCCAGTTTGACTGGTCTTAGGCGCCCTCTAAGGAGGAATCCAGGGGTCTCTATTCCAACCAATCAGATTTAGATCTGATTTCACAAAGGGTTGTGATTGGTTGAGAAGAAGAGGAGTTGGATCACAAGAGGTCTATAAATAAGACCCTGCGCCCAACCTTAATTTGGAATGCTATTAGACACGCCCCAAGGCTGCCTCTCCCCTCCTCCTCCACGCCATAGCTTCTTCTCCCCTTGCTCTCCACGTCCAAAAGGTGTTTTGGATTTAGTTTGGTGCGATTCAGATCAAGGAAAGGCGATCAAAAGCAAGAAGGCTGCGCTGCTGCAAAAGGACGACTGCAGATCTTCAAAAGAGTTTTGAAGATCCTCCAGATCAGATCCAGATCAGATTTTTGGAGGTGTGATAGAGAAGAAGAGGTTCTCCAGATCCAACCCGAGTGGATACTGGTAGAGGCCAGGCGCTTGCGTGGCTAAGATCCAGAACCTTCCGCTGCAATCAGGATCATCTACAGGGTAATAGGATTACCCAAATCAGGTAAATTGAATTTGATTTAATTTATCTTCTTTTATTTTATTTATTAAAATAATAAGAATCAGATCTAAAACATATCAAGATCTGATTAAGGTCAAGAGAAAATTTTTGAAATATATCTCTTGATCTAATCAGATCTGGACGAACCTGGACCGGGAAATCAGGATTTCCCTTCACTGAATGCATCTCCATGCTAGGACAAGAGGAGACCTTCTCCTCCAAAATTTTCTACATTTCTAGATCTCTTTTTCTCTAATTTTTTTCATAAAAAAATCATACAAAAATTGAGAAGAAAGGATTCTGAAAAGAATCCTAAGAGAAAACTACTTTCTCTTCCTTTTCTTCTCTTTAGGACATGATCAAATCATGTCCCAAAGAGATCACCATGCCCTAACTCCCTAGAGCATCATCCCCCATGCCCACTCCCTCTCTCTCTTAGTTTTTTTATCATAGAAAAAATACATAAAGAAATAAGAAGGAAAAGCTTAAAAGAAAACAACAAGAGAAGATAATCTTTTCTGTCTTCTATCCCTTCAAGACATCAACTTTTGATGTCTAGATAAAGACCTCTTCTCCAAGAAACTTGGTGCTCCAAACCTCCATGCCTCCTTCTTTTCTTCTAGTTTTTTCATGAATTTTCTAAGATTTTTTACGTCCAAAAACATCTCATAGGAGGCACCCCAATTAGATAAGGAAGACTAGGTCAAACCTAGTCTTATATGGACACCAGGGAGGAGTTTTAGGAGGCATCCAAATCTTGGATGCCTCCCCTCCCTATTTTTTTGGTGTAAAGACCAGGAAACCATGTACAAAATTAAAGAAAATAAGTGCACAAAAGAAAGAGAGGCATGGGGAAAAAATTCCATAAGAAAAGGTGTTTTGGAGAATTGGGATCCTATCAAATAGAGTCCAAGTCTTAACAACTTTCTTTATTTGACCAAGTCAAATAAAATTTTAAAAACACCTAGTAGAGGGCATGGAGAACCTCTCTTAGGCATGGAGAAACTCAAAAAAAAATCTAGAATTAAAAATATAGTGGGCGTGGAATCTTTCTTAAGTGGCGCAAGGGTGAAGGGAAAAGTTCTAGTCTAACTAGGACTCTCCAATGTAGACTAGGTTAAATCTAATTTAAACCTTATTTAAATTAGATTTAAGTCAACCTAATTAAAAGATAATTTTAATTTAATTAAAAATCTTATTAAATTAAATTTAATTAAATTTAAATCTAATTTAATTTTTAATTAAATTAAAAATTAGGTGCACTCAAGTCCTAATTGAACAAGGACTTGTTCTTTCTTACAATTGGCTTATCCAATAAACTAATTAAATTTAATCTAATTAAATTCAAACTAATTTTAATTAAATATAATTTAATTAGACATAATCTCAGCTAGATTATTCAATTGAATTGAGCCAATTAGTAATTCAATTGCTAATCAATCCTCCTACAACACTTGTATTAGGTCAAACATCAATCATATTGATTGTTTGGCCTTAGAATGATTCTAAATCATCGATTAATAATTTGATCAGATTACAACCTCTTATGTGTGTAACTCCATAGATTTGAACATAAGCCGGTAGCATAGAAACTAATTTATGTACTAATCAAAATTTCCATCTAGCAATGATATCCAATGTTCAGATAGGTCGAATGTATATAAAGCAACATTCCTAGAACCCTAGCCTATGATTATCATATAATTCATTCCTTTAACTAATAATGCTCAAGATGACTTTGAGTATGTTGTCAACACTCATACCAGTCATCCATACTGTGTCTCAAAATTTTGCAAATCTCGTGACTCCTCATGAGAATTATTCAGGCCTAGGTTTTGCTAAATTAAAACACAGTGAGACATTCTCTTCCTAAAGTTAATCAGAAATGGTCAATCCCATCTTGACTCACACACTGACTCTATAAATACTTCACTATATCGAGAAATCTTCCTAACCAATATTAGAAATACAGATAGTTTAGCACTAAAGTATAATGAATTGCTTGCAAGTCACCATGGTGATCTCAGATCGAAGAGATACTTATACCTATTGTTAGTGCGGAAATCCATGAGCACATCAGAGGTGGTTGGAGTTGAGAAGGCGAGGCCACCGACGGAACCTGCAAAATAAAGTCTAAGTCAGAGGTGGGTGGCTCCGACAGAATCCTTCAATGTTCAAGTTAATTTTTTGGCCAAATCCTATTGGTACGAAAATCCATGAGGATGCCAGAGGTGGCTGAGTGGAGAAGGCAAGGCCATCGATGGGACCTGCAAAATAAAATCTAAGCCAGAGGTGGGTGGCTCTGACAGAACCCTCCAATGATCAAGTTAATTTTCCAGCCAATTGGAATAGAGTGCTCAGGATATAAAGAAGCAGAGTGAAGAAAAGAAGAGAAGAGCTTAGAGAAACACGTATCTAGAGGGTCCCTTTATAGATGAAGTCTGTAAGAAACTGATGGTGACAGTCATAACTATCTAGTAGTGGGCCACTCGGGGCCACGAGGAGTTTGTTACAAAGAGTGGTGTCTATTGTCGTGACATGCCAGCCTGTTGAGATTTGATAGCTGGGGTTTAGATGGAATAGATGTTAGTAGTGAAGGGCTTTAAATCATGATAGTTTCAGAGAAGTTCGGACTTCTTTAAGATCATCTGCAAGTAGATTGGTTTGTGTTGAGTTGGGAGATAAATTTGCATGGATGGTGAGGTCCTTCTAGATGATCGAAAGAAATTTTACTAGATGGAGATCGACTGGAAGAGTTCGTCTGGAGGGAGCATGACTGAAGGAGTTCGTTCGGAGAGAGTGCGACTGGAGGAGTTCGACTGTCTTCCAAGTTTGTCGTCAATAAAGATTGGGAGAGCCAAACTTGGGCCCTGCCATTCATCTTAAGTTGAGAAGTAAGGTTAGTTAAATAGCAGTTCCCTCTTACTATTTGTGATTGAACCACCGAACTTCCATGTGCTGTTGATAGATTTACCAATATGAACCCATTGCTGAGAAAATCGACAAATCCCAATAGGAAGGAGGTCGGTGGTCAAGGATTTTGGCCAAGAACTTTGGTGGGGGTCATTTTACCCTCAATACTTGTCTTCCTACTTTCAAGTTTGAATTTTGAATGAAGAGAGTATAGAGAAGTTGCTACAGTCGAAGTTCTTTGGCAGCCTCCTGCTCTAGGAGAACAAAATTTTTTATCTTTTTTCAAATTGGTACCGAGATTTTTATGTTGAGTGACCTGAAGGGGCAATTCTCTTTGAAAACTCATCTAGCGCAGTGCTCTATGTATAGCGCAATTAGTGCTTTATCAAGCGGCAGGCATGAGTGGGATACATGGCGGGTTAAGGTTGGCTAAAGGAGTCCTACAATCATAACTTTCCATGGTTCTGATTCTCTATTTAAACCTCCTCTTCTTCTCCTGTGGCTTCTTGCTTTTGTTTGTGCTCCTTCTTCTTCTTCTTTCTTCACTTTTCATCATCCTCAAGTGTTCTACCTTCGTCACCATTGTTCTCTCATGACCTCTCTGGCCGTCGGCATCCTTCTTGATCATCCTTCATCTTTTCGATCTCTTTTCCAAGTTTTTTGATTTATCTTAGGTTAGTCCCTCATGCTTGTCTTTTTGATTTCTAACTTTCTTATATTCTTCGAGTTTTTTCAAGTTTTCTAGGTGGGTATAGCCGTTCTTCATCCTTGAGTTTTTACCACCCCTTTTCCTGAGTTTTTCGGGGATTTCATTTGATTTAATTTGATCTAGATGTTATCTGAGGTTTCTTGGTCTAGTGGTTCTAGGAGTTCGATCAATCCAAATTTTCAAAATTCTGAGATTAGAATGAAAACCAAACTTAGGACAGTACCTCAGCCAGATTTTGTACCAGGGACCATCCCTTATTCCTTAACTGCTGAAGACCTGTCGTTAACCAGGATCCAGTGCAGGATGCCTGCTGAGTATGAGTTGGAGCTTTTTAGACCAAGTGGTTGAGCTTGCACCCCTCCTCCAAGCCGATTCTACTTGTACTTGGAAGCATTTCATGCTGGATTATGGCTTCCTCTTCCTACTTTTGTTGTTTTTCTTTTCCATTTTCTAGACATCTCTTTAGCTTCTATAGTGCCAAACTTCTTTAGATTCATAATAGGGTTCCTTGCTCTCTGTATATCCATTGAAGTTCAGCTCACTACTTTACTTTTTCGAACTTACTTTACGCTTAAGCATCACCCTACTATGAAGGACTGGTGGTATGTCTCATCCTAATTCGACAAGAAGGGGTTGCTCTAGGGTGCCCTTTCCTTGATTCACAACTGGAAAGAGAAGTTCATTTTCATTTCCTGTCCGACCACAGATTTAGGACTTCCATCCTGGGAAAACCTGAGGGATTCCATCTGCTGAGCCTCGGGGTTAGAAAAAGAGGACCAGGAGTTGGTTAGCAAAATCAAAGATTTTCGAACTCTTCTCGTGTCCAAGTTAATAAATGAACAAACATTGTTCAACCTCAGCCTTAGCCCCTTAAATACAATAGATATATAGCTGAAGTTGTGGATTACTTCTTTTCTTTCTTTTGCTCTTTTCTGATTATACTTTTATCTTCTTTACTAGAGAAATGGATCCCCAGGCGGTCGAGATGCTCATGAGGGAACTCCCAGCCCATAAGAGGAAAGGAAAAGCATCAGGAGAGAACTCAAAAAAAGTGAGGATCGACATTTCGATCTCCACGACTCCTGTTAGTGCCATGGGTGCCCCCGAAATTGCTTCCGAGGTCGAAGTTCCTCCCATAATTGAATCCGGCCCTGCTGTTGGGGCTGCTGATCCTCCAATGCTGCCGAGCCCTCCCACTGAGATCCAAGTCCTAGAGCCTTCTCTCAAAAAGGAGAAAGAGATAGGGAAGAAGAGGATTAGAAGGACTTTGAGAAAGTCTCAATGGAAGATCCGCCATAATGGGCCCAACAACTTCGATGAAGAAATAAAGGAGAACCCCTTCAACAATCATGAAGTTGACAGGGGCTTGATTGATGGATTTACCATACCCAAAGTTATAGATAGAATCGTCGACACTGATATCAACCAACATGCCTGGGATTCATCAGGATCCTTTCTTTAGGTAGTTACTTCGTCCTTCTTTTTCTCTTTAAATTTTTTGATGTTTATCTACCCGTACAACCTATCTCATTATCATATATATGTTTTTTGAATAGATAGGCTATCAACTTCTGGGCTACATCAGGTCACTGAACTGCTTGAGGTTGGAGTTGGTGAAGGCCCAAGAAGATCATTAGGTCAAAGTTGAGCACCTTATTAGGAAGCGGAACAAGATTGACCATTCCTTCATAAATAGATCTAACGAGGTCGAGATTCTCGAAGAAGCACTCCACAAAGAAAAGAAACATCAATGGAGTAGAAAGCCACCTTGGACTTAGAAGAAGAGTGGAGGAAAAGGGCTAAAGCCAAGACCGTTGGATTAAAAGAGTAGATTTCGAGGTAGATCTCGATGGCGTTGGCCCAGTTGATAGAAGAGTTCAAGATCTCTTCCGAAATGAGGGACCAAAATGTCAAACTTGGTCAGGAGTGTAAGCACACCAATTGGCATCATCTCTTTCTGATACCAATTGATGTTCCATGATATTGCTCGAACGCCAATCATCCTTGGCATCACAAGCCTCGATACCATGTTGCAGAAGTCCATGATCTTTAGCACGGATCTAAAGGAACCTGTGATGTTTTCTATGGGCAGCAAATCATCGATGATTCTCCTGGATCTGTGATGGGATGCCTCCCTCCTTGGGCTTGAGGGAGACGCCCCCTTCTCTAGGGCTTCTTCAAGAACCATAGGGTGGCAATTCTAGAGAGAAGAGAAGAAGAGAGTTGAGGGAGAAAAGGTCCGTATTGATTTCAACCTTTTCAAATTCTAATACAATCTATGTATTTATACATAGCCATTAGGCCTGACCAAAAACTTTCCTAGCTAATCCAATACATGAAAGCACTCACCGAGCCCATGTACACCCATGTCTTCCATACTCTCATCCTCTGGATCTAGACCTAACCCATACATGAATTAGCCAACTTAAGACCTCTCAAACTAGACCTTAAGACCCCTAGGATCGATCCAGACCCTAGTCCAAACCAGACCCTTGCGTAACTCTGCCTGCACATTGAGCCGGCTTAGTCTCAGCATTGAGCCAGCTAAGTTCCACTAGGTCGGCTCAGCCTGAAATTAAGCTAGCCCAATTCTATGCCATGCCAGCAGTCCCAAACATGTAGCTCTCTGTTTTGCCTATGCACTGAGACTTAGCTGATCCAGTTTTAGACTGAGCTGATTAACCTACAAAAAATCTTCTTTCTACAGTTTTGATTCTCCGACTGTGGTTCCTTGCTTCAGCTTGAATCTGAGATCTCCGAAGCACCAACCAAGCCCCTAGAATCTTTGGAGCCATCACTGTGACTCCTCCCATGGCCTTCCAAGGCTTGGGAGCACCATAAATTCTCATAATCTCCACTTTGGTGCTCCCAAGCCTTGGCAAACTCCTCGACAATGACCTCCTGCACGATCACACTGTCCCTGCGAACTTGACAGCACCTGTGCAAACATCGCCTCCACCAATCCTCTTCATATGTTGTGCACCCTTAAGGTCTTTGGGATGACCGCCTCCACTACTGAAGACCTATGCTTGCTTCTTGGAACCATCCTAAAATTATAGGATCCCTTCTGCTTAGCAGCTGCATCACTTTTTTTGAACTTTCCTAGAGAACCTACAATATTTCTGCACCAACACATGCTGTACCATCTGATACGATCTTCTCAGAGATACACCTATCCACCTATGCATGTCGCTGCACCTAGAACTGTGCATCACCGGCACTCTAAACTCGTGTCAAATTTTCTCTCTAATTATGAAGCCACCTCTCCAAAGCTCCACCTATATTCAAAGTCCATCTGATGCTGTAAAAGTCGACTCTATCATCGAGTCCCTTAAGGCCAACCATTCAATGCTGCACTATTGAGCCTACCATTGCACCTCGAATACCATCACTGCCCCTTCAAATCCTCCATACTCTACGGTCCTCTTCGAAGCCATCTCGGATACCTCCGTAACCCACGGGCACCTTCGAAACCCAAGAGCTCATCCAACTCTTCTGAATCCAACAACTAAACTATAGAGAATTCCATCCTAGTCCTTCTCTTCTACCCCTACACCAGCCATCGCTTCAGTTATGCTCAGAGAACTATCCTCCACTTGAACCATGACTCTCCTTGGTGCTCCTATAGAAGAAACCTGATCCATGATACTCCCGACTGCTAGATGCCTCTAGCACTCCCTAAGACCCTCGACTCTCCCTGAGACCTGCACCCAATCTTTCTAAGATACCATTAACACTCTCTGCTGAGAAACACTCCTCGGATGTTGCACCACCGAGCCTCTCTCAGCTCCGTATCTCTAGGGAAGTGCTACTGCAGCACTCCAGCGCTCCCTGACTCATCTCTATGCCACTCTACAGTCATCCAATCCTGACCTACTGGACCTCCATGGAACATCCATCTCCATCACTCCCAAGGCTCTGCAAATTCATGCTCTGGTCGAATCACTGAATACATCTTCGACTACTTTCCTAGCTTCCTGACACCGAGGGATGTATAGTCGCTTCTTCAGCCTTCCTTCGATCATTACCCCTTGAAAAATCTCTCTTCAATAGCCCCACATTGCCCATCTTCCTAGAGAATCCGGATGCTCTCTACTGAGATACCTCCCTCGGCTGCTGCATCGCTGTGCCTCTCTCAGCCCTGCATCTTTAGGAAAGTGCTACTATAGCACTCCAGCGCTCTTTGCCTGTCACATAACCATCATACACCCCGACCTTTTCACCAAGATTGATCAGCAAATCATGCACCAAATCCTTCCACCCTAGGAAAATCCCTTCTCGTTAATCCTCTCAATCTTCACCTTCAACTCGCTGCTTTCGATTGGCCAAACCACAGCAACAATAAGGTAGATTTGAGACAAACCATGGAATCCTTGTATAGAATTTTGATTTTATCTTGTACGACTTCTCCTTTCCTTCCATGCAACATCATGCTCTGAAACTTAGCTCTAATATCAAATGTCGTCCACAACGTCTCAGGAATCACCTAGCTCTGATAACAAATGTAAGCACATCAATTGGCATCACCTCTCCCTGATACCAATTGATGTTCCATGATATCGCTCGAATGCCAATCATCCTTGGCATCACAAGTCCTGATACCATGTTGTGGAAGCTCCTGATCTTTAGCATGGATCTAAAGGAACCTATGATATTCTCTATGGGCAGCAAACCATCAATCCTCCATCTGGATTTATGATGGGGCACCTCCCTCCTTGGGCTTGAGGGAGACGCCCCCCTTCTCTAGGACTTCTTCAAGAACCCTAGGGTGACAACTCTAGAGAGGAGAAGAATATAGTTGAGGGAGAAAAGGTCTATATTGATTTCAACCTTTTCAAATTCTAATACAACCTATGTATTTATACATAGCCATTAGGCCCGACCAAAATCTTTCCTGGCTAACCCAATATATGAAAGCACTCACCGAGCCCATGTAGACCCATGTCTCCCATGCTCTCATTCTTTGGGTCTAGACCCGATCCATACATGAATTAGCCACCTTAAGATTGAAGGAAAAATCTAGTTTCTTGGATCAGATTCTTTCAAATCTGATTTGATTTAAGAGAGATATTTTAAAGAAAATTTTCTTGAATCTAGATCAGATCTGAGATTTTTCAGGTCTGATATTATTGATCTAATAAAAAAATAAAATAAAATAAAGAATAAATTAGATCTAAATTAATTTTATCTTATAGTGGGTAATTAGATTATCTTGTGATGATCTTGATGTTTTCTTGAGGTTCTGGATCTAGCCACGCAAGTGCCTGGCCTCTATCGATATCAAACTTGGATAGGATCTAGAGATCTTTTTCTTCTTTATCACTTCTCTAAATATCATATCTGGATCTGATTTGGCAGATCTTCAAAACTTTTTTTGAAGATTGGGTGTCGTCTCTCGCAGTAGTACTGCCTTCTTCCTTTCTCGTCGTCTTTCTCTTTCTTCGATCACACCAAACTGAAGCCCAAATATTCTTGGGTGTGGATAGGAGAGAGAAGACCTGAAGATGGAATGGAGGAGGGAGAGGAGTAGCCTTGTGGCATGGGCAATGGGCAAGAGTTCTAAATCCTAAGTACAAATAGGATTTATATAGACCATGCTGCGCCATGCAGTGCCACATCATCCAGGTCAATCATGACTTTTGTGCAATCAAATCTAAATCTAATTGGTGGGATGACATCATCTAATCCAATCAAATGAGAGCCCCTCTAAATCATCATTAGATGGCACCAAGACTGGTCAAACAAGTCTCTCTTGGTGCCATGCACTTTGATTCCTTGAAGTAACTGGAGTCCCATCTGTATGGGACTCCAGGCATCACTATCCATGGGTGCATGCCTCCCTAGGCATGTGCCCCATATCCAACTACCTTTTAGCAGGTGGACTAGTCCAAAAGTTCTCTCCTATGATGGCTTGACACATGGACATATGTCTAAGTGTCAAACGTCAACGTTTGACCAAAGTCAAAAGATAAGATTTAGCAGGTGACGAAAAATGATAGG
The DNA here is from genome assembly GCA_006176705.1 of Cocos nucifera. Taxonomy (NCBI): domain Eukaryota; kingdom Viridiplantae; phylum Streptophyta; class Magnoliopsida; order Arecales; family Arecaceae; genus Cocos; species Cocos nucifera. The sequence continues at coordinate 113,415 of QRFJ01000770.1, forward strand.
TGTTATCTCAAATTTATCTCATAAATTAAGACAACTCTTTTCTAATCTAAACAAGTTCCAATCAGATCAAGTAAAGGTACCTGAGTGAGTCCAAACATATTTGGCTCAGTCAAGACAACTTTTAATGATAATTAAAAGAGAATATTAGGCTCACTCATGTGCTAGCACGATTTTCTTGAACCTAATTAAATCTAATTCAAATCAATTAAACTGGATTAGTCTAATTGATGATATCCAAATCCAAATTCTTATTTGTGTGATCCAGTTAGATTCAGTTCTGTATGGTAATGAGATATGTCGCGATCTTGATATCATCAAAATACCTTACGATGGATCAGAACTTTTTTGATTTAAACAACTAGTATGATTGATCATCTAAATCATTTTAATTGCTCTTAAAATCCACTAGTGACACCTAGCAGCATATGGTGGCAATCCATCAGAACTAAAAACAAACCTCTCGGTGCAATTACCTATGTAATTAAGTTCTTCTATCTTGAACCCCGACTAGATTAGGGTTAAGGTAATCTTGTCAAACCCTAATATCCGTCATATGATTAGTCATTCGATTCAAGTCCAATGTGAAAATCCTAATAGAAACTCTTTCTATTATTTCACTCTGCCATAGCCATGGGCTTATGGACTTGATTCTTATGATCATCATAGGGCTACTCCTCATCTATCGAGATTGATAGATTCCTTATTGGTGCAATCCAATTCTTACAATAAACATGCTATAGCCAACATACACCTCAGGGTTCTGAATGGCTAGGAGACTGAGTTATGATATAGTCAAACTATAACACCCTCAAGATAAACTATCGATGCACCTTAGGTCAAAGAACCAGACACATAATTGCAGCTTCGAGCCAGTTATTGATGAGAAGGTAGACTTCCTAATAACTGCTTGAGGTGGTCACGGTCAGTGCCTTCGTTCTCTAATGAGTACCTGTACTCTTGCTCTGGTGTCTCTACACCATAGACTCAAGACTCATCTATTATGAAGAAGCGATTATACACCAATTTTCTAGATCAATCACCATCCTCATGATGATCCTACGATCGAAAGCATTTTATAAGTTAATAATAAAAATTCTTATCTTAAATTTTTAACTCTTGAAAATAAGAACTATCATTGTCATTAACTCAAGGAATGTATCATAGATACTAAATATACATTATGATAGAAAATAATCTATTTTATTATTTATAATCAAAATTATAATTTTATCCTTAGAAGTGTATAATAAGTGTCAGCCAATTCTAGCTTCTAGGGCACATATATCTAACAAACTCCCACTTGACCTAAAGTCAATTGGCTACAAATCTAAGTCTCAACTTCTCAAGGTGGATTTTGATCTTCTACTGATCCAACGACTTTATAAGTGGGTCTGCCACATTGTCTGTGGAGTCGACTCTCTTGATCTTGATTTATCCTTTCTTGAGGTAATCACGGATGAGATGTTATCATCACTAGATGTGTTTGGATTTTTTATGAGATCTTGGTTTCTTAGCAATGGCTATGGCACCATTATTATCGTAGGATAGAGGAATGGCATCTGATGGAATCACTTCGATCTCTATGATGAACTTCTCATATCAGAATGCCTCCTTCATAGCTTCTGATGTAGTGATGTATTTTACTTCCATGATGGAATCTGCTATTACTGTCTATTTGAAACTCTTCCAATTGACAGCACCACCATTACACATAAATAGATTCTTAGATGTCGACTTTCGATCATTTATATCGAACATAAAATCTGAGTCTGTATATCCTTGGACTTGGAGTTCTCCATTACCAAAAATCAAGAACATATTCTTAGTTCTTCTTAAGTACTTAAGGATACATTTCACAGAAGTCCAGTGTTCTTCATCTGAATTTGACTGATATCTGCTCATGACACTCATAGCATGGGCTATATCAGGTCGCGTACATAACATGGCATACATAAGGCTCCCTATTGTAGAAGCATAAGGGATCTTGTTCATTCATTCTATCTCCTCAGGTGTGCTAGGGCACATCTTCTTGGAGAGATGAATGCCATGTCTAAAGGTTATCAATCCTCAGGTGTGCTGCAGTAGTGCTTCCCTGAAGATGCAGGGCTAAGAGAGTCTCAATGATGCGGCAGTCGAGGAAGGTATCTCAATAGAGAACATCAGAATTCTCTAAAAAGATGGGTAGTGTGGGGCTGTTGAAGAGAGGTTTTTCAAGAAGTAATGATCGAAGAAAGGCTGAAGAAGTGACTATACATTCTTCGTTGTCTAGAAGGTGGGGAAGTAGTCGGCGATGTATTCAGTGATTTGACCAAAGCATGGATTTGCGGAGCCTTGGGGATGATAGAGATGGATGATCCATGGAGGTCCAGTAGGTCAGGACTAGGCGACTGTAGAGCAGCATAGAGATAAGGCTAGGAAGCGTTGGAGTGCTACAACAGCACTTTCCTAGAGGCACGGGGCTGAGAGAGGCTCGATCGTGCAGTAGTCGAGGAGTGTATCTCAGTAGAGAGTGTTAGTGATATCTCAAGGAGATCGAGTGTAGGTCTTAGGGAGAGCTAGAAGGTCTTAGAGAGTGCCATGAGGTCTTTAGCAGTCGAAAGTATCACGTATCAGGTTTCTTTTGCAGGGGCATCAGGAAGGGTCGCGATTTAGGTGGAGGATGGTTCTCCAGGTGCAACTGAAATGATGGCTGGTGTAGAGATAGAAGAGAAGGACTAGGATGGAATTTTCTATGCTTCAGTCGCTGGATTCAGAAGAGTTAGATGAGCTTTTGGGTTTTAGAGGTGCCCGCAGGTTATGAAAGTATCTAAGATAGCTTTGAAGGGATCCGCAGAGTGCGGAGGGTTTGAAGGGGCAGCGATGGTGTTCGAGGTACAGCGGTAGGCTCGACAGTATAGCATTGAGTGGTTGGCCTCGAGGGACTTGATGACAGAGTCGACTTCTGTAGCATCAGGTGGACTTCAGATATACGTGGAGCTTTGTAGTGGTAGCTTCACAAGTGGAGAGTAAATTTGACATGAGTTCAGAGCAGAGGGGTGCGGAAGGATCGATATCTTAGCACCAGCATTGGTGATGCATAGTTTTAGATGGAGCAGCATATGCAGGAGGACAGACGTAGTTCTGAGGAGACCATGTCAGGATTTACAGCGAGTATCGGTATAGGAATGTTGCGGGTTCTCCAGGACAGTCTAAAAAAAATGATGCAGTTGTGATAGGAACGCGATGTTGTCGTTAAGACACCATGTTTATCAGTTTAATTTGACTTCTTAAAATAATTAAAAATACATAGATAGCAGTAAGTCGGGTCAAATCCACAAGAAAGGTAGTGTTTTTAGATTCAAAATCTTTGATTTTTTTAAAAGAAAAAGAAAAAGATTTGGAAATAGAATTTGAAGTCGAAAATTAAAATTGCAAAGTGAAAATTAAATTATACAGAAAAGTAAACTTGGTACTAAGTTCTACTAGTTAGATCTTAGCATCTACTTGTAGAAAAATAAAAAGCAATAACTAAAATATAGAAATTAAATTATAATAAAAATAAAAAGCTAGAATTAAAGTATAATAATAAAATTTTTATGAATTAAAATTTTAGAATTTAAATACATGGAATTTTAAAAAATAAAATAAAATAAAATAGTCTGATCTCTGATCTTGGATCGACATGGGTGGAAAGATGGTGTAGAAGCATAGCTTTTTCTCTCAGCACTAGTTGCCTTGAAGCAGCCATTAACCTAGAGCCTAGCTTCACCCTATACCAAAGCTTCACCTTGATCGGAGATGTTAATTTCTAGAGGCCTGGGGTCCTTTTTATAAAGCTAGGAGGGTTGGATATTTTTTTCTGGAGGCAATGTGGGACTAATAGCCTTTGTAATCATCAAAATATAAAAAAAAATTGAGTAAAATTTAGATTAAAATAGCTCTGATATGAATCTAGTAAGTCTGGTGAAATCTATCCATTCAATAGAAATCCAACGGTCCAAAAATCATCAAAATTGGATGCGTATCGGCCTAGATCAAGTCGGATTAAATTTTGGCCGTCCGATCATGCATTGATGGAGGAAATTTGGCCGCAAATCATGTGTCGGGAGTCCTAATCATGGTTGGGAGCATTCTAAACCATTGGATCTTCATCAGTTGGTTTTTTGGCCATTGGATCGTGCTAGATCGCTGATAGAATTTGAATTAAATCCGAAAATAACCACCACTGTCTGATCTTGACCACAATCAATCACAGCCATCTGATCATGCAATTACTGTTCCCATGGACCGTGTAGACCGGCCACACCGTATACCACAACCAATTAGTGCTCCTATCACCAAGTGAAAAGATCAGATTGCCCTATGAGCCGTGATAAATTTCTATGGACCCTTTAAGGGTCTAGGTCCGCCACGTGTCTCTAGGTCCGCCACATGTTGCTTCGTGATTCATCGAATTTTGCTGAGCTGGCGGTCCACATTTGGATCGTAGACCGACTGATGGCTTCAATAGCTGAGTCGACTTTGATGGCTTGGCTTGGCTTGGTGGCTTGGCTTGCGGAGCTGGCTGAGCTGTTTTCTTTTTTTATTTAAATTTTATTTATTTTATTTTTTTAGAAATTCATATCTTCTTCATTTTAGCTCCATTTTACTTCAAACTTATTTCATTATGATTAAAAAAATGAGCTCTTTCTATTAATTATAAAATTTTATTTTTTAATTTTTATTATTTTCTAATTAATTAATAAAAATAAAAATTTCTCAAAAATTATATATAAATTGATCATTAATTTTTAAAAATTAATATAAATTAATTAATAAATTAACACTTTTTATTATTGAATTTATGATACTTATCAAGCTGCTAAGCAGAAGAGATCCTATAATTTTAGGATGGTGCAGAGAAACAAGCCAAGAACTTCAACGGTGGAGGCGGTCATCCCAAAGGCCTCAAGGGTGCATAATAGCTAAAGAGGATTGGCAGAGGTGATGTTTGCATAGGTGCTGTCGAGTGCGTAGGGATAGTGTGATCGTATAGGAGGGCATTTTCTAGGGGTTTGCCAAGGCTTGGAAGCCCCAAGGTGGAGATTGTGAGGATTTATGGTATTTCCAAGCCTTGGAAGGCTACGGGAGGAGTCAGGAGGTTGGCTCTGAAGATTTCAGGAGCTTGGTTGGTGCTTCAGAGATCTAAGATTTAAGATGGAAGAAGAAATCAAAGCCAGAAAATCAAGACTGTAGAAAGAATATTTTCTGCAGGTTAGCCGACTCAGTCCAAAATTGGATCGACTAAGTCTCAATGCACAGGCAAAATAGAGAGCAGCGCGTTTGGAACTACTGGCATGGCACAGGACTGGGCCGGCTTAGTTTCAGACTAAGCTGACCCAGTAAAACTTAGCCGGCTCAGTGCTGAGACTGAGCCAGCTCAGTGTGCGAGCAGAGTTACACGAGGGTCTATTTTGGGCTAGGATCTGGGTTGATCCTAGGGGTCTTAAGGCCTGGTTTGAGAGATCTTAAGATGGCTAATTCATGTATGGGTTGGATCTAGATCTAGAGGATGAGAGCATGGGAGACATGGGTGTACATGGGCTCGGTGAGTGCTTTCATGTATTGGATTAGCCAGGGGAGTTTTTGGTCTGGTTTAATGGCTATGTATAAATACATAGGTTGTATTAGGATTTTTAAGATTGGAATCAATACAAATCTTTTCTTCCTTAACTCTCTCTTCTTCTCTTCTCTCTAGAGTTGCCACCCTAGGGTTCTTGAAGAAGCCCTAGAGAAGGGGGGCATCTCCCTCAAGCCTGAGGAGGGAGGCGCCCCATCGCAGATTCAGGTGGAGGATTGATGGTTTGCTGTCCATAGAGAACATCACAGATTCATTCAGGTTCGTGCTAAAGATCAAGGGCTTCCGCAACATGGTATCGGGGCTTGTGATGCCAAGGATGATTGGCATTCGAGCAATATCATGAAACATCAATTAGTATTAGGAAGAGGTGATGCCAGTTGGTGCGCTTACAATAGGGGCACAAAAGGACTATTGTAAGGGCCACTTCCCTCCTCCTATCTTAAATAACTAGAGATCTTCATCTATGTCAGGATGAGATTCTTCTCTTATTCTTAATATGGTTGGTCATTCTTTGTCCTCTTGTTAGGACAAGGTCCTCCTCTTGTTCTTGATAGGGTTGGCCTTTCTTTGTTAGGACAAAATTCTTCTCTTGTCTCTAACAAAATCATAGGGATACAAAAGGACCGTTGTAAGGACCTCTCTCCTCCTCCTATCTTAAATAATCAGAGATTTTCATCCATGTCAGTATGAGATACTCCTCCTGTCCCTAACATAGTTGGCCTTTCTTTGTGCCCTCGTCAAGATGAGATCCTCCTCTTGTTCCTGACAGGATTGGCCTTTTTTTGTTAGGACGAGATCCTCTTTCTGTCCCTAACAAAATCATAGGGGCACAAAAGAGCCGTTATAAGGGTCTCAATCCTCTTCCTATCTTAAATAATCAAAGGTCTTTAGCTTTGTTTATAGGTAAAGTTTGGTTGAGCCATTTCCTGTTATCACATGATTTTGCATCAAGAAATGAAAATATTGAAGTAAAGAAATTTTATTAAGGTAGAATTACTGGGAGTACATTCATAGATTTTCTAAATTTCAAGATCGCTAGAGCATCGATGCTTTGAGTTTTTTTAGATAATATATTTTTGGTTGGACGATTTCTACCATCTCATAAGAACCTTCCTAGTTCGAGGCGAGCTTTCTTGATTTTGAGGCTGCGAAACATCTGCTCACTGGAGTACAAGATCCCTTATTCTGAATATCTTGCTTTTGACTTTTGAGTTGTAGTAGTAGGCTACTTTCTGCTTGTAGGCTGCCATCTGGATCTTAGCCTTCTCCCACTTCTCCTCTAGAAGATCAAGGTTGGCACTAAGGTCTTATGAGTTGCTTTATTCATTGAAGGCTTCTACTTGCACTGAGGGGAGTTCAAGTTCGACCGAGATAACTGCCTCCATCCCGAAAGCCAGTGCAAAGGAAGTTTCTCCAGTGGACAATCTTTGAGTAATTCAGTAAGCCCAGAGCACGTGATAGAGTTCGTCCACCCAAATTTCTTTTGCTCTTTCAAGCCTGGCCTTTATTTTTTGAAGCAAAGTTCTATTAGTTACTTCTGCCTCACCATTTGCTTAAAGATAAGCCACTAATGTGAAGTGGTGAGATGTATTCAGATCTTCACAGAAGTCAGTGAACTTCACACTTATGAACTGACATCCATTATCAGTGATTAGCATCCAAAATAGACCAAACCTATAAATAATTGACTTCCAGATGAAGTCCTGCACTTTGGCTTTAGTGATTTTCGCTAGAGGTTTGGTTTCAATCTATTTAGTGAAATAATCCATTACTATCAGTAGGAACTTTTGCTACTTAGATGTCATGAAAAAAGGCCCAAGTATATCCATACCCCATTGTGCGAATGGTCAGGGGGTGCTTAGTGGTGTATGCTGTAAATGTGAGGATTTATGGTGCTCCCAAGTCTTGGGAGGCCATGGAAGAAGTCACGGTGATGGCTCCAGAGATTTCAGGGGCTTGATTGGTGCTTCGAAGACTTGGGACATAAGGTGAAGCAAGAAACCAAAGTCAGAGAATCAAGACTGTAGAAAGAAGATTTTTTGTAGGTTAGTTGGCTCAGTCCAAAATTAGGTTGGCTAAGTCTCAGAGCATAGGCAAAATAGAAAGCAACATTTTTGGGCTATTGGCATGGTATACAACTGAGTCAGCTCAGTCTAGGACTGAATCGATCCAGTCGTAGGTTAGTCGGCCCAGTCTGAAACTGGGCCGACTCAATTTTTATGGATTATTATTTTGTGTACGTGGATTATTTGAATTTGGAGAATTTTTTTATGAGCTTGGGCTTGATCCTTTGTAAAGTATATATACTGAAAACAAGTCAAGGTTATAATGAGGCTGAAATATATTGAATAAAAATTCTTTTCTTTCGAAAATCTCTTCTTCTTTTCTTCTCTATTTCTTGAATTGTTTGATCATGCTACCACAGAAATCTCTGAGAAGTACTTTCTTGTTGCTTGGCTAATCACCAACGGCCATGCTGATTCATGTGGGAAGAGCGCATATTTTCGATAATTGGTATCAGAGCTAGATGATCCTAGGGACGTTATAAACGGCAATATGGTATCAGTGCCAGGTTTTAGAGCCTGATGGTGCATGGAAGGAGCCAGATTTCAGAGCCTGATGGTGCGTGGAAGCGAAGGAGAAGTCGTACAAGATGAAATCAAAAATCTGCACAAGAATTTCATGGTATGTCTCAACTCTATCATTGTTGTTGCTATGGTTTGGTCAACTAGGAGCAGCGAGTTAAAGGTGGAGGTTGAGAGGATTAATGGAAAGAGATTTTTCTGGGATGGAAGGATTGGGTGCATAATTTGTTGATCGGTCTTTGTGGAAAGGTTGGGGTGTATGATGGTTATGTGATAGGTAGAGAGCGCTGGAGTGCTGCAATAGCATTTTCCTGAAGATGTAGGGCTGAGAGAGGCTCGACGATGCAGCAGCCGAGGAAGGTATCTCCATAGAGAGCATCAGGATTCTCTAGGAAGATGGGCAGTGTGGGGCTATTGAAGAGAGGTTTTCCAAGGGATAATGATCGAAGAAAGGCTGAAGAAGCGACTATACGTTCTTTGGTGTCAGGAAGGCAGAAAAGTAGTCAGAGATGTATTCAGCGGTTCGATCAGAGCATAGATTTGTGGAGCCTTAGGAGTGATGGAGATGGATGATCCATGGAGGTCTAGCAGGTTATGGCTAGATGGCTGTAGAGTGGCATAAAGATGAGTCAGAAAGCGCTAGAGTGCTGCAGGAGTGCTACCCTAAAGGCATAAGGACTGAGAGAGGCTAGGTGGTGTAGTAGCCGAGGAGTGTATCTCAGTCGAGTGTGTTAGGAGCTTCTTAGGAAGATCGAAAGTAGGTCTCAGGGAGAGCCAGGGGGTCTCTAGCAGTCGAGAGTATCATAGATCAGGTTTCTTCTGCAGGAGCACCAGGGAGAGTTGCGATTCAGGTGGAGGATGGTTCTTCGGGCGCAACTGAAGTGACAGTTGGTGTAGAAGCAGAAGAGAAGGATTAGGGTGGAATTTTCTAAGGTTCAGTCACTAGATTCAGAAAAGTTGGATGAGCTCTTAGGTTTCAAAGGTACCTACGGGTTGCAGAGGTATTCGAGACGACTTCGAAGAGGGCCGTAGAGTGTGGAGGGTTTGAAGGAATAGCGATGGTATTCGAGGTGTAGCGATAGGCTCAATAGTGCAGCGGCAAGCTCAGTAGTATAGCATTGAGTGGTTGGCCTCGAGGGAGTCGATGATAGAGTCAACTTTTGCGGCATCAGATAGACTTTGGATATAGGTGAAGCTCCACAGTGGTGGCTTCATAAGTGGAGAAAAAGTTTGGAATGAGTTTAGAGCACTGGTGATGCATAGTTCTAGGTGGAGCGGCATGTGCAAGTGGACAGGCGTATCTCTGAGAAGATCGTGTTAGGTGATACAGCATGTGCTGGTGCAGAAATACTGTAGGTTCTCCAGAAAAGTTCAGAGAAAGTGATGCAGCTACTAAGCAGAAGGGATCCTATAATTCCAAGATGGTGTCAAGAAGCAAGCATAGGTCTTCAGCGGTGGAGATGATCATCCCAAAGGCCTCAAAGGTGCACAACAGCTGAAGAAGATTGACGGAGGAGATGTTTGCATAGGTGCTGTCGAGTGTGCAGGGATAGTGGGATCATACAGAAGGGCATTACTGAGGGATTTGCCAAGGATTGGGATACTAAGCTAGAGATTGTGAGGATTTATGGTGCTTCTAAGCCTTGGGAGGCCAAGGGAGGAGTCACGGTGATGGCTCTGGAGATTTCAAAGGCTTGGTTGGTACTTCAAAGACCTAGGACATAAGGTGAAGCAAGAAACTAAAGTCAGAAAATCAAGACTGCAGAAAGGAGATTTTTTGCAGATTATTCGGCTCAGTCCAAAACTGGATTGGCTAAGTCTCAGAGCACATGCAAAATAGAAAGCAGCATTTTTGGACTGTTGGCATGGTACACAATTGAGTCAGCTCAATTTGGGACTGAGCTGACCCAGTCGTAGGTTAGTCGGCTTAGTTTAAAACTAGTTTGGCTCAATTTTCATGGGTTATTATTTTGTGTACATGGATTGTTTGGATTTGGAGAGTTTTTCAATGAGCTTGGGCTTGATCCTTTGTAAAGTATATATATTGAAAATAGGTCAAGATCGTAATGAGGCTGAAATATACTGAATAAAAGTTCTTTTTTTTTGAAAATCTCTTCTTCTCTTCTTCTCTTCTTCTCTATTCCTTGAATTGTTTGATCGTGCTTCCACAAAAATCTCTAAAAAATACTTTCTTGTTGCTTGGCTAATCACCGACGGCCACGCCGATCCATGTGAAAAGAGCGCATATTCCCGATAGTAAAGCTGGCTATCTCTGAATGTTTGCATTTCTTTGACACCTGTTATATTTTTTTACATAATCCACTATATCTTAATTCATTGTTGGACAATAGTATCCTTAATGGAGTAACTTATATGATAAGGATCTTGCCCCTAGATGATTTTTGCAAATTCCTTCATGAACTTCCCTCAAGGCATAGTCGGCTTCTAAAGATCAAAGACATTTAAGGAGGGGTAATGAGTTTGACCTCTTATACAACTTGTTTTCATATAAGACGTAGCGACAAGCTTGATTTCTTAACTTCCAGGCTTCTTGGTAATTTCTAGGAAGATTTTTTTCTTGAAATAAGCAATCAATAGATCGATCTAGCTAGACTCATGATCAACTTGCATTATTGCCTAGGGTTTTTCTGAACTTGGGCATTGTAGGACTTCAAAAAGGACTCCTTTTTGTACTTCATTTAGGGCTAAGGTGGCCAGCTTAAAGAGGAGGTCAACCCTGGAGTTCTCCACCCTGAGGATCTGCTGGATATCAAAATTATGGAAGGCCAAACTCAAGCTCTTCACTCTTTCTAGGTACTTTTTCATACTTTTCTTTTGGGCTTTAAAGGAGTTATTAACTTGTTCCACCACCAGCTGAGAGTCACTGTAAATCTTCAAATGCCATACTTCTAGCTCTTTGACTATTCTTAGTCCTACAAGCAGGACTTCATATTCTACTCCATTGTTAGTGGCGGAAAAGTCAAAGCCTAATGCATACTTTGCTATAACTTCTTTCGGATTAATGAGGATCAAACCTGCACCTACCCTGGAAGCATTGGATGAATCATCCACATACAGTACCCAAACATTTTCAGGAAGATCAGTCTTCTCTTTAGAGAAGCTAGGGACAAACTTCTTGGTGCTCTAGTTTAGTTTCTTCTGAAATAGTGCATTCTACTATAAAATCGGTCAGTATTTGAGATTTAATGGACGACCGAGACTGCAAATGGATGTCAAATTCGATAAGTTCAATCGCCCATTTTGTCACTCTTCTAGAGGTGTCTGGTCGATGAAGAACCACCTTGATGGGTTGATCAATGAGGAGGGTAATTATGTGCTCCTAAAAATAAGGTTAAAGCTTTCTGGCTGTAATCAACAAAGCATAGATTAGTTTTTTTAATTTGGTATACCTTATTTTCGTATCCCTCAAGACTCTGCTTATATAGTAGATTGGCTTCTAAACTCTAGCTTCTTTCCTGACTAGTATAGCTCCAATAGCTACAGGAGATATGGCAAGGTACAAGAATAGTCCTCCAAGTTCAGGTTTGGCAAGTAGTAGAGGCAAACTAAGATAGCTCTTCAATTCTTCAAGGGTCTGCTGACACTCGGGAGTCCAAGAAGTTCTTCTATTTGAGTTTGGGAAGGGCATGCAGTGTTCTACATTTGTAAGATGAGCTGCCACTTGCCTGGGATTGAACTTTTATTATTTTGGGGTGGATTTTTGGATCGGATCCTTAGGGTTCGATAGTGACACCAAATCCAAGTGTTAGATATATGTGCCCTAGAAGCCAGAATTGGCTGACACTTGTAATACACTTCTAGGGGCAAAATTGTAATTTTGACTATAATTAATGAAATGGGTTATTTTCTATCACATATGTGTATTTAGTGTCTGTGATACATCCTTTGAGTTAATGGTAATGATAATTCATATTTTCAAGAGTTGAAAATTTAAGACATGAATAATCATTATTAACTCATAAACAGCTCCCGACCATAGGATCATCACGAGGATGGTGATTGATCCGGAAGGTTGGTGTACGATCGCTTCTCTTTAGTAGATGAGTCTTGAGTCTACGGTGTGGAGACACCGGAGCGAGAGTACAGGTACTCGTTAGAGAACGAGGGCACTGAGCGTGACCACCTCGAGTAGTCATTAGGAAGTCTACCTTCTCGTCAATGACTGACTCGATGCTGCAGTAGTGTGTCTGGTTCTTTGACCTGAGATGCATCGGCAGTTCACCTTGAGGGTGTTATAGTTTGACTACACCATTACTCGGTCTCCTAGCCATATGGAACCCTGAGGTGTATGTTGGCTATGACATGTTCATTGTAGGAACTGGATTGCATCAAGATGGAATCTATCTACCTCGGTGGTAGAGGAGTAGCCCTATGATGATCATGAGAATCAAGTCCAGAAATCCATGGCCATGGTAGAGTGAAATAATAGAAAGAGTTTCTATTTAGATTTTCACATTGGACTCGAATCGAATGATTACATCATATGACAGAGACTAGGGTTTGACGAGTTCACCTTAACCCTAATCTGATCGGGGCTCAAGATAGAAGAACTGAATCACACAGGTAGCTGCACCAAGAGGTTCGCATTCAGCTCTGATGGGTTGCCACCATATACTGCTAGGTGTCACTGGTGGATTTTGGGAGCAATTAGAATGATTTAGATGATCGATCATTCTAGCTGTTCGAATCAGAAGAGTTCTGATCCATCGAAAGGAGTTTCGATGATGTCTATGATAGAGATCATGACATATCCCATTACCATACAGAACTGAACCTAACTGGGTCACACAAACAAGGGTTTGAATCTGGTGATCATCAATTGAACTGATCTAGTTCAATTGATCTGAATGAGATTCAATTAGGTTCAAGGAAATCGTGCTAGCACTCGATTGAACCTAACGTTCTTCTTTTACTATCATAAATAAGTTGTCCTGACTGAGCCAAAGGAGTTTGTGCTCAATCAGAGGCCTTCATATGGTCTGACTGGAGGTTGTCCAAGTCAGAATAGGTTGTCTTATTTGTAAGACATTACCTGCCATTTTTGGTCACCTGCCATTTCTTGTTCTTTGACTTTGGTCAAAAGTCTACTTTGACTGGTCAAACGTTGACCATTGACCCTTTGACTTTTGACCACATGTCATGCACCTATTGGAGAGCTGGTGGGGGCCTGTCCCCCTGCCAGAACCTGGCAAGGAGAAGGGCGCACGCCAAGGGTGGCGTGAGCCCAAGTAGGAGGCGCCTAGGAGTCCTTGTTGGACAAGGACTCCACCTCCCTTTTGGATTCCAATCAGAGTTCTACTAAGAATCCAGTTTGACTGGTCTTAGGCGCCCTCTAAGGAGGAATCCAGGGGTCTCTATTCCAACCAATCAGATTTAGATCTGATTTCACAAAGGGTTGTGATTGGTTGAGAGGAAGAGGAGTTGGATCACAAGAGGTCTATAAATAAGACCCTGCGCCCAACCCTAATTCTAAGTGAATGATCAATTAGACACGCCCCCAAGGCTGCCTCTCCCCTCCTTCTCCATGCCATAGTCTCTTCTCCCCTTGCTCTCCACGTCCAAAAGTGTTTTGGACTTTAGGTTGGTGCGATTCAGATCAAGGAAAGGCGATCAAAAGCAAGAAGGCTGCGCTGCTGCAAAAGGACGACTGCAGATCTTCAAAAGAGTTTTGAAGATCCTCCAGATCAGATCCAGATCTGATTTTTGGAGATGTGATAGAGAAGAAGAGGATCTCCAGATCCAACCCGAGTGGATACCGGTAGAGGCCAGGCGCTTGCGTGGCTAGATCCAGAACCTTCCGCTGCAATCAGGATCATCTACAGGGTAATAGGATTACCCAAATCAGGTAAATTAAATTTGATTTAATTTATCTTGTTTTATTTTATTTATTAAAATAATAAGAATCAGATCTGAAACATATCAAGATCTAATTGAGATCAAGAGAAAATTTTTGAAATATATCTCTTGATCTAATCAGATCTGGACGAACCTGGACCGGGAAATCAGGATTTCCCTTCACCAAGAACTTCTTTGAGGTTACCCCGAAGGCACATTTGATAGGGTTCAGCTTCATCTTGTACTTCTAGAGAGTACTGAAGGTCTCCTTAAGGTCAGCAATGTGATTTGGTGAAGATCGATTTTTAACCAGCATATCATCTATATAGATCTCTATGTTGCAGCCGATTTGCTCCTTAAAAATTTTATTCACTAGGCATTGGTATGTCACACCTATATTTTTAAGCCCAAAGGGCATGTATCTGTAACAATAAAGATCACGGTTAGTAATAAGAGCAGTCTTCTCCTAATCTTGTGGTGCCATCCATATTTGATTATATCTAAAGAAAGCATCTATGAAGGTGAAGAGTTCATGGCCTGAGGTCGCATCCACCAGTTGGTCAATCTTGGATATAGGATAGCTATCTTATGGATAGGCTATGTTTAAATCTATGAAGTCTATGCACATTCTCCATTTGCCATTTACTTTTTAAGAAGAACAATGTTTGCGAGCCAGTCTCGGTAAAGCACTTCTCGAATGAATCCTACCTTAAGGAGCTTGTAGACCTCATCCATTATAGCCTTCTACCGCTCTGATGCAAAAATGCATTTTTTCTATTTAACTGGTCATCGCTTAAGATCCACGCTCAGGCGGTGTTCCATGACTTCTACATCAATCTCGAGCATGTCTGCAGACGTCTAGATGAAGACATCAGTATTCCTTTACAAGAATGTGATGACCTGCTTTCTAGCATCTCCTTTCAAGTTCGAGCCAATCTTCACAGTATGTTCTTTATTTCTATCATTCAAGAAAATTTCTTTAAGATCATCGATGGATTCTCCTCTATTTTTAAATAGATCATCGCGAGCATTAAGCCCATCCACCAAACAAAGGTCTACTCATCTTCTCCCCTACAAGGCAATATTGCAGTAGTGTCGGGCTAGTGCTTGATGTCCTCTAATCTCTCCGACTCCATAGCTTGTTGGAAACTTCATTTTCAGGTAGTAAGTTGAAACCATAGTTCGAAGTGCATTCAAACCAGGTTAGCCAATGATCGTATTGTAAGCAGAAGGGGCTTTGACTACCAAAAAATCAACTTGTATCTTAGATTGCTTTGGGTATCGACCAGCTACCATAGGCAATATTATTATTCCTTCCACCGACACTACATCATCCGTGCACCCCACCAATGGTGAATTCATCAGACCCATCCTGTCAATAGATATGGACATTTTGGATAAAACATCATAAAATAAGATATCAGCAGAGCTTCAATTATTAATTAAAATATAATGTACATCATAATTAGCAATATTCAAAGTAACTACAACCACGTCATTATGTGAAAGCTAAACCCCCTGGGCATCTTCTTCAGTGAAAGTAATGGATTCTTTAGTTTGCTGCCTCTTTGCCAGCTCTGCTGATCCACTAGCCTCCCCTCGCTAATGTCCCGCATTGATAGTATTGATGACTCCAAGAGGGGGCTGATCTCCTTGTGGCTCATCTCGTCGAGATGGTTTAGGTTGTGGTGGAGCTCTCGGATGATCTTCTCTCCTCTCTGGTTGGCACCTGATGAACCGGTCCAGTCGACCTCTTCTAATCAGCACCTCAATCTCATCCTGAAGTTGGATGTATTCTTCTATGACATGACCATGGTCATGATGGTAAAGATAGTACTTATTAGGATTGTGCTTAGTCGGATGAGTCCATATCCTCTCTGGCTCTGCCAGCTGCTTCCTTATCTCCATTAGCACCAGAGTCTTTGAGGCATTCAAGAAAATGTAGTTATTGAATCTCCTAGGAGGAGAGTTCTATCGGGTCCTCCGATCTATACTTCTCTATCAACGAGCTCGAGGAGGAGTTCGGACTCATCTGTGCTTGAAAGGAGTTCATGAGCACCACCGAGCTTCACTCAATTTTCTTTTAGATGTGGGTTTGCCAGATTCACCTACTTGTCTCATCGTCCTTTAGCTTAAGGCCTCTTCTACCTAGGCATAACCTTTAGTCTGGGCTAACATATCAGCAAAATTCTTGGAATACTTTCTTTTCAGGAAGGATAGAAGATCATTCTTTTGAAGATCATCCTTTAGTGTGGCCATGGCTACAGACTGATCCAAGTTTCAGACCTTCAGTATAGTAGCATTAAAGCGGCTAACGTATGCTCAAATAGACTGCCCCTCTTTTTGCTTTACATTGATGAGAGAGTCTAAACCTCGTTTTGGACATTGACTACTTATAAAATGAGCTGCAAACTGATGGCTCATTTGATCAAAAGCGAAGATCATACCTGACTTAAGGCTCGAGTATCAGTTTTTCATTGCTCCCTTCAAGATAGATGGAAAAGCTCGACACAGGATGGCATCCAGCATGCCATGGAGTAGTATCATTATCTAGAAGGCTTCAAGGTGATCGACTGGATCAGAAATCCCATCATAGGGTTTGAACTGGCAGAGCTTGAAGTTTAGTGGAATAGGTTCTTGCATGATTTTGATAGAGAAGGGAGGATCGGTGCAGATGTCATGATGGTGGGTTGGAGCGGCATGATGGAGCTCCTTAATCCGCTGGTTCATGTTCTGAAGCTTTTGATCGAGAGCATCATCTCGATCGTGGATCTCAGAGGGCTACCGACCGTAGATGGGGAAGTCTCCTGTGGAAAAGAATCATGATCGAAATAGAAGCTCCCTACTCTCTACTTTTCCTTCTTGGAGGTGATGGGTTTGCTGACTTAGGTTGCCCTTCTTGGCCATCGGTTCTTGAGGCTCTAGCTTGGAATTTTTTGATCGTATTATCGTCGGAGACTGCTATATGGCCTGCACCATTTCGATGAGGCTCCAAACCTACTGTATCAGCAGGTTGAACTGCTTTGGATCTATCATGGCCATCATCAGAGGAGGTTGAAAAGCGGATGATGGAGTCAGAATGGATGGATCTAGCTCGAAACTAGTAGCAAAAGTGATAGACTACCAAGTGATTGTCTTCCTTAGGGGCATCTCCGAAGCAGGAGGAAAGAAAGCAGGTAGGATTGACTGGGTACTCCTTTTAGAATAAGGGCTCAAAGATCCTTCCTCTAGCGCTAATCCTGTTGGTACAAAAATCCATGAGGATGCCGGAGGTGGCTAGAGTGGAGAAGGCGAGGCCATCTATGGGATCTGCAAAATGAAGTTCAAGCCAGAGGTGGGTGGCTTCGTAGGATCCTCCAATACTCAAGTTAATTTTTTGACCAAATTCTGTTAGTGCAAAAATTCATGAGGATGTTGAAGGTGGCTGAAGTGGAGAGAAGTGGAGAAGGCGAGGCCGCTGACAGGACCTGCAAAATGAAGTCCAAGTCGGAGGTGGGCGGCTTCGGAAGGATCCTTCGATGCTCAAGTTAATTTTTCGACCAACTAGAATGGAGTGCTCAGGATATAAAGAAGTAGAGTAAAGGAAAGGAGAGAAGAGCTTAGAGAAAGATATATCTGGAGGGTTCCTTTTATAGATGAAACTTGTAACAAACTGATGGTGATATCCATAATCGTCTAGTAGTAGGCCGCTCGGGGCCACATGGAGTTTATTACGGAGAGTGATGTCTATTGTCGTAACGTACTGGCCTGTTAAGATTTGATAGTTGAGATTTGGATGGAATAGATGTTGGTAGTGAAGGATTTTAAATCATGACAGTTCCGCAAAAGTTCAGACTTCTCTAAAATCATCTGCACGCAGGTTGTTTTGTGTCAAGTTTGGAGATAAATTTGCATGGATGATGAGGTCCTTCTAGATGATCAAAAGAGGTTTAACCGGATGAAGATTGATTGGAAGAGTTCATCCAGAGGGAGAGCGATTGGAAGAGTTTGTGTGGAGGGAGCGCGACTGGAGGAGTTCGACTATCTTCCAAGTTTGCCGTCAATCAAGATTGGGAGAGCCAAACTTGTGCCTTGCCATTCATCTCAAGTTGAGAAATAAGGTTAGTTAAATAGCAGTTCCCTCTTGCTGTTTGAGATTGAGCCACCAAACTTTCATATGCTATTGAAAGATTCTGCAATACGAACTCATTGCTGAGGAAATTGACAAATCCCAATTGGAAGGAGGTCGGCGGTCAAGAACTTCGGTAGGGGTCTTTTCACCCTCAACACCCATCGGCCTTAACTAGCTATTCTTGATAGTAGAGTGCTACGTTGGTCACGTTCAGTGTAGATATACTCTTACATCTCACCTGGATACCATATCAGTGTTTCCACAGTACTTGGTTACGAGGACAACCAATGCATAAGGCATACAGCAACCTACATTCGATAAGTATCATCCTTGTTAATAAATTATCCTACATTCGATAAGTTATCATCCTTGTTAATAAATTATCTTTTGGTCATGAACAGTTTAAGAACCATCCGATAAATCCTTCTTTATCGATTGATTGTGGTTCTAAAGACTTCATCATAATTTAAAAGTTCATTTAAGAAAGATAGAACTTTGATGATGAATAAGTCAAATAACTATTATTATATGATAATTCATATACTAATTCCAATCATCTACTACTTAGATGATTAACTTTAAGACATATTTTCCAACAACTCCGACTTGGACTAGAGTCAATCATAATGATATCAAATATCCTATCTTCCACTTGAGTTCGTAGAACTTCTTAGTTACAAGATCTTAGCAAATGGATGGTCAAGTTCTGATTTTCCATCGATCTTCTAAAGATCGATGTAACCTAGATCTAAAATCTAAGATGAAAGCGATGCAGAATATCCTGGTCCTTCAGTTCTTTAGTCTGAGCTATGACTCTAGTGCGATGATAGGACTGGACCATCAGTGGAGGGTGCATTTCCAACTTGCTAATGAATCTCAACAACTACACAGCCTACATGGCAGCATCATATGCCATGATGTACTCTACATCATTAACTAAATAGGCTATAATATCCTGCTTTGAACCTTTCCAGTAGATTACTCCTATAATTAGGGTATGATCCGATACTCTCTTGCTATCATCTTGATCTGACTAAAAACTAGAATCAAAATATTCCATAAGTTTTAAGTTAGTATCTCCATATTTGAGTCACTGGGTTTTAGTATTTCTCAAATATGTAAGGATTATCTATACAATCTTTCAGTGGTTCTCATTTGGATCAGATTGGTATCTGCTCACTATCTCTAGTGAGTATACCATATCTAATCTCGTACATGGAGAAATTAGATGATAGCTAAATCTTTATTTCTTATAATGCTGGAATGCCATTCTTAATTAAAAGAATTTTATCCACAAACAACACAAGGAATAACACTACAGAACCTTTTGCCCACTTACAAATGCATGGTTTTTCTTTGTTCATAATAGAGATATACATTCAAAGGGCTTTATAGGTCTCTACCTTTTTGTCTGCACTACTCTGATCCTTTTTGAAAGTCTATTTGCACCAATGGATTTTATCCTATCAAGTGGATCAACTAGTGTCCATATACTATTGATCTTCATCGACTTCAATTTAGATTTGATGGCTCCAAACCACTTTTTAGAGTCAGACCACTGCATTGCATCCTTATAGGTAATTAGATCCTTGTTATTCTGATCAAGCTCAACAAGATTGCCATTCCAGACCTAGATACCGAAGTATCTATCTAGCTAATATAGTACTCTACCGGATCTCCTTAAAGATGCCACTTTAATGGGCTCCAGATTTAATTTGATCAAATCTAGTTCTGTAGGTTAACTAGATTGTGTCAAGTCTTTTTACCAGTCAAACTTTCTTAAGTTCAACTTTTTAGGCATCAATTCCTTCTCTAAGGAACTCCTCTCTAAAAGAAATGCACTACTACTGAGAATAACTTTTGTTCTTCAGCATGGTAAAAGTAATAACCCCTAGTTTCCTTGGGATATCCAATAAATAAACACCTATCGGATCAGGATCCAAGTTTATCCATGTGCAAATATTTGACGTAGGCTGGTCAACCTCAAATTCAGAGGTGAGTGAGTCTAGGTTTACACTCGATCCATATCTCATATAGAGTCTTTGCGATAGATTTTCTTAGAATGAATTTTAGAGTAAAATAATTAGTCTCAAGAGCTTAATCCTAAAACAGGTAGACTAATAAACCCCATCATGGATCGAACCGTGTCTAACAAAGTTCGATTTCTTCTTTTTGATACACTATGTTTCGAAAGGAGTCCACTGAGAGAGAATCCCATTCTCTCTTAGATATGTTAAAAACTCACTAAATAAGTATTCACCTCCTCGATCTGATCGAAGAATTTTAATACCTTTCTCAGTTTGTTTTTTCTGTTTTATTATTGAGTGGTTTGGATATTTCAAATGATTCAGCTAGATGCATCCATACCTAGATAGATCGTCTATAATGAAAAATCAATATCCTTGATATTATCTAACTTTGGATATTTATTCGATATGTACATTACACTTAACAGACTGTGTAAATGTTAAATGTCGTTTGTTTATTGTCCATGTATTATTGTAACATCATTCATAATAATATTATAACAATCTCTATTTATAGATGAATGTAATCATCTTTGGTCAAAAGACCATCAAAGATCACATTCATTATAAACGATAGATAATAGTGACAATCACTTTAAATAACAACATTTGAAAATTAGCTCAAAAATTTCTAAAGTTAGGATTAGAACAGAACTTCCATCCCCAACATTCAGGTATTTATCACCATTTTCAAATATTCCACTTATCTATAGTTCTTGTAACAAATTGTATAGGACTATCGGTATCAAAAACCTAGGTAGTAGAATCTTAAATAAAAAAAATTTAAGGTACTATCATATAACATCCTTGATGAGCAATTCTTGCTCCTTTCTCTTATTTAGCATATTGAGGTTAATGGAAGCAAGATAATTCTTTTTCCTACGATATTGCTTCTTACAATAGAAACTCTCTGCCTGAATCTAGTTAGTCTCAGACCTTTTTGTTTTGACTGGACTTATAAGTCCCAGCATGAATCCTTTAATGTTGTTGAACCAAATTTAACTTTCGATACTAATTATCGAAGCTGGGTCCTATAAGTCATCACTATCTAACAGTGATTAGAGCAATTAGGGTTTAACCTTATTCTATGAGAAAAGAGAACATAGACCTAATGTATATGAATTATTTTAAGCCCAGAGACTTGGACTTTAGTCTAAAGGTTCTTCCACTATTTTATACAAATTGGTAGCCTCTACCTCTAATTCGACAAATTACTTTAATTCTCTAGCAGGTACTAGAATTCACATGGACTACACACAAGCCTAACTTTGGTCGGTCAATCCATGTGAATCTACGGATAGGTTCTTTAATCAATTATTTTTCTAAACAACTTCAAGTAATTTAATTTTGCCCTAGAAATCTAATCAGTAGGCTTTAGCCTCTACTGAAAGGATTTGGTTAGGTCAACCATTAACATGACCATACTTGGTGCATCTAACCAACGAATGATTAAGTTCAACTTTGGTTGGTCAACCTAACCATCATTAGAGAAATATTTCCAAGTTATCATATTATGAATGATAATTCTATTAGTCAATAAGCACCAGACCTTTGGGCCTCCAATGATTATTTAGTTAATGGATATTATCATCCAACTTAATGGAAGGCTATGACTCAGTTATTTCCATAACTTTATCATTTTAAGGATCTAATAATTTTAGTTGATTTAAATTATTAGTGATTTAAGAATAGAGAGGACATGGATGAATTTGCTCCTACTAACTTCACCAAGTCAAGTCCTCCCACTGACTTCTTAAGTCATTGATAAGGACTAGGATCAATTTGGATCCATGTGCTCTAGATCAATCTCATTGAATAAAATCAGTCTCATTGATTTTCTATATAACATGGGTTAGCACGAATCAATGAGCAACCTCATCAAAAGTTGATTTACCACATTAGCTAGGTAAGTGAGATTGGTGGGAGGGTCTGCCAAGACTTGCCTTAGATACCATCAAAAATGGTCACGTAAATGGGCTATCAGTTAAAAACTATCAATCTAAAAATGCCAGACTTATCTTAGACACCAATCAGTTTGCCAGTTTTGATTTGGTCTACCTAAAGACTCGGATTCGATCACTGAGCCACGATCAGTGTCCATTTGTTAAATGTATGGACTTTGATCAACTACAACTATTAAATTGATCTATTAGAAAGAAATGACCTAATTCTGATTAACTATTAATTAGGTTTGATCAATTTTTTAACTTAGTCCATATTTAATCTAACCTTAGATCTAACCCAATTAATGACCTGATCAAACCTAACCCATTACCCTTTAACCCATGTTTTATGAAAATATCTTAGGATCTTCAAATCATAAACCTACATCCTAAATATTCACTTAATTTTTAATTAAGTTCAAGGCTTATGGGTTAGGGTTTGGAACCTTAGAACTACATTCTGATTTAATAATTTGAAATTTTTTTAAATTTTATAAATAATTTACAATGAATCACATTCATTTCATGATTTTAGATCTGATCTATTTTATTATTTAGATCATATCCTAGGGTTTCGAATCTAGGGTTTTGCAGAAAGTAAGTTTGCAATTTAATTTCTATAATACATATTTGTCATATATATACAAACTAGATTCAAACTAACAACTATATATCAAACATATGTAATAAAGAACTAGATCTAAACATGAAACACATATTATTTAGATCATATCTAAATAATCAAAATCATATCATAAATTAATTAATATTAAATTTAAAATTTAAAACAAAATTATAAATTATTTTAGATCTTATCTAACTTATTTATGATTTAGGAGGCATATATTAGAACAACCTCTCCACTGTAAGGGGCAAACCTTACAGTAGGACAACCTTATAATCAGTATGTGCAATATGATATTATTTAGATCTAATTCAAATAATCTAAAATAGATCTAATATTTATTTAATTTTAAATTTAAAATTAAAAAATAAATCATAAAATTATTTAGATCATATCTAACTTATTCATGATCTATAAAAATTAGATCAGCACATGCTAGGACAACCTTTCATTGTAAGAGGTTAATCTTACAACAGGACAACCTTATGTCAGTATGTGCAATCTTTAATATTTTTTTTTAAATTTATTCTAATGCAAACATGATCATGTCATAAAGGAATCTGGATGCTCTGATATCATTATTGTAAAACATGCAGGGTTTCATGTATACATTTTAAAACTTTTTCAAATTTATAAGCAGTGAAAGACATAGATTAAATAATTTAATCTAATTATGCATGTAATCTAATCACTAAACCCTACATCCAATACTTATTATATGTCATTATGCAAATATAAATCTAAAAATTAAAATGCTTTGGTATTGATCAGATCAATACTCTAGATTTAGAATACTTCTAGATCCCTAGATCGCACCTAGATCAGAATAAGAGATCATATCCCTCATCTTTGCATGGGTCGAGAATACCATGGTTGAATCCTATTATTGTTCTTGTTGCTTGGAGCTGCACATGCATCCAGCCTCTATAAGTAATCCATATGAAGCAGCAACATAGATTGGAGGTTCGTCAAACGAGATTTGTTCAAAGTGCTAGCTTTTTATGGATCTCTCCTGATAGTTAATCTAAAAAATATTGAGATGAAGAACAAGAGGAGGAATAAAGAAGAAGATCAACTTTTGGATCTCTCAAAAATTAGAAAACAAGAGCTAAACAAAATTGTCCTAAGAGAAGATAGATCTTCTCTTTCAGCACATCAACCTTTGATGTCCTGAACACATCTCCATGCTAGAATAAGAGAAGACCTTCTCCTCTAGAATTTTTTATTTCTAGATCTCTTTATTTTTAATTTTTTTATAGAAAAATTATACAAAAATTAAGAAGAAAGGATTCTTAAAAGAACCCTAAGAGAAAACTATTTTCTCTTCTCCTTTTTCTCATCAGGACATGATCAAATAATGTCCAAATAGATCACCA
Source organism: Cocos nucifera (assembly GCA_006176705.1). Lineage (NCBI taxonomy): Eukaryota > Viridiplantae > Streptophyta > Magnoliopsida > Arecales > Arecaceae > Cocos > Cocos nucifera. Next base: position 137,537 of record QRFJ01000770.1, read on the forward strand.
TGCCCCAACTTCTTGGAGTATTCATCCCCCACACCCACTCCCTCTCTCTCTCAATTTTTTTATCATAGAAAAAATACATTAAAAAATAAGAAGAAAAAGCTTAAAAGAAAATAATAAGAGAAGACAATCTTCTCTTACTTTTGTCCCTTCAAGACATCAACTTTTGATGTCTAGATGAAGATCTCTTCTCCAAGAAACTTCACACCCCAAACCTCTACGCCACCTCCTCCTTTTCTTCTAGTTTCTCCATGAATTTTTTGAGATTTTTCACATCCAAAAATATCTCATAGGAGGCGCCCTAATTAGAAAAGGAAGACTAGGTCAAACCTAGTCTTATATAGACTCTAGGGAGGAGATTTAGGAGGCGTCGAACTCTTGGATGCCTCCCCCCTATTTTTTTGGTGTGAAGACTAAGAAACCACATATAAAATCAAAGAAGATAAGTGTACAAAAGAAAAAAAGGCATAGAGAAAAAATTTCATAAGGAAAGGAAGTGTTTTGGAGAATTGAGACTTTATCAAATAGAGTATAAGTCTTAACAAATTTTTTATTTGACCAAGTCAAATAAAATTACAAAAACACCTAGTAGAGGGCATAAAGAACATCTCTTAGGCATGGAGAAACTCAAAAAAAAATCTAAAATTAAAAATATAATGGGCACGGGATCTTTCTTAGGTGGTGCAAGGGTGAAGGGAAGAGTCCTAGTCTAACTAGGACTCTCCAATGTAGACTATGTCAAACCCAATTTAAATCTTGTTTAAATTAGATTTGAGTCAATCTAATTTAAAAAAAAAATTAATCTAATTAAAAGTCTTATTAAATTAGATTTAATCAAATTTAAATCTAATTTAATTTTTAATCAAAGTAAAAGTTAGGTGCACTCAAGTTCTAATTGAACAAGGACTTATTCTTTCTTGTAATTGGCTTATCCAATAAACTAATTAGACTTAATCTAATTAAGTTTAAACTAATTATAATTAAATTTAATTTAATTAGACTTGATTTTAGCTTGATTGCTCAATCAAATTGAGCCAATTAGCAATTTAATTGCTAATTGATCCTTCTGTAATACTTGCATTAGGTTAAACGTCAATCGTATTAATTATTTGACCTTAGAATGATTGTAAATCATCGATTAACCATCTAATCAGGTTACAACCTCTTATGTGTGTGATCCTATATGTTCGAACCTAAGCTGATAGTATAGAAATCAATTCTTGTATCAATCAAAATATCCATCTAACAATGATATCCGACGTTCGGATAGGTCGAATGTATATAAAACAGCATTCTTAGAATCCTGGCCTATGATTATCATATAATTCATTCCTTTGATTAATAATGCTCAAGACAACTTTGAGTATACTGTTAATACTCATACAAGTCATCCATATTGTATCTAAAAATTTTGTAAATCTCTTGACTCCTCACAAGGATTATCTAGACCTAGGTTTTGCTAAATTAAAATATAGCAAGATATTCTTTTTCTGAAGTTAATTAGGAGTGGTCAATCTCATTTTGACTTACACATCGACACTATAAGTACTTGACTATACCTAAAATTTTTTTAAATCTATATTAGAAATGCAGGTAGTCCGACATCAAAGTACAGTGAGTTGCTTGCAAGTCACCATGGTGATCTCAGGTCAAAGAGATAGTTATACCTATCAGTCTTAGCTAACTACTCCTGATAGTAGAGTACTACATTGATCACGTTCAGTGTAGATGTACTCCTACATCTCATCTGAATGCCATACCAGTGTCTCCACATCACATGGTTACGAGGACAATCAATGCATATAGCATCAATGATCTATACTTTATAAGTTATCGTTCTTATTAATAACTTATCATTTGATCGTGAACAATTTAAAAACTATCTGATAAATCTTTTTTTATTAATTAATTATAGTTCTAAAGATTTCATCATAATTTAGAAGTTTATTTAAGAAAGATAGAACTGACTCGTGCTGCAGTGCCCTGTCCTAGAAGCCAGAATTGGCTGACACTTGTAATACACTTCTAGGGGCAAAATTATAATTTTGACTATAAATCAATAAAATGGGTTATTTTCTATCACATATGTGTATTTAGTGTCTGTGATACATCCTTTGAGTTAATGGTAATGATAATTCATATTTTCAAGAGTTGAAAATTTAAGACATGAATAATCATTATTAACTCATAAAATGCTCCCGACCATAGGATCATCACGAGGATGGTGATTGATCCGGAAGGTTGGTGTACAATCGCTTCTCTTTAGTAGATGAGTCTTGAGTCTACGGTGTGGAGACACCGGAGCGAGAGTACAGGTACTCGTTAGAGAACGAGGGCACTGAGCGTGACCACCTCGAGTAGTCATTAGGGAGTCTACCTTCTCGTCAATGACTGACTCGATGCTGCAGTAGTGTGTCTGGTTCTTTGACCTGAGGTGCATCGGCAGTTCACCTTGAGGGTGTTATAGTTTGACTACACCATTACTCGGTCTCCTAGCCATATGGAACCCTGAGGTGTATGTTGGCTATAGCATGTTCATTGTAGGAACTGGATTGCATCAAGATGGAATCTATCTACCTCGGTGGTAGAGGAGCAGCCCTATGATGATCATGAGAATCAAGTCCAGAAGTCCATGGCCATGGTAGAGTGAAATAATAGAAAGAGTTTCTATTTAGATTTTCACATTGGACTCGAATCGAATGATTACATCATATGACAGAGACTAGGGTTTGACGAGTTCACCTTAACCCTAATCTGATCGGGGCTCAAGATAGAAGAACTTAATCACACAGGTAGCTGCACCAAGAGGTTCGCATTCAGCTCTGATGGGTTGCCACCATATACTGCTAGGTGTCACTGGTGGATTTTGGGAGCAATTAGAATGATTTAGATGATCGATCATTCTAGCTGTTCGAATCAGAAGAGTTCTGATCCATCGAAAGGAGTTTCGATGATGTCGATGATAGAGATCATGACATATCCCATTACCATACAGAACTGAACCTAACTGGGTCACACAAACAAGGGTTTGAATCTGGTGATCATCAATTGAACTGATCTAGTTCAATTGATCTGAATGAGATTCAATTAGGTTCAAGAAAATCGTGCTAGCACTCGATTGAACCTAACGTTCTTCTTTTACTATCATAAATAAGTTGTCCTGACTGAGCCAAAGGAGTTTGTGCTCAATCAGAGGCCTTCATATGGTCTGACTGGAGGTTGTCCAAGTCAGAAAAGGTTGTCTTATTTTGTAAGACATTACCTGCCATTTTTGGTCACCTGCCATTTCTTGTTCTTTGACTTTGGTCAAAAGTCTACCTTTGACTGGTCAAACGTTGACCATTGACACTTTGACTTTTGACCACATGTCATGCACCTATTGGAGAGCTGGTGGGGGCCTGTCCCCCTGCCAGAACCTGGCAAGGAGAAGGGCGCACGCCACCCTAGGCGTGTGCCCAAGTTGGAGGCGCCTAGGAGTCCTTGTTGGACAAGGACTCCATCTCCTTTTTGGATTCCAATTAGAGTTCTCCTAAGAACCAACTTTGACTGGTCTTAGGCGCCCTCTAAGGAGGAATAAGGGGTCCAGGATTCCAGGGGACTCTATTCCCACCAATCAGATTTAGATCTGATTTCACAAAGAGGTTGTGATTGGTTGGGAAGAAGAGGAGAGGATTGGATCACAGCTTAGTCTATAAATAAGACCCTGCGCCCAACTTTAAAGTGAATTCTTTTAGACCCATGCCCCAAGGCTGCCTCTCCCCTCCTCCATGCCAAACTTCTTCCTTCTCCCTTGCTCTCCACGTCCAAAAGGAGTTTTGGACTTTGGTTTGGTGCGATTCAGATCAAAGAAGAAAGGCGATCAAAAGCTAAGAAGGCTGCGCTGCTGCAAAAGGACGACTGCTGATCTTCAAAAGGAGTTTTGAAGATCCTCCAGATCAGATCCAGATCTAATTTTTGGAGATGTGATAGAGAAGAAGAGGATCTCCAGATCCAACCTGAGTGGATACCGGTAGAGGCCAGGCGCTTGCGTGGCTAGATCCAGAACCTTCCGCTGCAATCAGGATCATCAACAGGGTAATAGGATTACCCAATCAAGGTAAATTAAATTTGATTTAATTTATCTTATTTTATTTTATTTAAAATAATAAGAATTAGATCTAAAATATATCAAGATCTGATTAGATCAAAAGAAAAATTTTTGAAATATATCTCTTGATCTGATCAGATCTGAACGAACCTGGACCGGAAAATCAGGATTTTCCTTCAACTGGTATCAGAGCCATGGTTCTAAAATTATTTAGATCTGAATTTTAAATTTATTTTAATTAAAAAAATAAGTGATTTTAGATGTCACATGAGATGTGATCAGATCTAAAATCAGAAAAAATTAAAATTAAATGATTTGGATCTAAGATTAGAAGATATGCATGACTAGTTCTAAAATAGAATAGTTCTATAGAATAGTCTTGCATGTTTTTTGATTTAATCTGATTAAATCATATTTTAGATCTATTTATTTACTATTTTTTGATATTATAAGTGTTATAATAACATCTAAAAAATAGCAAATAAAAATTATTTAATTTTAAATATCATATGAGATATGATTGATGCATGTCTAGACTAGTTGTAGAATAGTTCTACATAATTATGTCTAGATTAGAATTTATTTTGATTAGATCAATTTAAATCTAATTTTTTAGATTATTATGAGATAATTTAGATCTGAAAATATGCATGATTCGATACATGAGATGTATGCAAAATATGCCATGATTAGATCTAATTTGTATATGAGATATATGATATAGATCTAAAACTGTTTTGTAGTATTGCATGTTCCTGATTAAGGCGTTCCTCTTGGCCGTCCGGTCATAAGAACGAAGAAGGGTTTAAAGGCCCTCTCTTCCCATTCGATGGGGTGTTCTTATGATGTGTAGGGGTGCTGCGTGTTCGTCCTTAATCAGAAATCCAAAACTTACTTTCTGCAAAACCCTAGATCCTGAAACCCTAGGATTTATTGTGCATATTTTGTTTATGAACCCTACTTAATTAAGAATTAAGATTTATGGAATATTAATTAGGTCTAAAATTGAGAATTTCAGATCTAAGACATATTCATAATACTGGGTTCGGGCTTGGGTAGCTCAATTAGGTCTAAGCGGTTGATCAAACCGAATCAAGAGTTGGTTAGATGGGATCAACAATGCTTAAATTGACCAGCCTAATAGGATTAAGTCTGGGTCAAGATCGAGTCACGATCAAGCAAGACCTAATTAGGCTCAGAGGTTAGAGTCTGGATTGTAGGCTAACCCAATTGGTTCTGACTCAACAATTTGGTGTCTAAGGTAAGTTTGGCACATACGACCGACTGGTTTTTAATTGGAAGCTACTCGACCTGAATGCATTCTTGTACGAGTTAATGGCATATTCCTTCCACCGGTCTCACTTACCTGGCCATATCTGTTGACACAGTTCTGATCTGAGGTGGTCAATAATCCGAGCTAACCCATGCCACTAGGTTAGTCATAATTGTTATGACTATGACAAGTCTAGTTTAATGAGACCTGAATCAATTCTCCCTAAGAAAAGATTAAGTCTGAGGTCTTCCACCATTGTAGATGTGCGGGCCCTTCCCGGGGTTGATTGTTCTCGGCTGGATACAGTGGCTCAGTTGCACCGGGAAGATGCAACCATGTCTATTAGGCATTGGATGCTATGGGCTGGAGGATGAGTTGGGCTCAATATTTCGGATACGGTGAGAGACTCAATTAGGAACCCAGTCTATGCAAATGGTGGGTCTGACTTAACTAAGGAGTGGATCAATATTCCGGATACGGTGAGATTCATGAATTAGAGACCAAGTTTGGGTGCACCATGATTAGAGAATCATTGAACAAGAGTTGTTCACTCATTGGCTAACCCATCACCAATAACTGTTAGGTGAGGTGATGAGTCAGTTGGTGAGACCGCACCACCCACTAGAAAATCATTAATCATGGAGATTTTTGCATCTCTACAGAGGGAGTGTAGGGATCCGAGAAAATAGTGGGAGCTAATTTGTTTAAAAATAAAATCCTAAATAAATTGGTCAAGTCAAAATTACAGTATCTAACTAGAATCTTTGACTCTCTACAGAAAAATGTCTGCGTCCAACCCATTGGCACGTATCCTGGACACACATAGACTGACTGGACCCAATTATAAAGATTGGCTCAGGAACTACAAAATTATTTTGGGTTCTGAGAAGTTAACCCATGTTTTGGACCAGGACCCTCCCACCTTACCAGCCCGTCCATCCACTTGAACAGAGAGCGTCTCTGGAAAAATGGATAGACGAAGATAATAAGGCCAGATATTACATGTTGGGCTCGATGTCTGATGAGCTCCAGCGCCAACATGAAGATATCGGGACTGCTCGCCAAATGTTGGCTCACCTGCAGGAGATGTTTGGTGAACAGAGTCGCGCAGCCAAATATCAAGTCACGAAATGACTTTTTAAGGCTAAGATGCGTGATGGGCAGTCAGTCCAAGATCACTGTCTGACAATGATCAAGGACATGGAAGAGCTTGAGAAGCTCGGTGTGAAGTTGGAGACTTGGACCTGCAGAATGATATTATTCTGCAATCCTTGACTGATGCATATGGGCAATTCATCATGAATTACCACATGCATAAACTTCAAAATTCCTTGGCCGAATTAATGAATATGCTGGTTACCGCTGAGCTTTCTATGAAAGGTTCTAAAGGCTCAGTTCTTGCTATGGAACGGACTTCTTCCAAAAGAAAGTCTTATGGAAAGAAAAAGAAGTCTGTGAAAAAGCAAAAGGTGGAAGGATCAAAGAAGAAGAAGGCAGAGCCGAAGAAAAAGGCCGATGTCAAAGGAAAGTGTTTCCATTGCAACAGCGACGGCCATTGGAAGCGGAACTGCCCTACTTACCTGGCCACCCTGAAGAACAAGAAGGAAGGTCCTTCTGGAGGTATGCTCGTTATTGAGTCTAACCTTACGGTTTCTTCTGCATCCAGTTGGGTGCTTGACTCTGGTTCTAGTGCTCATCTGTGCACTTCTATGCAGGGTCTTGAGGATAGCAGGAGGCTGAGGGATGGAGACATGATCCTACGCATCGGTAATGGAGCAAGAGTTGCTGCAGTAGCCGTGGGAACATACCCTCTTCGATTACCATCTGGTTTAGACTTAGTTTTGAAAGACTGTTATTATGTGCCTGCAGCTAGCAGGAATTTGATTTCTGTTTCATGCTTAGCACAAGAAGGCTTATGTGATTACCTTCTTTAAGGACCATTGTAACATTCTTTATGAAAGAAATAAAATTGCAAATGGTTTCCTTATTAATGGTCTTTATCAGCTACATATTGATGTACCTATTCTAACTATCGAGCAAAACGTGAATGCCAAACGACCTAGGGATAGTCCAAACGATAGATATCTATGGCACCTGAGATTAGGTCATATAGCAGAAGATAGGATCAACAAATTGGAGAAAAATGGGCTATTGAGTCCATTGACTTTCCGAGTCATATCCAACTTGTGAATCTTGTCTTCAAGGCAAAATGACTAAACTCCCTTTTGTTGGACATGGGGAGAGGGCCACAGATCTCCTTGCCCTAGTACATACTGATGTGTGCGGCCCATTTGATGTGCCGGCTAGAGGCAATTTTGTCTACTTCATTACCTTTACCGATGATCTGTCTAGGTATGGGTATGTGTATCTTATGAGACACAAGTCTGAAGCTTTTGAAAAGTTCAAAGAATTCAGACATGAAGTAGAAAAACAAAAACTGGAAAACCCATTAAGGTTCTTCGATCAGATCGAGGAGGTGAATACCTTAGCCGGAATTCCTAGACTATCTTAAGGAAAATGGCATAGTCTCTCAATGGACTCCACCAGGAACACCTCAACTCAACGGGGTTTCAGAATGGAGAAATCGGACTCTATTGGATATGGTTCGATCCATGATGAGCTTCACAGACCTCCCTGATTTTCTTTGGGGACATACTCATTGTTAACTTCAATCTTATCTACTGAATAGGGTTCCCTCTAAAACCGTTCCTACCACACCGTATGAGATATGGCACGGTAAGAAACCAAGTCTGAGTCATCTCAGAATTTGGGGTTGTCCGGCTCATGTCAAAAGACAACAAGCGGACAAGTTAGAGTTTAGGTCCTTTAGAGCTCGATTCATAGGATATCCTAAAGAGTCATTAGGATACTATTTCTACATTCCAGAAGACCACAATGTGATTGTGAGTCGACATGCCATCTTTCTTGAAAAATAGTTTATTCAAGATAGCGGCATTGGAAAAGCAGATCAAGCTTGATGAGAAAGTCTCACAAGTAGCAACGAGCTAAGGACCAAGTTGGAACCAAATCAGGTTGAGCCAATAAGAACACTACCTCCTCCACCTCGTAGATCGGAAAGAGTTTTCCATGTCCCCTGAAAGATACTTAGGTATTATTTCAGAGGAAGTAGAGAAAATGTTCCTCGTAGGTAATGGTGCTCATGGTGATGATCCCAAAACCTACAACGAGGCGATATCAGATATCGACTCCGAGAAATGGCTAGAGGCAATGCAGTCAGAAATTGACTCGATGCACTCAAACCAAGTCTGGACCTTGGTAGATCCACCAGAAGGTATAGTACCTATTGGGTGTAAATGGATCTTCAAGAGAAAGATTGGTGCAGATGGGAATGTGGAGACATTCAAGGCTAGACTAGTGGCAAAAGGTTATAGTCAACGCGAAGGCATTGACTATCAGGATACCTTTTTCCCCAGTAGCTATGCTAAAATCCATCCGCACATTGCTTGCTGTTGCAGCCTATTTCGATTATGAAATATGGCAAATGGACGTGAAAATGGCATTCTTAAATGGATATCTTGAGGAAGATATCTATATGGAACAGCCGCTAGGTTTCACATCCAGTGATACTGATCACAAGGTTTGCAAGCTGCAAAGGTCCATATATGGACTTAAGCAAGCATCTCGGAGCTGGAACACTCATTTCAATGATGTGATCAAAAAGTTTTGGTTTCATCAAAAATGAAGAGGAACCATGTGTTTTCAAAAAGGGTCAGTGGGAGCGCTGTTGTCTTCCTCGTATTGTACGTGGATGACATCCTCCTTATTGGGAATGATATTCCCATGTTGACATCAGTCAAATGTGGTTGTCCAAGGAATTCTCCATGAAAGACCTAGGTGAAGCATCCTTTATTCTAGGAATTAAGGTCTATAGGGATAGACCGAATAGGATGCTAGGACTTTCACAGAAGATGTACATAGAGGAAGTACTAAAGAGGTTTAGTATGGAAAACTCTAAGAGGGGATTAATACCCTTCAGACATGGTATTCATCTTTCCAAGAAGATGTGCCCCAGCACACCTGAGGAAATAGAACGCATGAGCAAGATCCCTTATGCTTCTGCAATAGGGAGCCTCATGTATGCCATGCTATGTACACGACCTGATATAGCCCATGCTGTGAGTGTCACAAGCAGATATCAGTCAAATCCAGGTGAAGAACACTGGACTTCTGTGAAATGTATCCTTAAGTACTTGAGAAGAACTAAGGATATGATGTTGGTCTTTGGTAATGGAGAACTCCAAGTCCAGGGATACACAGACTCGGATTTCATGTCCGATATAGATGATCGAAAGTCGACATCTGGAGTCTGTTTGTGTGCAATGGTGGTGCTGTCAGCTGGAAGAGTTCCAAGCAAACTGTGATAGCAGATTCCACCATGGAAGCAGAATATATCGCTGCATCAGAGGCTGCGAAGGAAGCATTCTGGTACAAGAAGTTTGCTGCAGAAATTGGAGTAATGCCATCAGATGCCATTCCTCTATACTGCGACAACAATGGCGCCATAGCCCTTGCTAAGGAGCCGAGGTCTCACCAGAAATCCAAGCACATTGAGCGGCGATACCACCTCATCCGCGATTACCTCGAGAAGGGTTACGTCGAGGTCAAGAGAGTCAACTCCACAGATAATGTGGCAGACCCACTTACAAAGCCGTTGGGCCAGCAGAAGATCGAAGCCCACCTTGAGAAGATGGGACTTAGACTTGTAGCCAATTGGCTTTAGGACAAGTGGGAGATTGTTAGATATATGTGCCCTAGAAGCCAGAATTGGCTGACACTTGTAATACACTTCTAGGGGCAAAATTATAATTTTGACTATAATCAATAAAATGGGTTATTTTCTATCACACATGTGTATTTAGTGTCTGTGATACATCCTTTGAGTTAATGGTAATGATAATTCATATTTTCAAGAGTTGAAAATTTAAGACATGAATAATCATTAACTCATAAATTTAGGATAGGATCATCATGGTGAATTGATTGAAAATCGCTTCTCTTTAGTAGATGAGTCTTGAGTCTACGGTGTGGAGACACCGGAGCGAGAGTACAGGTACTCGTTAGAGAACGAGGGCACTGAGCGTGACCACCTCGAGTAGTCATTAGGGAGTCTACCTTCTCGTCAATGACTGACTCGATGCTGCAGTAGTGTGTCTGGTTCTTTGACCTGAGATGCATCGGCAGTTCACCTTGAGGGTGTTATAGTTTGACTACACCATTACTCGGTCTCCTAGCCATATGGAACCCTGAGGTGTATGTTGGCTATAGCATGTTCATTGTAGGAACTGGATTGCATCAAGATGGAATCTATCTACCTCGGTGGTAGAGGAGCAGCCCTATGATGATCATGAGAATCAAGTCCAGAAGCCCATGGCCATGGCAGAGTGAAATAATAGAAAGAGTTTCTATTTAGATTTTCACATTGGACTCGAATCGAATGATTACATCATATGACAGAGACTAGGGTTTGACGAGTTCACCTTAACCCTAATCTGATCGGGGCTCAAGATAGAAGAACTTAATCACACAGGTAGCTGCACCAAGAGGTTCGCATTCAGCTCTGATGGGTTGCCACCATATACTGCTAGGTGTCACTGGTGGATTTTGGGAGCAATTAGAATGATTTAGATGATCGATCATTCTAGCTGTTCGAATCAGAAGAGTTCTGATCCATCGAAAGGAGTTTCGATGATGTCGATGATAGAGATCATGACATATCCCATTACCATACAGAACTGAACCTAACTGGGTCACACAAACAAGGGTTTGAATCTGGTGATCATCAATTGAACTGATCTAGTTCAATTGATCTGAATGAGATTCAATTAGGTTCAAGGAAATCGTGCTAGCACTCGATTGAACCTAACGTTCTTCTTTTGCTATCATAAATAAGTTGTCCTGACTGAGCCAAAGGAGTTTGTGCTCAATCAGAGGCCTTCATATGGTCTGACTGGAGGTTGTCCAAGTCAGAAAAGGTTGTCTTATTTGTAAGACATTACCTGCCATTTTTGGTCACCTGCCATTTCTTGTGTCTTTTGACTTTGGTCAAAAGTCTACTTTGACTGGTCAAACGTTGACCATTGACACTTTGACTTTTGACCACATGTCATGCACCTATTGGAGAGCTGGTGGGGGCCTGTCCCCCTGCCAGAACCTGGCAAAGGAGAAGGGCGCACGCCACCCTAGG
>QRFJ01000770.1:150098-189566 GCA_006176705.1 Cocos nucifera
CCAAGTCTGAGTCATCTCAGAATTTGGGGTTGTCCGGCTCATGTCAAAAGACAACAAGCGGACAAGTTAGAGTTTAGGTCCTTTAGAGCTCGATTCATAGGATATCCTAAAGAGTCATTAGGATACTATTTCTACATTCCAGAAGACCACAATGTGATTGTGAGTCGACATGCCATCTTTCTTGAAAAATAGTTTATTCAAGATAGCGGCATTGGAAAGCAGATCAAGCTTGATGAGAAAGTCTCACAAGCAGAACGAGCTAAGGACCAAGTGGAACCAAATCAGGTTGAGCCAATAAGAACACTACCTCCTCCACCTCGTAGATCGGAAAGAGTTTCCCATCCCCCTGAAAGATACTTAGGTATTATTTCAGAGGATGTAGAGGAAATGTTCCTCGTAGGTAATGGTGCTCATGGTGATGATCCCAAAACCTACAACGAGGCGATATCAGATATCGACTCCGAGAAATGGCTAGAGGCAATGCAGTCAGAAATTGACTCGATGCACTCAAACCAAGTCTGGACCTTGGTAGATCCACCAGAAGGTATAGTACCTATTGGATGTAAATGGATCTTCAAGAGAAAGATTGGTGCAGATGGGAATGTGGAGACATTCAAGGCTAGACTGGTGGCAAAAGGTTATAGTCAACGTGAAGGCATTGACTATCAGGATACCTTTTCCCCAGTAGCTATGCTAAAATCCATCCGCACATTGCTTGCTGTTGCAGCCTATTTCGATTATGAAATATGGCAAATGGACGTGAAAACGGCATTCTTAAATGGATATCTTGAGGAAGATATCTATATGGAACAGCCGCTAGGTTTCACATCCAGTGATACTGATCACAAGGTTTGCAAGCTGCAAAGGTCCATATATGGACTTAAGCAAGCATCTCGGAGCTGGAACACTCGTTTCAATGATGTGATCAAAAAGTTTGGTTTCATCAAAAATGAAGAGGAACCATGTGTTTTCAAAAAGGGTCAGTGGGAGCGCTGTTGTCTTCCTCGTATTGTACGTGGATGACATCCTCCTTATTGGGAATGATATTCCCATGTTGACATCAGTCAAATGTGGTTGTCCAAGGAATTCTCCATGAAAGACCTAGGTGAAGCATCCTTTATTCTAGGAATTAAGGTCTATAGGGATAGACCGAATAGGATGCTAGGACTTTCACAGAAGATGTACATAGAGGAAGTACTAAAGAGGTTTAGTATGGAAAACTCTAAGAGGGGATTAATACCCTTCAGACATGGTATTCATCTTTCCAAGAAGATGTGCCCTAGCACACCTGAGGAAATAGAACGCATGAGCAAGATCCCTTATGCTTCTGCAATAGGGAGCCTCATGTATGCCATGCTATGTACACGACCTGATATAGCCCATGCTGTGAGTGTCACAAGCAGATATCAGTCAAATCCAGGTGAAGAACACTGGACTTCTGTGAAATGTATCCTTAAGTACTTGAGAAGAACTAAGGATATGATGTTGGTCTTTGGTAATGGAGAACTCCAAGTCCAGGGATACACAGACTCGGATTTCATGTCCGATATAGATGATCGAAAGTCGACATCTGGAGTCTGTTTGTGTGCAATGGTGGTGCTGTCAGCTGGAAGAGTTCCAAGCAAACTGTGATAGCAGATTCCACCATGGAAGCAGAATATATCGCTGCATCAGAGGCTGCAAAGGAAGCATTCTGGTACAAGAAGTTTGCTGCAGAAATTGGAGTAATGCCATCAGATGCCATTCCTCTATACTGCGACAACAATGGCGCCATAGCCCTTGCTAAGGAGCCGAGGTCTCACCAGAAATCCAAGCACATTGAGCGGCGATACCATCTCATCCGCGATTACCTTGAGAAAGGTTACGTTGAGGTCAAGAGAGTCAACTCCGCAGATAATGTGGCAGACCCACTTACAAAGCCGTTGGGCCAGCAGAAGATCGAAGCCCACCTTGAGAAGATGGGACTTAGACTTGTAGCCAATTGGCTTTAGGACAAGTGGGAGATTGTTAGATATATGTGCCCTAGAAGCCAGAATTGGCTGACACTTGTAATACACTTCTAGGGGCAAAATTATAATTTTGACTATAATTAATAAAATGGGTTATTTTCTATCACATATGTGTATTTAGTGTCTGTGATACATCCTTTGAGTTAATGGTAATGATAATTCATATTTTCAAGAGTTGAAAATTTAAGACATGAATAATCATTATTAACTCATAAACATGCTCCCGACCATAGGATCATCACGAGGATGGTGATTGATCCGGAAGGTTGGTGTACGATCGCTTCTCTTTAGTAGATGAGTCTTGAGTCTACGGTGTGGAGACACCGGAGCGAGAGTACAGGTACTCGTTAGAGAACGAGGGCACTGAGCGTGACCACCTCGAGTAGTCATTAGGAAGTCTACCTTCTCGTCAATGACTGACTCGATGCTGCAGTAGTGTGTCTGGTTCTTTGACCTGAGATGCATCGGCAGTTCACCTTGAGGGTGTTATAGTTTGACTACACCATTACTCGGTCTCCTAGCCATATGGAACCCTGAGGTGTATGTTGGCTATAGCATGTTCATTGTAGGAACTGGATTGCATCAAGATGGAATCTATCTACCTCGGTGGTAGAGGAGCAGCCCTATGATGATCATGAGAATCAAGTCCAGAAATCCATGGCCATGGTAGAGTGAAATAATAGAAAGAGTTTCTATTTAGATTTTCACATTGGACTCGAATCGAATGATTACATCATATGACAGAGACTAGGGTTTGACGAGTTCACCTTAACCCTAATCTGATCGGGGCTCAAGATAGAAGAACTTAATCACACAGGTAGCTGCACCAAGAGGTTCGCATTCAGCTCTGATGGGTTGCCACCATATACTGCTAGGTGTCACTGGTGGATTTTGGGAGCAATTAGAATGATTTAGATGATCGATCATTCTAGCTGTTCGAATCAGAAGAGTTCTGATCCATCGAAAGGAGTTTCGATGATGTCGATGATAGAGATCATGACATATCCCATTACCATACAGAACTGAACCTAACTGGGTCACACAAACAAGGGTTTGAATCTGGTGATCATCAATTGAACTGATCTAGTTCAATTGATCTGAATGAGATTCAATTAGGTTCAAGGAAATCGTGCTAGCACTCGATTGAACCTAACGTTCTTCTTTTACTATCATAAATAAGTTGTCCTGACTGAGCCAAAGGAGTTTGTGCTCAATCAGAGGCCTTCATATGGTCTGACTGGAGGTTGTCCAAGTCAGAATAGGTTGTCTTATTTGTAAGACATTACCTGCCATTTTTGGTCACCTGCCATTTCTTGTTCTTTGACTTTGGTCAAAAGTCTACCTTTGACTGGTCAAACGTTGACCATTGACCCTTTGACTTTTGACCACATGTCATGCACCTATTGGAGAGCTGGTGGGGGCCTGTCCCCCTGCCAGAACCTGGCAAGGAGAAGGGCGCACGCCAAGGATGGCGTGAGCCCAAGTAGGAGGCGCCTAGGAGTCCTTGTTGGACAAGGACTCCACCTCCCTTTTGGATTCCAATCAGAGTTCTACTAAGAATCCAGTTTGACTGGTCTTAGGCGCCCTCTAAGGAGGAATCCAGGGGTCTCTATTCCAACCAATCAGATTTAGATCTGATTTCACAAAGGGTTGTGATTGGTTGAGAGGAAGAGGAGTTGGATCACAAGAGGTCTATAAATAAGACCCTGCGCCCAACCCTAATTCTAATGAATTCAATTGAGATTTCCCACGCCCCAAGGCTGCCTCTCCCCTCCTTCTCCATGCCATAGTCTCTTCTCCCCTTGCTCTCCACGTCCAAAAGTGTTTTGGACTTAGGTTGGTGCGATTCAGATCAAGGAAAGGCGATCAAAAGCAAGAAGGCTGCGCTGCTGCAAAAGGACGACTGCAGATCTTCAAAAGAGTTTTGAAGATCCTCCAGATCAGATCCAGATCTGATTTTTGGAGGTGTGATAGAGAAGAAGAGGATCTCCAGATCCAACCCGAGTGGATACCGGTAGAGGCCAGGCGCTTGCGTGGCTAAGATCCAGAACCTTCCGCTGCAATCAGGATCATCTACAGGGTAATAGGATTACCCAAATCAGGTAAATTAAATTTGATTTAATTTATCTTATTTTATTTTATTTATTAAAATAATAAGAATCAGATCTGAAACATATCAAGATCTGATTGAGATCAAGAGAAAAATTTTTGAAATATATCTCTTGATCTGATCAGATCTGGACGAACCTGGACCGGGAAATCAGGATTTCCCTTCAACTGAGCGTGACCACCTCGAGTAGCTCGTCAATGACTGACTCGAAGTATGCATCAGTTCACCTTGAGGGTGTTATAGTTTGACTACACCATTACTCGGTCTCCTAGCCATATGGAACCCTGAGGTGTATGTTGGCTATAGCATGTTCATTGTAGGAACTGGATTGCATCAAGATGGAATCTATCTACCTCGGTGGTAGAGGAGCAGCCCTATGATGATCATGAGAATCAAGTCCAGAAGCCCATGGCCATGGCAGAGTGAAATAATAGAAAGAGTTTCTATTTAGATTTTCACATTGGACTCGAATCGAATGATTACATCATATGACAGAGACTAGGGTTTGACGAGTTCACCTTAACCCTAATCTGATCGGGGCTCAAGATAGAAGAACTTAATCACACAGGTAGCTGCACCAAGAGGTTCGCATTCAGCTCTGATGGGTTGCCACCATATACTGCTAGGTGTCACTGGTGGATTTTGGGAGCAATTAGAATGATTTAGATGATCGATCATTCTAGCTGTTCGAATCAGAAGAGTTCTGATCCATCGAAAGGAGTTTCGATGATGTCGATGATAGAGATCATGACATATCCCATTACCATACAGAACTGAACCTAACTGGGTCACACAAACAAGGGTTTGAATCTGGTGATCATCAATTGAACTGATCTAGTTCAATTGATCTGAATGAGATTCAATTAGGTTCAAGGAAATCGTGCTAGCACTCGATTGAACCTAACGTTCTTCTTTTGCTATCATAAATAAGTTGTCCTGTCTGAGCCAAAGGAGTTTGTGCTCAATCAGAGGCCTTCATATGGTCTGACTGGAGGTTGTCCAAGTCAGAATAGGTTGTCTTATTTTGTAAGACATTACCTGCCATTTTTGGTCACCTGCCATTTCTTGTTCTTTGACTTTGGTCAAAAGTCTACCTTTGACTGGTCAAATGTTGACCATTGACACTTTGACTTTTGACCACATGTCATGCACCTATTGGAGAGCTGGTGGGGGCCTGTCCCCCTGCCAGAACCTGGCAAGGAGAAGGGCGCACGCCACCCTAGGCATGTGCCCAAGTTGGAGGCGCCTAGGAGTCCTTGTTGGACAAGGACTCCATCTCCTTTTTGGATTCCAATTAGAGTTCTTCTAAGAACCAACTTTGACTGGTCTTAGGCACCCTCTAAGGAGGAATCCAGGGGTCTCTATTCCCACCAATCAGATTTAGATCTGATTTCACAAAGGGTTGTGATTGGTTGGGAAGAAGAGGAGTTGGATCACGCTTAGTCTATAAATAAGATCCTGCGCCCAACTCAAGAAGAATCTGAAATCGGAGAAAAGAATTCTACATGCCCCAAGGCTTCCTCCCTCTTCCTCCTCCATACCAAGTTCTACTTCTCCCTCTCCTCTCCATGTCCAAAAGGAATTTGGATCTTAGTTGGTGCGATCCAGGCGAGAGAAAGACGACTGAAAGCTAGAAGGCTGCACTGCTGCAATGGACAACTGCTGATCTTCAAAAGGTGTTTTGAAGATCCTCCTAGATCAGATCCAGATCTGATTTTTGGAGGTGTGATAGAGAAGAAGAGGATCTTCAGATCCAACCTAAGTGGATACCGGTAGAGGCCAGGCGCTTGCGTGGCTAAGATCCAGAACCTTCCACTGCAAACAGGATCATCAACTGGGTAATAGGATTACCCAGATCAGGTAAATTAAATTTGATTTAATTTATCTTTTAATTTTATTTTATTAAAATAATAAGAATTAGATTTGAAACATATCAAGATCTGATTGGTATCAAGAGAAAAAATTTTGAAATATATCTCTTGATCTGATCAGATCTGAACGAACCTGGATCGGAAAATCAGGATTTTCCCTTTAGATACATGAGAGAAATTTTTGAAATATCTCTCTTCATCCGATCAAATCTGAATGAACCTCACACAAAAAATCAGAATTTCTCTTCAACTGGTATCAGAGCTAGGTTGTAAAAATTATTTAGATTTAATTTTAATTATTTTTGATCTAATATCTAAAAGTTTTGTAAATCTTTTGACTCCTCACAAGGATTATCCCAGCCTAGGTTTTGCTAAATTAAAATACAGCGAGATATTCTTTTTCTAAAGTTAATCAGGAGTCATCAATCTCATTTTGACTCACGCATTGACTCTACAAGTTTTGACTATACCTAAAAATTTTTTGAATCTATATTAGAAATATAGGTAGTCCGACATCAAAGTACAATGAGTTGCTTGCAAGTCACCATGGTGATCTCAGATCGAAGGGATACTTATACCTATCAGTCTTAGCTAACTACTCTTGATAGTAGAGTACTACATTGATCACGTTCTATGTAGATGTACTCCTACATCTCATCTGGATGCCATACCAGTATCTCCACATTACATAATTATGAGGACAACCAATGCATATAGCATCAATGATCTACACTCTATAAGTTATCGTTCTTATTAATAACTTATTATTTGATCATGAACAGTTTAAGAACTATCTGATAAATCTTTCTTTGTCGATTAATTATGGTTCTAAAGACTTCATCATAATTTAGGAGTTTATTTAAGGAAGATAGAACTTTTATGATGAGAAAGTCAAATAACTATTATTATATAATAATTCATATACTAATTCTAATGATCTAACACTTAGATGATTGGCTTTAGGATATATTTTCCAATATATGTTAGATTAGATCTAATATATGATTCATGCTTTAATTTTATTATGATTTATTTTCTATTATGAAACTAGCAATAGGTTGTTGTTTATAAAATAAGCTATACTAATTTTGAAATGAGTTAAACCATTTAGTAAATAAAAAATAAAAAACCTTTCAAAATTTAAAAATTATTTTTAAAATGCCGAACCTTGACCCATCAGCTCAAAAATTTAATAAAAGATTAAGTATTATTTCATAGGATCTAGGATTATGAATTAAAGATTCTAAGATATATGTACAAAATTATGGATTAAGAGGTAGATGAATTAGATTCATTAATTGGGTTAGATCTAAGGTTAGTTAAAGAATGGAAATCTAGAGTTATTAATCAAATCTAACCAAATGTTGAATTAGAATAGATCAAGGGTACTCTAAATTCAACTTCAATAGTTGTAGTTGGACAAGTCCATATCTTTAATTAGACCAAGATGGACTTGATTCATGGCAAAGCGGTCTAGCCAAAAATTACTAAGTTGATTAGATTGAACCTATTTAACTGATTGGTGTTTAAGATAAGTTTGGCAGTCTTCCACTGATCTCACTTACCTGATCGACATGGTCGATTAGGATTTGATTAGATCATTTAGTGATTCTAGCTTACCCATATCACTAGAAATCAGTTTGACTGATTTCAATCAGTAAGACTGAATTAGGTGCCCATGGACCTAAATTGATTGTAATCCTAATCTATTGATTCCGTGAAGTTAGTGGAAAGATTTGACTTGGTGAAGTCAGTAGGAGAAAATTGGTTCATATCCTTTTTATCCTTAAATCACATATAACCTAAATTCTCTAAATTATTAAGTTCTTAAAATGACTAAGTTATGGGGATAATCGAATCATAGCTTTTCATTAAGGTGAATAGTAATGAGTCCAATTTTCTAAATGGATATTAGAGGTGCCTTACACCTGATGTTCATCTAGATATTGGAATTACTATCCATCATATGAGGATTAGGTCGCACTCTCTTAATGATGATCAGGTTAGCCAAAGCTTTCCTCAGACCTGATCATCGTTGGTTTGATGCACCAAACTCAATCATATTAATGGTTGGATCTAACCAGATCTTTTTAGTAGAGGCCTTAGCCTATTGAATTAGTTTCTAGGGTAAAATCTAATTACTAAAAATTATTTGGAGAAATAATTGGTTGTGAACCTACGTGTAGATACATACGGGTTAGCCAGAGCTTTTCTCAGATCCATTTGTAGTCTATATGGATTCTAGTACCCATTAAAGAGTTAATGTAATTCCTCAAATTGAAGGTAGAGGTTACCAATTCGTAAAATAATGACAGGACCTTTAGACTAAAGTCCAAGTCTTTAAGGTTAATCAATTCAAGTACTAATAAGATTTCATATTTTCTTTTTAGATAAATAGAATGGCTAGTGTTAGTCTGCTCTATTCACTGTTGGATAGTGATAAGTTTTTAGGACCTAATTACAAGGAATCTAGTGTTGACCCTAATCAGGAAGATTCGAAGAAAAATGGTCCTCTTGATCTAAACAGGAGAATCAGTAAGTGGTTGCTAGTCAAGACTGTTATATGATAACACCTTGCAACTTTTCCATTTATGATATATCTACCTGGGTCTTGGATATCGAGAGTCCAATTCATATCTGCAATACATTATAAGAACTTCAAATTGGTAGAAAGTTTGAGAATGGCGATAGATTCCGTAATGTTGGGGATGGAAGTAAAGTTCTAGTCCTAGCATTGAAAACTATTGAGCTTATTTTCAAAAATAATAATATTATTTTAAGTGATTGTCATTATTGTTTATCTTTTATGATGAACATAATATCTATTGAACTTTTGGCCTAAGATGGTTATTATTTGTTAATGAAAGAAAATTATTATAATATCATTATGAATGATGTTATAGTAATATGAGGATAATTAAGAAATAGTATTTATATTTTATCACAGCCTATTAGTGTAATGTACACGTCAAATAAATGTCTGAAACTAGATAATGTCACCGATGCCTATCTTTGGCACTGTAAGTTTGGTCATATAAATAAGAATAGGATTAACAGGTTAGTCAAGGAGTGTATCCTTTACATCGATGATTATGAATCATTGAATATCTATGAGTCCTACCTTCTTGATAAGATGACCAAATCACCTTTTATTGGAAAGGATGAACAGGCCACTGAGCTTCTAGGTCTAGTACATACTGATATATGTAGACCTATGAATACATGTACTAGAGGTGGGTATTACTACTTCATTATATTTACTGACAATCTATCGAGGTATGGATATGTTTATCTTATGAAGAATAAATTCAATTCGTTTGAAACATTCAAATGATATTGAAATGAGGTAGAAAAATAGCTTGGGAAGAGTATTAAAACTCTTCGATTAGATCGAAGAGGTGAATACCTTTCTAATGATTTTTTGACATATCTAGGAGAGAATGTGATTCTCTCACAATGGATTCCTCCTAGAACACCATACCATAATGGTGTGTCTAAGAGGAGAAATCGAATCTTGTTGGACATGGTTCAGTCCATGATGGGGTTTGTGAGTTTGCTAATTTTATTCTAAGGGTATGCACTTGAGATTGCTTGTTTTGTTTTGAAAAATATTTTAAGTCTATTGCAAAGACTCCATATGAGATATGGACTTAGCGTAGGCCGACACTCTCTCACCTTAGGATTTGGGGATGTTTGGCTTATGTTAAATATTTGCAGTCAGAAAAGCTTGGATCTAGATTCGATAAGTGCTTGTTTATAGGATACCATAAGAAAACTAGGGGTTATTATTTCTATCTTGCTGAAGAACAAAAGGTATTCGTCAGCAATAGGACAGTCTTCTTGAAAAAGAAGTTCCTTATGGAAGAAACTGCTGCCTCTAATGTTGAATTTAGTGAAGTTTGATAGGTGGAAGAACTGACACATTCTAATAAAATTGTAGAAATGGATTTGATAAGATCAAACCTAGAGCCCATTATAGAGGCACCTTTAAGAAGATCTGGTAGAGTACTGCATCAACCAGACAGATACTATGATTTCTTGGTCCAGAATGGTGAACCTATCAAACTCGATGAGAACAACGAGGATCTGATCACCTACATGCATGCCATGCAGAGGTCCAACTCTGATAAATGGCTAGAAGTCATGAAGTCTGAAATAGAGTCCATGAAAGTCAATAGTGTATGGACACTGGTTGATCCACCTGAAGGGATAAAATCCATTGGGTGTAAGTAGATTTTTTTAAAAAAAGGATGCAGACGGGAAGGTGAAGATCTATAAAGCCTGTTTGTTGCCAAGAGATATCGTCAGCATTATGGTATTGATTATGATGAGATATTTTTTTGATGGCAATGCTCAAGTCCATTCGGATTATGCTTGCGATAGCAGCACATCTTGACTATGAGATTTGGTAGATGGATGTGAAAATAGCTTTCCTAAATGGAGAGCTAGACAAAGAGATGTATATGATACAGCCTGAGGGTTTCACGTTCATAGATGAGTCCAAGGTATGCAAGCTTCAGAGATCCATCTATAGATTGAAGCAGGCATTGCACAGTTGAAATATGCATTTTGATAAGGTGATCAGAATGTATGGCTTCAATAAGAATGGAGAGAAACTCTGTGTTTATAAATGGGCTAACAATTCTATAGTCGTATTTCTTATTTTGTATGTGGATGATATTCTCTTAGTCAAAAATGACATCCCTACATTACTAGGAATAAAGGTTTGGCTATCATCTCAATTCTTTATTAAGGACTTGGGAGAAGCTTCCTATATCCTGGGGATGAAGATCTATATAGATAGATCTAAAAGATTGCTTGGATTGTCCCAGTCCATGCACATCGATACCGTGCTGAAGCAGTTCAGCATGGCAAATTTCAAAAAGGGCTAAGCATGGTAAATTCTAAAAATGGCTATCTTCCGATAGGCCATGAAATTGCTCTCTCAAAGAGGGATTGTCCAACAACTCCTCAAGAGAGAGAGTATATAAGTAGAATACTATATGCTTTGGTAGTTGGTTCTATTATATATGCCATGACATGTATGAGATCAGATATGACATCTTACTAAGGATAATGAGTAGATACCAGTCTGATCTAGATGAGAATCGTTGGAAGGTTGTAAAGACAATCCAGAAGTACTTTAGAAATACTAAGGACTAGTGGCTCATCTATGGAGATGCTAAGTTGAAACTTATGGGATACATTGATTTTAGTTTTTAGTTAGATCATGATGACAGCAAGAGTGTATCAGATTATGTGTTTACACTAAATGATGGAGCGGTCTATTGGAAGAGTTTCATGTAGCACACTACGATCGATTTGATATATGAGGTGGAGTATGTCACAGCATTCGATGTTGCGAAGGAAGCTGTATGGCTATGAAAGTTCATCGATGAGCTGGGAGTGCCACCTTCCTTGGATGGTTTAGTTCTGCTTTACTATGACAGCACTAGAGCTATAGCTCAAGCAAAGGAGCCGAAGGCACATCAGTGCACTAAGCAGATTCTACGTCACTACCACATTGTTCGAAAGATCGTGGAGCGAGATGACATCGATCTTTAGAAGATTGATGGAAAGGAGAACATGGCCGACCCCTTTACTAAAACCCTCAAAATCAAAGAGCTTGACAATCATAAATGGAAGATGGGTACTTGATACTGTTTTGAGTGGCTTTAGTCTAAGTGGGAGTTATTGGGAATTGTATCCTAATGCGAATCATCTAGTTTGTAGATGGTTGAGCTAATTATAAAAATATACTTGAATTTTCAATGAATAAAATTATAATTTTGGCATTTTCATTACTTTTGTGCATCTTCCTATAATGAACTCTTTTGTGATGAAGTTCTTAGGACCATTTAGACTCGACAAAGAAGGATTTATTATTTAGTCCTTAAACTTATTCACAACCAAATAATACGTTGTTACCTAGGACGACAACGTATCGAGTGTAGGTCGTTGTGTGCCATATGCATTGGTTATCCTCTTAACCAAGGAGTATGATGTACTGGTATGACACGCAAGTGAAGTGTAGGAGTACATTTCATTGAATGTGACCTAACTACGTAGCTCTCTACTATCAAGAGTTGCTTACGAAGGATATGGATATAAGTGTCCCTTAGACTTGAGATCACCACGATGACTTGCAAGTAACTCACTACACTTAGATATCAGACTACCTAAATTTCTAATCCAGTGATGAAAAGCTACTAGGTACAGTCAAGTACTTGTGAAGTTGGTGTGTGAGTCAAGATGGGATTGACCTCTTTAAGTGTTGGAGCAAGTGCATCATTGTATTTAAATTTAACAAAACCTCAACCGGAGTAGTCCATTCAATGGACACTGAATTTTGAAATATATTGTAGATGATTTTTTAGGGTTGACAGTTAAATCCTAGGTCATCTTTTGAGCATATTGAGGTCAAGGAGATGAATTATATGATAACGATATGCCATAGATTCATCGATGTTGTGTTGCGACCATTCGACCTATTTGGACATTGGGTACTGTTGCTAGATGATTACATCAATTAGTATAGAAAATTAGCTCCATGCTACCAACTTAGGATTCAAACCTATGGGGTCACACACAATAGGAGTTTCTACCTGATCTGATGGCTGATCGAAGAGTCTCAATGGTTTGGAACTCTATGGTCAAGAGCCTACTGGACTAGGACTATGTGACTAGGAGTCCCACTGGACTAGAACTTTGCCTTTGTGGATCCTATTAGATTGGAACTCTAAGTCCTACTTATCTGAGACTCTCTGATCAAGAGTTCTACTAGTCTGGAACTCTGTGATCATGAGTTTCATTTATTTAGGGCACAAGGTTCAAGAGTCCTACTGGTTTGGGACTCTTCAAGAGTTTCATATAGATGGGACTCTATTATCCAGACACCCACTCAATTGGGATTCTAATATTATTAGAGAATTAATTAGTAATTAGATTGCTAATTAGCTTAATTGGATTGAGTGATGAGGATTCGATCAAATCTGATTGAATTTGATTTAATTGGGTTCGACACAATCAGGTCATGAGTTGATCTAATCGCATGGGAGATTCGATCATGATTTGATCAGGACCTGAACCTAACTAATTTCTAATTTAATTAGATTTTAATTAGATTGAACTAAGCCTAATTTAGTTAGGTTTGATCTAGTCTAATTGAGTCTAAAAAATTGGTTTAGTTGAAACTAATTTGGACCAATTCAAAATGAGTTTGAATTTCAAATTCCCTTCTCCTTGCACCTTGACCTTTTAACCCATTTTATTCTCCATGCACATTAGGAATGTGCATGCTGTTGTGGTATCAACTCGCTTTGATACCAAACTATTGGGATATCAGCTACTCTGATACCGCTTGTTAAGGATCTAGTACCAAATTATTATGGTAGAAAGATGAAAAAAATAAAATAAGAAAATAATCAAGTACGTGTATCAGCCTAAAGGCTCACCTCCATAGGACATGCAAAGCTTCACTATGAAAGAGAAAAAAGGTATAAGAGGAGAATACCCACTTTCAACTCAGCATACATAAATTTCTCTCAACTAGAAGCTATCCTCACAAAAGCTCTCTTAGAATCCCAAGAAGACCAATAGAAGCTACAAGATTCTCTACCTTCATAGCCTCATCGGATGCTATGCACCTATTGCTTCTCTCTCTTGCAGGCTGCATGTACTCGATGCTCTGCCAAGCACTTTTTGGTAGCTGCCTGAGCCTCTCTATATGCCTCTCATGCCACACACACTATCTTTTTTGCTTCACAGTACCTCAGCACTTTAAATAAAATGAGAATCCTATCTTCAGCAGTTCACAAGAGTCATAATAGGGCTTGCTCTCCTGATATTAGACGAACATATTGTTGATAGAGTCTTGAAATATTTTTGATCTTCAGATTATGACCGCAACCCTCCATGGCTGCTGGATTCTATGGTCCATGCGCAACTCTCGTAGACCTCTTGGATTAATTACAATCCGAGTGCAAACAAAAAAAATCCCATCATGTTCTATTCGCCTCCGTCGAGCCGGCATGGTCAGGAGTCGAGCTGGCTCAACTACGTCTCATCCAAACTTCTGCTGTCTATCTACCTAAGAGAGCCAGTTTAATTATGGTTCGAGATAGCTCGATCTCAATCTGAGCCGACTCGATTGCATATCAGAGTCGACTCGACTACTATGCTAAAAATCGATTCTCTTCTTGCTATGGATCAAATTTGAGACATCAAATCCTAACAATCTCCATCTTGACTTGATATTTGACCTCCACCTAACTTTAAGAGCTTATGATCCATCTCTACCCCATGCCCTGGGACACACCTACTGAACATGGATGGGCAAATATGGGAGTTGAGCCAAGCCGCTTGATTCCACCTCTATCATGGGCTATATCTACTTTGATCAAAGACCTGCTTGAAAAATTCTCTTATGGTAATAGAAACTTCACTCTACGACGTCGACTCTCCTCCTTCCGAGTCTCTCATCTCCTATCCGATCTATCTCCACCTGGAGCTCCACCTTGCACTGGGCTCCCTTTGGCTTATGAAGCTTCACCTCGCACTGGACTTCCTACTAGATAGTAATATCCTCTTATCTTCTTCTTCCTCTCTAATATCATCTTATCACCATGCATGACCTTCAGGATTCCATCACTAGCTACCCACCTATAGCCATTTAAATTCAGTCTGCTCAGTGAGATAAGATTCTGCCTAAAATTGGGTATGTATCGGACCTCCCTCAATCACCTCACTACATCATCATGTGTCTTCCAACTGACCATTTTGATGCCTCTAATTGCATAGCTTGATCCATTCGATAGATAAACAGTGCCATCACTGCTCTCCAGAAAGTCAAACTGCTTCTTTCTACAGCAAACATGATATGTACATGTAGAATCTAAAATCCACTATAGAAAGAACTAGATACCTTATCAGATATCTCCAAGACATCATCTTCTGACTCGCTACTGACCATCGCTATAGTAGCTCTCATCCGATCCTTGAGTTGTGAGCAATTTTTGACTCGATGTCCCAACTCGTCGCACCTATAGCATCTGATCTTACTAGAATCCCTCATCTTGGATCTAGATCATCCTCCTCGTGATCCTCTATCACTCCATCTACTACCTCATGCTCCTTCAAAAATTGCCAAAATTGAGCTATAGCCAACTGAGCTCGAAGCTGGGTTCTTTCTCTTGAGAACCTCATTTTGGAGTATCACTGTAGTGACATCGTCCATCTTAATGGTGCTTTTTCCCACTAGAAGAGCAGTCATCAAGGACTCATACGAAGGAGGGAGCGATGCTAGCAAGACCAACGTTCTGGTCTTCTCCTCAACTTTTTCACCAATCTTGATGAGATCGGTGAGGATCTTCTAGAAGTTGGATCGATGCTCCTGCACGCTCTGGCTTTCATCCATCTATAGCTGGTAGAACCACCTCCAAAGTAATAGCATGTTGGTGAGCGACTTTGCCATGTATAACTCCTTAAGCTTCAACCACAGCACCATCAAAAAAGTCTCACCAAGTATATGGATCACCACATCATCCACTAGGTACAAGAGGATCGTGCTCACCACCTACATCTAGATCTGCTTCCAATCCTTTGTCTCTATGGTGGCTGACATCTTGTCATACAAGAGAGCATCGATCAATCCATGTTGGATGAGGACATCCTTTACCCTTACTTTTCATAAGGAGAAATTATCCTTTCCATCGAATCTATTGATCTCCATCTTGATTGTACTTGTCTTCTCTATATTCTTCAATCTCTATCCACTACTATAATCTATGCTTCGATACTATCTGACTCTGATATCAATTATTATAGTATTAACTCACTTTGATACCAAACTGTTGAGATATCAACTACT
Organism: Cocos nucifera; assembly: GCA_006176705.1. NCBI lineage: Eukaryota > Viridiplantae > Streptophyta > Magnoliopsida > Arecales > Arecaceae > Cocos > Cocos nucifera. Next base: position 165,957 of record QRFJ01000770.1, read on the forward strand.
TTGATACTACTTATTAAGGACCTAGTACCAAATTATTATGGCCAAAAGAAGAAAGAAATAAAATAAGAAAATAATCATGTACGTGAATCAGCCTAAAGGCTCATCTCCATGGGGCATGCAAAGCTTCACTATGAAAGAAAAAAATAGGTATAAGAGGAGAACACCCATTCTCAACTCATCATACATAAATCTCTCTCAACTAAAAGCTATCCTCATAAAAGCTCTCTCAAAATCTTAAGGAGACCCACAGAAGCTACAAGATGCTCTGCCCTTATAGCCTCCTCGCTAGATGCTATGCACCTGTTGCTCCTCTCTCTCATGGGCTACACGTACTCGATGCTCTACCAAACTTATCTCGATGGCTATCTGAGCCTCTCTACGTGTCTCTCACACCATACGTGCCATCTTTTTTGCTCCATTGCATCTCAGCCCTTTAAATAAGATGAGAATTCTCTCTTCAATAATTCATAGGAGTCCTAACAGGACTTATTCTCCTAATATGAGTCAAACATATCCTTGATGGAGTCTTGAAATATTTTTTGACTTTCAGATCATGATCGCAGCCCTCCATGGCCACTGGATCTTGTGGTCCACGTGCAACTCCCATTGACCTCTTGGATTAATCACAATCTGAGTTCAAATAGAAAAAATCCCATCGTATTCTATTTGCCTCCATCGAGCCGGCTCGGTCAGGGGTCGAGCAGACTCGACTGTATCTCATCTGAATTCCTACTGTCTATCTACTTGAGAGAGCTGACTCGACTATGGTTCGAGCCAGGTCGATCTCAATCTGAGCCAGCTCGACTGCTTATCAGAGCTGACTCGACTGCTGTGCTAAAAACTGATTCTCTTCTTGCTGTGGATTAAATTCGAGGCATCAAATCCTAACATGTTGGACTTTTCATGCCCAGAAGAGCAGTGTGTGCCCTCTCTTATCTCCCTTTTGACCTGGTCTAAGAGTTGCATAAGGATGATTTGTCTTGAATTTTGAATTCAAAGGCAAATGGTTGGGGGTTGAAACCAATCCAACCTTACCCATTCCCCATGCCTCTCATAGATTTGTCACACTTTTTCATAGAAATTTTTTAGAGTGGGCATAGAAGGAGAGTCCCTCTACTTGTCACCAACTTGGTGGGGTGCTGGAAATGGATAAAACATCCACTTCAATTTTGAATTCAAGTGGATGGTTAAAACCTCTAAACCACCATCTCCTTATCGAATACACATGCAAATGGCATCAAAAGTCGCCTAATTAAAAGGGAAATTTTTGTGGGTGTGCATGGGTGTGTAGAGCTGGTGTGAAGGCTTTCTTAGAGAGAGAAAAACCTAAGAGGGGTGCAAGTCTGGGCATGGAAAAGTCCAGGAAGAGAAGTGTGTCTTTCTTGCTCCAACATTCCTCTCACATCATTTCTGTTATTTTCATTTTCTTTTGTCGTCCATCTAAAAAGCTTTTAAGAGTGAGTGTATGGTAGAGGGAGAGTCCCTCTACTTGCAAAAATTTGTTTCACAAGAAAATTCCAAAGAGAGAGGGTGCGAGAGGATTTTCGGGCATCAAGGTTTTTGAGTGTTCAAAACCCTAGAGTTAGGATTCAAGGTTCAGGTGGATGAGCAGCGGATCACCACTAGACTTTCTATATCATCTCATCATCCTTCGTATATTATCTTCTAGTCTTTCGAAGCATTCAAGAGATCAGGAGAAAGGTCATTGATCAGATCAATGAAGATCAGCCGTCGAAGGCCTCGACAAGAAGCTAGCACTCCGGTGGATCTGATCGAGACTAAGAGCTCCGTATGAACCATCTGTAAAGACCGAATAAGTATATAGTTGTAATGCAACATCATGGGCTTCCTCCTATGGATTTGGATCACAGAGATCATCTACCTATGCAAAGATATTATGTTCTAAATACAAGTCGATCAGCAAATATAATTTGCTTATTAATCATATTTAAATTTTCTATAACATATTAGCATGTCTAGATCCTGAGTAGGATTTAATGATATGGTCATTGGATGTAGTAGATTAATATTTGATTAATTTTTTCTTCCATTGCCATTTAATTTTAAAAAGTTTCAAAAATGCATGCTTAATCCTGCTCAATTTTCAACACTCAAGGTGGAGTTCAGGCTTGTCTACAATCAGGAGGGATCTTAGAGTGTGGTCGAGCTTCACTTGACTTTTTTTCAAGTGTGGACTTGCTAGATTCACTTACCTGCCTTTCACCCATGGCTTCATCATCTCTAAGCTTGAAATCTTCTTTAGCTCGAACGTATCCCTCAGCTCGAGCTTGCATGTTGATTGCTTATTGTTATAGTAACAAATAAAAATTAAACCTAATTTTACTATTTAGAACCATGGTGAGTCAAGTGTAAACTTTCATAAGAATTGAAGGTTGAGTTACATTCAATTTTTATTAAAAAAATTTAAATTAATCTCTAAAGTAAAAATTTAAATAAGTAAATTAAAAAAAATAATTATAATTTAATAAATTATAAGAAAGTAACTACTTAATTAATTAGGATTTTAGGATTAATTAAAAATATTCTAAAATTTTGAATCCATCTTTGGAATGATTGTAGTAATTTTTTTTAATGCAAGAATTTATTATTTTTAAGAATTTAGTTATAACTATAATCTATTTTCTTTGAGGATAAATCATATCTTTCGATCACGATCCATCTTAATAGAATCATAAGTTATTCAATACTTTAATTCTTAAAAATTGATAATATGACTTTTTATTGATTTTCTCTAATGTAAACTATTAAATCGAGCATGGACTATATCTCCTGATCATAATTTGTCTCCATAAATATAGGCTATTTAGATATTAATTAATAATAAGCATGCTAATATAAGATCTCATGCATGAAAAATAAAATTTAAGATTGAGCAGAAGAATAATTTATTCATGGCATAAAAAAATATAAAAAATAAAAAAAAAATATAGTCCATGCTTGAAGACTTCATCTACATCTCAAAATCTCGATCTTTAGCTACACATGGTTGAGATTCTTTTAGCTCTTGGCATGTTTAGATCACCTAGATAAAGAAAAAAAAGAAAAAAAAAGAAAAAAAAAAAAGAAAGAAGAAAGAAGAAGAGAGAAGAGGAGAAGAGAAGAGAAGGGTTGGAGGGCTAATTTCCTCCCTTAGGAGATGATGCATGCAAATCTATCACTATGGCAAATGCACCAGTCAATTAAGTAATAAAATGTGCAAGTAGAGTATCGTCCCTAGAAGATTAAAAAATAAGTACTAAAATTTTTTTTCCTAGACTTTATTTAGATAATCAATTTATAAGAAGAAAAAATAAGAATAAATAAAGAAATAATTAATAAATTGCAAGAAGATAGAGAGGGTATAATTATTAGGGTTGAATTTAAGAGCAGTAGGTTACTAATACAATCTGTTCACCAACTCAGTCAATATAATATTAAGATAATTAGATTAATTTTATTTTATGTGATGATGGAGTCTCCTAGGATATTCACTATTTTTTGATCCAGTCATAGAAAAACTATCAATATTTATTAACTATCCTTTAGTCTAGGTATAATTTAAATAAATATTGATGCATTAATCTCTGTGAAATCCTCTAATTAAAATACGCTATGTCCAAAGAGCACTAAAATTTCTGCATGTATATGAATCTCAAATTTGATTGAAAATACAAGGTATATAAATCAAGAAGCAATAATATAGACGCACTTGATCTATGTCATCTATGTTCATCAAATCAATTAGAAGACGACCAGTAATCTAAAAGCATTAAGCATAGATTTATATACTCCTCATGAAAGGAATAATATTTAAATTATACTGAATATTGCATTTAAAAAGTGGCTACACCTTAGCCTTACTAAAAGAAATTTAGTTCATGGTAAAAGAAACAAAAATAGCACATAAAATAAAAGACATGAGAAAATCCAAATAAATAATTGCTTGTTGCTGAATTTTGTCGTCCGTTGCTCTTGGCATAGAGAAGTTGATGAAGAAAAATTGCTGGAAGATGTGCTGGTTGTCAGAAGATGAACCACAAAGAAAGAAGAAAGAAAGAAAATAAAAAAAGAAATAGAAAGAGAAAACTCTCCCTTTTCTTCCCTAAATTCCCAGCTTTCTATCTCCCTATCTCTCCATAATAGTATTGTCTCCTCTCTGTTCTTTAAAAAAAATTCTATTCTATCACTCTCCCCCCTTTCCCTTGGCAGTAAGGCCTTTACATAGGCTAAGAGTCTTTTTTCCATGAAAAATCCTGAAGGAATTGGGTTTAAAACTCCTAAAATAGGTCAAATTGGAGACATCTATCATTAAAACAAAGCCTTGAATCATTCTGTCCGTTGGATGTCAATCAAATGGGCCAAAAAAATACTCAAAAACCCCTCAAATTCTCCTAGATCTGGTTGAAGTCAATTCTGACCATCGGATCAACTTCCAAATTGTTTGTTGATCATCAGATTGCTTAAAAGAAGGCTTCAGACTTTTAATTGAAACCAAAGATCGTGTGTCGATCGTTGGATCTTCATCGGGAGCCAGATCTGCCATCCATCAACACATTCTTCTTAGTCATCAAATCAAAATCGCAGCGCCCTCAACCATCGGATCATGAGTTGGGCTTGGGTAAACCACGCATGAGCTGAGTCATGCATAGACTGCCACTTTCTCTGCCAATCACAATGCACGCCTTAGTGTTAGTTTCCATATTTGCCCTTGCCTACATTACTGATCTAGCTTATGAAGAGCCATGACGATTCTGACGTCACTGTGACATCAGGTGGGTCAGTTTGTTTAGCGAGCAATTAGGTTGGGCCGGCTAAGCCATTTTTCTGAACCAGTTTGATCTGGACCAGCCAACTTTAATATTTTTTTATTTTTTTTCCTTTGAAAATTGATATCGGGCTCATTTGAAATCCATTTTCCTTCAAATTTATCTTGTTTGAACCAAAAAATTAAGCTCTTCCTATTGACAGCCTTCTTTCCTATATAAGATCAATAAAAATATTAATTTTTTAAAAATAAGATAAATTATTTAATAATTTAATACTTTTATTATTATATTTATACCACTTATCATATCCCCCAGCTTAGTCATTGTTAGTCCCTTAGTAATGCTTTATTTAATACTAATTCATTACCATATTTCAATAAGATCCTCCCTCATAAAAATAAAGCTAGGATTAAATATCAAAAACTTTAGAAAGTACCACTAACTAAGTATTGAGTTTTAGAAGCAAATTTTTTAGTCAGTATAATCAAAAACTTTCTTAGAGTACATTTAAATATCTACAGCACCTGTGTTTGTAAAAATTAACTTAGCATTTGGGTGTTAATTTAAAGTACAAAAGTATCTTTTCTTATCATCTATTTTGGTTAATTTTCTATATACTCCCAAGTTAAGCTCAAGAATTAGGGTAGCTTTCACACTGCCTCTTTTTCTTTTTTTTATGCTGAGCATCCTAGCCTTCCATCCACCATTTGATATAAATCTCCATACTTGACTTAGATATAGAGATGCAGTTACTAAGCTTCAGACAATCCACATATACTCTATCTTTTGCACTTTTATTATAGGCAGGTAGCTCTTTCCATAAACTCAAGTTTCTTTGATTGGAATGTATATTAATATCAATTTTTAGTAATAATTAAATCTTTAGTTGGCCTTATAATCAACACCTACTTTACCTTGTTAGTGTGCATGTGCAATTAAAAGTGTCAATAGTCTTTAAATGACCTAAGTAGGCCGCTAAAAGTCTGACCAACTAATCTACTTCTTTAACTTGCTACATTCATTAACAAATACTTCTAACTTTTATTACTTTTTCTAGTCTATCTTGCTCAAGATTCTCTTTCTTGATACATGATTTATTTTTAATTTTTTTTATTTTTATTATTTATTTATTTATTTTTAAATTACTTAAATTTAATTTTTAAAAATTTTAATTAATAAATTTTTTAAACTCTTTATTCCTATTTTTTTATTATTATTTTTTCATCTCTCAACTTAAACAACATTTTATCAAATAAGAAAGGAAAAATAAGGAGTGCAATATGGGATAAGAAAGAATACACTTAATTCAGTCCAGATCGGTTCTTTGAATTTTTTGCAAACTAGCTTGAGCTCTCCTTTCATTTTCTCTGCAAAATTAAAAATACACACCAGAGCTATAAAAGAGCAATAAGAAACTATGAAATATAAAAGAAAAGGATCAAAACTAAAAAAAAAAAAAAAAACTTATCTAATAGTTTTGATTTATAGTCTTCAGCTTGACTTTCTTGGAGCTTTAAGCTAGATTAATTTGATGCCACTTCAATAGATATACTTACATTTTTAGTTGCACCCTCTTATGATTAGATAATGTAAGTTGCAATAGAGTTCTTAAACCTATTTTCTAAAGAATTTTTATATATTGATTTATCAATAATATCAATTCAAAAATAAGTTTGATTTTCTTTAGAATATTTAATATCTTTAAAAATATTAAAGATAGAATATTCATCTTGGACTCTAAGAATTAATTTTTCTTATTGAACATCTATTAAAGCTCCTCCAATAGCTAAAAAGGATCTTCCTAAGATAAGAGGTACATCATAATCTTCTTTCATGTCTAGAATAATAAAATCAACAGAAAAAATAAACTTGCTTACCTTTACCAAGACATCTTTTACTATACCTCTTGGATATTTGATTGATCTGTCAGCTAGCTAAAGAGTGATAGTGGTAGACTTCGATTCTCTATGATCTAGCTTTCTAAAAATAGAGAAAGGCATGAGATTAATACTTGCACCTAAATTATATAAAACTTTATCAAAACTATAATCAGCAATAATGCAAGGGATAGTAAAACTTTCTGAATCTTTTAGCTTCTGTGGTAATTTATTTCAAAGTATTGCTGAGCATTCTTCATTCAAATTTATTCTCTCATGCTCCTTCAGCTTCTTCTTATTGATTAGAATTTTTTTAAAAAATTTTGCATACCTGGGCATCTAAGTGATAGCTTCTACAAAAGAAATATTAATATATAATTTTTTTAAAATTTTGAAAAAGTTTAAGAATTCTTTATCTGAAAGTTGTATTTGTCTTTCTAGGAATGATAGTGGTGGCTCATAGAGCTTCATGTTTGGATCAGTAAATTTTATACCAGAGGACCATCCATTTGTCGGTTGTTTTAGTGACTGATGAATTTTGGTTGGTTGTTTTGTAGTTTCCTCTTCAGTTTTTTTTGTCTTGATGCGGCTCCTCTAGCTCTTTACCACTTCTTTGTATGATAGCATTTATTTGCTCCCTTGGATTGATCTCCACATTGCTAAGCAAGGATCTCTATGGTCTCTTGAAGATTATCTTGGCCAATTGACCTATTTGCATCTCCAAGTTTCGAATAGCTGCTGCATGGTCTTGCTTGGCTTGGTTTCCAAGTTTTGAATGGCCTCTTCTTAATTTTGCATGAATTTGGCCATCAGCTCCGCCATATCAGACTTCTTTTCATGTGCTTGGAATCCCGGGGGTGGTTGTTGTGCTACATTTTTATTACTCCACAAAAAGTTTGGATGTTGCCTCCACCCTTTGTTGTATGTGTTGGAGTAGGAATTGTTTTACTGTGGTCTAAAAAAATTACCAAGATAGTTAGCTATATTAGGGGCTTTAGTAAAGGGATTACCTATCTAGCAGTTGCTTGTATCATGTCCTGCTCCACATAGCTCACACGTATTGCTCTATATCTTCATAGCTGATCCCTTCATATTATTGACTTCGGCTTTAAGGACTGCAATCTCAGTGAATAAGGCTGGAACACATTCTACTCTTTGCATAGCTGCTGGTCTTCTCGATATCATGCGATCTATTTGCCATTGGTAGCTATTTGATGCCATCTCATCAATCAGATCAAAGGCTTCCTCCTTCATTTTTTGATTAATGGTACCTCTTGCTACTGCATCAAACATAAAATGATTAATAGAAGATAAACCATTATAAAAAATTTATACCTGAAGCCATACGGGTAATTGATGGTGTGGACTGTTAGATATGTCTGCCCTAGAAGCCAAAATTGGTTGACACTTGTTGCACACTTCTAGGGGTAAAATTATAATTTTAACTATAAATAATAAAATAGGTTATTTTCTATCATAATGTATATTTAGTGTCTGTGATACATTCCTTGAGTTAATGGTAATGATAATACTTATTTTCAAAAGTTGAAAATTCAAGACATGAATTTTCATTATTAACTCATAAATTGCTCCTCGACCATAGGATCATCACGAGGATGGTGATTGATCCGGAAGGTTGGTGTACAATCGCTTCTCTTTAGTAGATGAGTCTTGAGTCTACGGTGTGGAGACACCGGAGCGAGAGTACAGGTACTCGTTAGAGAACGAGGGCACTGAGCGTGACCACCTCGAGTAGTCATTAGGGAGTCTACCTTCTCGTCAATGACTGACTCGATGCTGCAGTAGTGTGTCTGGTTCTTTGACCTGAGATGCATCGGCAGTTCACCTTGAGGGTGTTATAGTTTGACTACACCATTACTCGGTCTCCTAGCCATATGGAACCCTGAGGTGTATGTTGGCTATAGCATGTTCATTGTAGGAACTGGATTGCATCAAGATGGAATCTATCTACCTCGGTGGTAGAGGAGTAGCCCTATGATGATCATGAGAATCAAGTCCAGAAATCCATGGCCATGGTAGAGTGAAATAATAGAAAGAGTTTCTATTTAGATTTTCACATTGGACTCGAATCGAATGATTACATCATATGACAGAGACTAGGGTTTGACGAGTTCACCTTAACCCTAATCTGATCGGGGCTCAAGATAGAAGAACTGAATCACACAGGTAGCTGCACCAAGAGGTTCGCATTCAGCTCTGATGGGTTGCCACCATATACTGCTAGGTGTCACTGGTGGATTTTGGGAGCAATTAGAATGATTTAGATGATCGATCATTCTAGCTGTTCGAATCAGAAGAGTTCTGATCCATCGAAAGGAGTTTCGATGATGTCGATGATAGAGATCATGACATATCCCATTACCATACAGAACTGAACCTAACTGGGTCACACAAACAAGGGTTTGAATCTGGTGATCATCAATTGAACTGATCTAGTTCAATTGATCTGAATGAGATTCAATTAGGTTCAAGGAAATCGTGCTAGCACTCGATTGAACCTAACGTTCTTCTTTTGCTATCATAAATAAGTTGTCCTGTCTGAGCCAAAGGAGTTTGTGCTCAAACAGAGGCCTTCATATGGTCTGACTGGAGGTTGTCCAAGTCAGAAAAGGTTGTCTTATTTGTAAGACACTACCTGCCATTTTTGGTCACCTGCCATTTCTTGTTCTTTGACTTTGGTCAAAAGTCTACCTTTGACTGGTCAAACGTTGACCATTGACACTTTGACTTTTGACCACATGTCATGCACCTATTGGAGAGCTGGTGGGGGCCTGTCCCCCTACCAGAACCTGGCAAGGAGAAGGGCGCACGCCACCCTAGGCGGCGTGCCCAAGTTGGAGGCGCCTAGGAGTCCCTTGTTGGACAAGGACTCCATCTCCTTTTTGGATTCCAAATTAGAGTTCTTCTAAGAACCAACTTTGACTGGTCTTAGGCACCCTCTAAGGGGAGGAATCCTAAGGAGGGGTCTCTATTCCCACCAATCAGATTTAGATCTGATTTCACAAAGGGTTGTGATTGGTTGGGAGGAAGAGAGGAGTTGGATCACAGCTTAGTCTATAAATAAGACCCTGCGCCCAACTCAGATTCTAAAGAAGATATCATCAATTGAGAAACCCCATGCCCCAAGGCTGCCTCTCCCCTCCTTCTCCATGCCATAGTCTCTTCTCCCCTTGCTCTCCACGTCCAAAAGGAGTTTTGGACCTTGGTTGGTGCGATTCAGATCAAAGAAAGGCGATCAAAAAGCAAGAAGGCTGCGCTGCTGCAAAGGACGACTGCTCATCTTCAAAAGAGTTTTGAAGATCCTCCAGATCAGATCCAGATCTGATTTTTGGAGGTGTGATAGAGAAGAAGAGGATCTCCAGATCCAACCCGAGTGGATACCGGTAGAGGCCAGGCGCTTGCGTGGCTAAGATCCAGAACCTTCCGCTGCAAACAGGATCATCAACAGGGTAATAGGATTACCCAAATCAGGTAAATTAAATTTGATTTAATTTATTTCTTATTTTAATTTTATTTTATTAAAATAATAAGAATCAGATCTAAAACATATCAAGATCTGATTGGGATCAAGAGAAAAATTTTTGAAATATATCTCTTGATCTGATCAGATCTGAACGAACCTGGACCGGGAAATCAGGATTTTTCCCTTCAACTGGTATCAGAGCCATGGTTCTAAAATTATTTAGATCTGATTTTAAATTTATTTTAATTAGAAAATAATGATTTTCAGATGTCACATGAGATGTGATCAGATCTAAAATTAGAAAAAATTAAAATTAAATAATTTGGATCTAAGATTAGAAGATATGCATGACTAGTTCTAGAATAGAATAGTTCTATAGAATAGTTCTTGCATGTTTTTGATTTAATCTGATTAAATCATATTTTAGATCTTTTATTTACTATTTTTTGATATTATAAGTGTTATAATAACATCTAAAAAATAGCAAATAAAAATTATTTAATTTTTGAATATCATATGAGATATGATTGATGCATGTCTAGACTAGTTGTAGAATAGTTCTACATAATTATCTAGATTAGAATTTATTTTGATTAGATCAATTTAAATCTAATTTTTTAGATTATTATGAGATAATTTAGATCTGAAAATATGCATGATTATGATACATGAGATGTATGCAAAATATGCCATGATTAGATCTACTTTATATATGAGATATATGATATAGATCTGATATTGTTTTGTAGTATTGAATGTTCCTGATTAAGGCGTTCCTCTTGGCCGTCCGGTCATAAGAACGAAGAAGGGTTTAAAGGCCCTCTCTTCCCATTCGATGGGGTGTTCTTATGATGTGTAGGGGTGCTGCGTGTTCGTCCTTAATCAGAAACCCAAAACTTACTTTCTGCAAAACCCTAGATCCTGAAACCCTAGGATTTATTGTGCATATTTTGTTTATGAACCCTACTTAATTAAGAATTAAGTTTATGGAATATTAATTAGGTCTAAAATTGAGAATTTCAGATCTAAGACATATTCATAATACTGGGTTCGGGCTTGGGTAGCTCAATTAGGTCTAAGCGGTTGATCAAACCGAATCAAGAGTTGGTTAGATGGGATCAACAATGCTTAAATTGACCAGCCTAATAGGATTAAGTCTGGGTCAAGATCGAGTCACGATCAAGCAAGACCTAATTAGGCTCAGAGGTTAGAGTCTGGATTGTAGGCTAACCCAATTGGTTCTGACTCAACAATTTGGTGTCTAAGGTAAGTTTGGCATAGACGACCGACTGGTTTTTAATTGGAAGCTACTCGACCTGAATGCGTTCTTGTACGAGTTAATGGCATATTCCTTCCACCGGTCTCACTTACCTGGCCATATCTGTTGACACAGTTCTGATCTGAGGTGGTCAATAATCCGAGCTAACCCATGCCACTAGGTTAGTCATAATTGTTATGACTAAGCCAAGTCTAGTTTAATGAGACCTGAATCAATTCTCCCTAAGAAAAGATTAAGTCTGAGGTCTTCCACCATTGTAGATGTGCGGGCCCTTCCCGGGGTTGATTGTTCTCGGCTGGATACAGTGGCTCAGTTGCACCGGGAAGATGCAACCATGTCTATTAGGCATTGGATGCTATGGGCTGGAGGATGAGTTGGGCTCAATATTTCGGATACGGTGAGAGACTCAATTAGGAACCCAGTCTATGCAAATGGTGGGTCTGACTTAACTAAGGAGTGGATCAATATTTTCGGATACGGTGAGATTCATGAATTAGAGACCAAGTTTGGGTGCACCATGATTAGAGAATCATTGAACAAGAGTTGTTCACTCATTGGCTAACCCATCACCAATAACTGTTAGGTGAGGTGATGAGTCAGTTGGTGAGACCGCACCACCCACTAGAAATCATTAATCGTGGAGATTTTCGCATCTCTACAGAGGGAGTGTAGGGATCCGAGAAAATAGTGGGAGCTAATTTGTTTAAAAATAAAATCCCTAAACAAATTGGTCAAGTCAAAATTACAGTATCTAACTAGAATCTTTGACTCTCTACAGGAAAATGTCTGCGTCCAACCCATTGGCACGTATCCTGGACACACATAGACTGACTGGACCCAATTATAAAGATTGGCTCAGGAACTACAAAATTATTTTGGGTTCCGAGAAGTTAACCCATGTTTTGGACCAGGACCCTCCCACATTACCAGCCCGTCCATCTGTTGAACAGAGAGCGTCTCTGGAAAAATGGATTGACGAAGATAATAAGGCCAGATATTACATGTTGGGCTCGATGTCTGATGAGCTCCAGCGCCAACATGAGGATATCGGGACTGCTCGCCAAATGTTGGCTCACCTGCAGGAGATGTTTGGTGAACAGAGTCGCGCAGCCAAATATCAAGTCACAAAATGACTTTTTAAGGCTAAGATGCGTGATGGGCAGTCAGTCCAAGATCACTGTCTGACAATGATCAAGGACATGGAAGAGCTTGAGAAGCTCGGTGTGAAGTTGGACTTGGACCTGCAGAACGATATCATTCTGCAATCCTTGACTGATGCATATGGGCAATTCATCATGAATTACCACATGCATAAACTTCAGAATTCCTTGGCCGAGTTAATGAATATGCTGGTTACCGCTGAGCTTTCTATGAAAGGTTCTAAAGGCTCAGTTCTTGCTATGGAACGGACTTCTTCCAAAAGAAAGTCTTATGGAAAGAAAAAGAAGTCTGTGAAAAAGCAAAAGGTGGAAGGATCAAAGAAGAAGAAGAAGAAGGCAGATCGAAGAAAAAGGCCGATGGCAAAGGAAAGTGTTTCCATTGCAACAGCGACGGCCATTGGAAGCGGAACTGCCCTACTTACCTGGCCACCCTGAAGAACAAGAAGGAAGGTCCTTCTGGAGGTATGCTCGTTATTGAGTCTAACCTTACGGTTTCTTCTGCATCCAGTTGGGTGCTTGACTCTGGTTCTAGTGCTCATCTGTGCACTTCTATGCAGGGTCTTGAGGATAGCAGGAGGCTGAGGGATGGAGACATGATCCTACGCATTCGGTAATGGAGCAAGAGTTGCTGCAGTAGCCGTGGGAACATACCCTCTTCGATTACCATCTGGTTTAGACTTAGTTTTAAAAGACTGTTATTTATGTGCCTGCAGCCTAGCAGGAATTTGATTTCTGTTTCATGCTTAGCACAAGAAGGTTATGTGATCACCTTCTTTAAGGACCATTGTAACATTCTTTATGAAAGAAATAAAATTGCAAATGGTTTCCTTATTAATGGTCTTTATCAGCTACATATTGATGTACCTGTTCTAACTATCGAGCAAAACGTGAATGCCAAACGACCTAGGGATAGTCCAAACGACAGATATCTATGGCACCTGAGATTAGGTCATATAGCAGAAGATAGGATCAACAAATTGGAGAAAAATGGGCTATTGAGTCCATTGACTTTCGAGTCATATCCAACTTGTGAATCCTTGTCTTCAAGGCAAAATGACTAAACTCCCTTTTGTTGGACATGGGGAGAGGGCCACAGATCTCCTTGCCCTAGTACATACTGATGTGTGCGGCCCATTTGATGTGCCGGCTAGAGGCAATTTTGTCTACTTCATTACCTTTACCGATGATCTGTCTAGGTATGGGTATGTGTATCTTATGAGACACAAGTCTGAAGCCTTTGAAAAGTTCAAAGAATTCAGACATGAAGTAGAAAAACAAACAGGAAAACCCATTAAGGTTCTTCGATCAGATCGAGGAGGTGAATACCTTAGCAGGGAATTCCTAGACTATCTCAAGGATAATGGCATAGTCTCTCAATGGACTCCACCAGGAACACCTCAACTCAACGGGGTTTCAGAATGGAGAAATCGGACTCTATTAGATATGGTTCGATCCATGATGAGCTTCACAGACCTCCCTGATTTTCTTTGGGGACACTCATTGTTAACTTCAATCTATTTACTGAATAGGGTTCCCTCTAAAACCGTTCCTACCACACCGTATGAGATATGGCACGGTAAGAAACCAAGTCTGAGTCATCTCAGAATTTGGGGTTGTCCGGCTCATGTCAAAAGACAACAAGCGGACAAGTTAGAGTTTAGGTCCTTTAGAGCTCGATTCATAGGATATCCTAAAGAGTCATTAGGATACTATTTCTACATTCCAGAAGACCACAATGTGATTGTGAGTCGACATGCCATCTTTCTTGAAAAATAGTTTATTCAAGATAGCGGCATTGGAAAAGCAGATCAAGCTTGATGAGAAAGTCTCACAAGCAGAACGAGCTAAGGACCAAGTGGAACCAAATCAGGTTGAGCCAATAAGAACACTACCTCCTCCACCTCGTAGATCGGAAAGAGTTTCCCGTCCCCCTGAAAGATACTTAGGTATTATTTCAGAGGATGTAGAGGAAATGTTCCTCGTAGGTAATGGTGCTCATGGTGATGATCCCAAAACCTACAACGAGGCGATATCAGATATCGACTCCGAGAAATGGCTAGAGGCAATGCAGTCAGAAATTGACTCGATGCACTCAAACCAAGTCTGGACCTTGGTAGATCCACCAGAAGGTATAGTACCTATTGGATGTAAATGGATCTTCAAGAGAAAGATTGGTGCAGATGGGAATGTGGAGACATTCAAGGCTAGATTGGTGGCAAAAGGTTATAGTCAACGCGAAGGCATAGACTATCAGGATACCTTTTCCCCAGTAGCTATGCTAAAATCCATCCGCACATTGCTTGCTGTTGCAGCCTATTTCGATTATGAAATATGGCAAATGGACGTGAAAACGGCATTCCTTAAATGGATATCTTGAGGAAGATATCTATATGGAACAGCCGCTAGGTTTCACATCCAGTGATACTGATCACAAGGTTTGCAAGCTGCAAAGGTCCATATATGGACTTAAGCAAGCATCTCGGAGCTGGAACACTCGTTTCAATGATGTGATCAAAAAGTTTGGTTTCATCAAAAATGAAGAGGAACCATGTGTTTTCAAAAGGGTCAGTGGGAGCGCTGTTGTCTTCCTCGTATTGTACGTGGATGACATCCTCCTTATTGGGGAATGATATTCCCATGTTGACATCAGTCAAGATGTGGTTGTCCAAGGAATTCTCCATGAAAGACCTAGGTGAAGCATCCTTTATTCTAGGAATTAAGGTCTATAGGGATAGACCGAATAGGATGCTAGGACTTTCACAGAAGATGTACATAGAGAAAGTACTAAAGAGGTTTAGTATGGAAAACTCTAAGAGGGGATTAATACCCTTCAGACATGGTATTCATCTTTCCAAGAAGATGTGCCCAGCACACCTGAGGAAATAGAACGCATGAGCAAGATCCCTTATGCTTCTGCAATAGGGAGCCTCATGTATGCCATGCTATGTACACGACCTGATATAGCCCATGCTGTGAGTGTCACAAGCAGATATCAGTCAAATCCAGGTGAAGAACACTGGACTTCTGTGAAATGTATCCTTAAGTACTTGAGAAGAACTAAGGATATGATGTTGGTCTTTGGTAACGGAGAACTCCAAGTCCAGGGATACACAGACTCGGATTTCATGTCCGATATAGATGATCGAAAGTCGACATCTGGGAGTCTGTTTGTGTGCAATGGTGGAGCTGTCAGCTGGAAGAGTTCCAAGCAACGGTGATAGCAGATTCCACCCAGAAGGATTACCAGACCACTGAAGGGAAATCCTGATTTCCCGGTCCAGGTTCGTCCAGATCTGATTAGATCAAGAGATATATTTCAAAAATTTTTCTCTTGATCCTCAATCAGATCTTGATATGTTTCAGATCTGATTCTTATTATTTTAATAAATAAAATAAAATAAGATAAATTAAATCAAATTTAATTTACCTGATTTGGGTAATCCTATTACCCTGTAGATGATCCTGATTGCAGCGGAAGGTTCTGGATCTTAGCCACGCAAGCGCCTGGCCTCTACCGGTATCCACTCGGGTTGGATCTGGAGATCCTCTTCTTCTCTATCACACCTCCAAAAATCAGATCTGGATCTGATCTGGAGGATCTTCAAAACTCTTTTGAAGATCTGCAGTCGTCCTTTTGCAGCAGCGCAGCCTTCTTGCTTTTGATCGCCTTTCCTTGATCTGAATCGCACCAACCTAAGTCCAAAACACTTTTGGACGTGGAGAGCAAGGGGAGAAGAGACTATGGCATGGAGAAGGAGGGGAGAGGCAGCCTTGGGGCGTGGGAAATCTCTCAATTGAATTCTTCACTTAGAATTAGGGTTGGGCGCAGGGTCTTATTTATAGACCTAAGCTTGTGATCCAACTCCTCTTCCTCCTCAACCAATCACAACCCTTTGTGAAATCAGATCTAAATCTGATTGGTTGGAATAGAGACCCCTGGATTCCTCCTTAGAGGGCGCCTAAGACCAGTCAAACTGGATTCTTAGTAGAACTCTAATTGGAATCCAAAAAGGGAGGTGGAGTCCTTGTCCAACAAGGACTCCTAGGCGCCTCCTACTTGGGCTCACGCCACCCTTGGCGTGCGCCCTTCTCCTTGCCAGGTTCTGGCAGGGGGACAGGCCCCCACCAGCTCTCCAATAGGTGCATGACATGTGGTCAAAAGTCAAAGGGTCAATGGTCAACGTTTGACCAGTCAAAGGTAGACTTTTGACCAAAGTCAAAGAACAAGAAATGGCAGGTGACCAAAAATGGCAGGTAATGTCTTACAAATAAGACAACCTTATTCTGACTTGGACAACCTCCAGTCAGACCATATGAAGGCCTCTGATTGAGCACAAACTCCTTTGGCTCAGTCAGGACAACTTATTTATGATAGTAAAAGAAGAACGTTAGGTTCAATCGAGTGCTAGCACGATTTCCTTGAACCTAATTGAATCTCATTCAGATCAATTGAACTAGATCAGTTCAATTGATGATCACCAGATTCAAACCCTTGTTTGTGTGACCCAGTTAGGTTCAGTTCTGTATGGTAATGGGATATGTCATGATCTCTATCATCGACATCATCGAAACTCCTTTCGATGGATCAGAACTCTTCTGATTCGAACAGCTAGAATGATCGATCATCTAAATCATTCTAATTGCTCCCAAAATCCACCAGTGACACCTAGCAGTATATGGTGGCAACCCATCAGAGCTGAATGCGAACCTCTTGGTGCAGCTACCTGTGTGATTAAGTTCTTCTATCTTGAGCCCCGATCAGATTAGGGTTAAGGTGAACTCGTCAAACCCTAGTCTCTGTCATATGATGTAATCATTCGATTCGAGTCCAATGTGAAAATCTAAATAGAAACTCTTTCTATTATTTCACTCTACCATGGCCATGGGCTTCTGGACTTGATTCTCATGATCATCATAGGGCTACTCCTCTACCACCGAGGTAGATAGATTCCATCTTGATGCAATCCAGTTCCTACAATGAACATGTCTATAGCCAACATACACCTCAGGGTTCCATATGGCTAGGAGACCGAGTAATGGTGTAGTCAAACTATAACACCCTCAAGGTGAACTGCCGATGCATCTCAGGTCAAAGAACCAGACACACTACTGCAGCATCGAGTCAGTCATTGACGAGAAGGTAGACTTCCCTAATGACTACTCGAGGTGGTCACGCTCAGTGCCCTCGTTCTCTAACGAGTACCTGTACTCTCGCTCCGGTGTCTCCACACCGTAGACTCAAGACTCATCTACTAAAGAGAAGCGATTGTACACCAACCTTCCGGATCAATCACCATCCTCGTGATGATCCTATGGTCGGGAGCAATTTATGAGTTAATAATGATTATTCATGTCTTAAATTTTCAACTCTTGAAAATATGAATTATCATTACCATTAACTCAAAGGATGTATCACAGACACTAAATACACATATGTGATAGAAAATAACCCATTTATTGATTTATAGTCAAAATTATAATTTTGCCCCTAGAAGTGTATTACAAGTGTCAGCCAATTCTGGCTTCTAGGGCACATATATCTAACAATCTCCCACTTGTCCTAAAGCCAATTGGCTACAAGTCTAAGTCCCATCTTCTCAAGGTGGGCTTCGATCTTCTGCTGGCCCAACGGCTTTGTAAGTGGGTCTGCCACATTATCTGCGGAGTTGACTCTCTTGACCTCGACGTAACCCTTCTCGAGGTAATCGCGGATGAGGTGTATCGCCGCTCAATGTGCTTGGATTTCTGGTGAGACCTCGGCTCCTTAGCAAGGGCTATGGCGCCATTGTTGTCGCAGTAAAGAGGAATGGCATCTGATGGCATTACTCCAATTTCTGCAGCAAACTTCTTGTACCAGAATGCTTCCTTTGCAGCCTCTGATGCAGCGATATATTCTGCTTCCATGGTGGAATCTGCTATCACGTTTGCTTGGAACTCTTCCAGCTGACAGCTCCACCATTGCACACAAACAGTCTGCCAGATGTCGACTTTCGATCATCTATATCGGACATGAAGTCCGAGTCTGTGTATCCCTGGACTTGGAGTTCTCCGTTACCAAAGACCAACATCATATCCTTAGTTCTTCTCAAGTACTTAAGGATACATTTCACAGAAGTCCAGTGTTCTTCACCTGGATTTGACTGATATCTGCTTGTGACACTCACAGCATGGGCTATATCAGGTCGTGTACATAGCATGGCATACATGAGGCTCCCTATTGCAGAAGCATAAGGGATCTTGCTCATGCGTTCTATTTCCTCAGGTGTGCTGGGGCACATCTTCTTGGAAAGATGAATACCATGTCTGAAGGGTATTAATCCCCTCTTAGAGTTTTCCATACTAAACCTCTTTAGTACTTTCCTCTATGTACATCTTCTGTGAAAGTCCTAGCATCCTATTCGGTCTATCCCTATAGACCTTAATTCCTAGAATAAAGGATGCTTCACCTAGGTCTTTCATGGAGAATTCCTTGGACAACCACATCTTGACTGATGTCAACATGGGAATATCATTCCCAATAAGGAGGATGTCATCCACGTACAATACGAGGAAGACAACAGCGCTCCCACTGACCCTTTTGAAAACACATGGTTCCTCTTCATTTTTGATGAAACCAAACTTTTTGATCACATCATTGAAACGAGTGTTCCAGCTCCGAGATGCTTGCTTAAGTCCATATATGGACCTTTGCAGCTTGCAAACCTTGTGATCAGTATCACTGGATGTGAAACCTAGCGGCTGTTCCATATAGATATCTTCCTCAAGATATCCATTTAGGAATGCCGTTTTCACGTCCATTTGCCATATTTCATAATCGAAATAGGCTGCAACAGCAAGCAATGTGCGGATGGATTTTAGCATAGCTACTGGGGAAAAGGTATCCTGATAGTCAATGCCTTCGCGTTGACTATAACCTTTTGCCACCAAGTCTAGCCTTGAATGTCTCCACATTCCCATCTGCACCAATCTTTCTCTTGAAGATCCATTTACACCCAATAGGTACTATACCTTCTGGTGGATCTACCAAGGTCCAGACTTGGTTTGAGTGCATCGAGTCAATTTCTGACTGCATTGCCTCTAGCCATTTCTCGGAGTCGATATCTGATATCGCCTCGTTGTAGGTTTTGGGATCATCACCATGAGCACCATTACCTACGAGGAACATTTCCTCTACATCCTCTGAAATAATACCTAAGTATCTTTCAGGGGGACGGGAAACTCTTTCCGATCTACGAGGTGGAGGAGGTAGTGTTCTTATTGGCTCAACCTGATTTGGTTCCACTTGGTCCTTAGCTCGTTCTGCTTGTGAGACTTTCTCATCAAGCTTGATCTGTTTTCCAATGCCGCTATCTTGAATAAACTATTTTTCAAGAAAGATGGCATGTCGACTCACAATCACATTGTGGTCTTCTGGAATGTAGAAATAGTATCCTAATGACTCTTTAGGATATCCTATGAATCGAGCTCTAAAGGACCTAAACTCTAACTTGTCCGCTTGTTGTCTTTTGACATGAGCCGGACAACCCCAAATTCTGAGATGACTCAGACTTGGTTTCTTACCGTGCCATATCTCATACGGTGTGGTAGGAACGGTTTTAGAGGGAACCCTATTCAGTAAATAGATTGAAGTTAACAATGAGTGTCCCCAAAGAAAATCAGGGAGGTCTGTGAAGCTCATCATGGATCGAACCATATCCTAATAGAGTCCGATTTCTCCATTCTGAAACCCCGTTGAGTTGAGGTGTTCCTGGTGGAGTCCATTGAGAGACTATGCCATTATCCTTGAGATAGTCTAGGAATTCCCTGCTAAGGTATTCACCTCCTCGATCTGATCGAAGAACCTTAATGGGTTTTCCTGTTTGTTTTTCTACTTCATGTCTGAATTCTTTGAACTTTTCAAAAGGCTTCAGACTTGTGTCTCATAAGATACACATACCCATACCTAGACAGATCATCGGTAAAGGTAATGAAGTAGACAAAATTGCCTCTAGCCGGCACATCAAATGGGCCGCACACATCAGTATGTACTAGGGCAAGGAGATCTGTGGCCCTCTCCCCATGTCCAACAAAAGGGAGTTTAGTCATTTTGCCTTGAAGACAAGATTCACAAGTTGGATATGACTCAAAAGTCAATGGACTCAATAGCCCATTTTTCTCCAATTTGTTGATCCTATCTTCTGCTATATGACCTAATCTCTCAGGTGCCATAGATATCTGTCGTTTGGACTATCCCTAGGTCGTTTGGCATTCACGTTTTGCTCGATAGTTAGAACAGGTACATCAATATGTAGCTGATAAAGACCATTAATAAGGAAACCATTTGCAATTTTATTTCTTTCATAAAGAATGTTACAATGGTCCTTAAAGAAGGTGATCACATAACCTTCTTGTGCTAAGCATGAAACAGAAATCAAATTCCTGCTAGCTGCAGGCACATAATAACAGTCTTTTAAAACTAAGTCTAAACCAGATGGTAATCGAAGAGGGTATGTTCCCACGGCTACTGCAGCAACTCTTGCTCCATTACCGATGCGTAGGATCATGTCTCCATCCCTCAGCCTCCTGCTATCCTCAAGACCCTGCATAGAAGTGCACAGATGAGCACTAGAACCAGAGTCAAGCACCCAACTGGATGCAGAAGAAACCGTAAGGTTAGACTCAATAACGAGCATACCTCCAGAAGGACCTTCCTTCTTGTTCTTCAGGGTGGCCAGGTAAGTAGGGCAGTTCCGCTTCCAATGGCCGTCGCTGTTGCAATGGAAACACTTTCCTTTGCCATCGGCCTTTTTCTTCGGATTCTGCCTTCTTCTTCTTTGATCCTTCCACCTTTTGCTTTTTCACAGACTTCTTTTTCTTTCCATAAGACTTTCTTTTGGAAGAAGTCCGTTCCATAGCAAGAACTGAGCCTTTAGAACCTTTCATAGAAAGCTCAGCGGTAACCAGCATATTCATTAACTCGGCCAAGGAATTTCTGAAGTTTATGCATGTGGTAATTCATGATGAATTGCCCATATGCATCAGTCAAGGATTGCAGAATAATATCGTTCTGCAGGTCCAAGTCCAACTTCACACCGAGCTTCTCAAGCTCTTCCATGTCCTTGATCATTGTCAGACAGTGATCTTGGACTGACTGCCCATCACGCATCTTAGCCTTAAAAAGTCATTTTCGTGACTTGATATTTGGCTGCGCGACTCTGTTCACCAAACATCTCCTGCAGGTGAGCCAACATTTGGCGAGCAGTCCCGATATCCTTCATGTTGGCGCTGGAGCTCATCAGACATCGAGCCCAACATGTAATATCTGGCCTTATTATCTTCGTCAATCCATTTTTCCAGAGACGCTCTCTGTTCAACAGATGGACGGGCTGGTAATGTGGGAGGGTCCTGGTCCAAAACATGGGTTAACTTCTCGGAACCCAAAATAATTTTGTAGTTCCTGAGCCAATCTTTATAATTGGGTCCAGTCAGTCTATGTGTGTCCAGGATACGTGCCAATGGGTTGGACGCAGACATTTTCCTGTAGAGAGTCAAAGATTCTAGTTAGATACTGTAATTTTGACTTGACCAATTTGTTTAGGGATTTTATTTTTAAACAAATTAGCTCCCACTATTTTCTCGGATCCCTACACTCCCTCTGTAGAGATGCGAAAATCTCCACGATTAATGATTTCTAGTGGGTGGTGCGGTCTCACCAACTGACTCATCACCTCACCTAACAGTTATTGGTGATGGGTTAGCCAATGAGTGAACAACTCTTGTTCAATGATTCTCTAATCATGGTGCACCCAAACTTGGTCTCTAATTCATGAATCTCACCGTATCCGGAATATTGATCCACTCCTTAGTTAAGTCAGACCCACCATTTGCATA
This sequence comes from Cocos nucifera, assembly GCA_006176705.1. Taxonomy (NCBI): domain Eukaryota; kingdom Viridiplantae; phylum Streptophyta; class Magnoliopsida; order Arecales; family Arecaceae; genus Cocos; species Cocos nucifera. The sequence continues at coordinate 188,393 of QRFJ01000770.1, forward strand.
GACTGGGTTCCTAATTGAGTCTCTCACCGTATCCGAAATATTGAGCCCAACTCATCCTCCAGCCCATAGCATCCAATGCCTAATAGACATGGTTGCATCTTCCCGGTGCAACTGAGCCACTGTATCCAGCCGAGAACAATCAACCCCGGGAAGGGCCCGCACATCTACAATGGTGGAAGACCTCAGACTTAATCTTTTCTTAGGGAGAATTGATTCAGGTCTCATTAAACTAGACTTGGCTTAGTCATAACAATTATGACTAACCTAGTGGCATGGGTTAGCTCGGATTATTGACCACCTCAGATCAGAACTGTGTCAACAGATATGGCCAGGTAAGTGAGACCGGTGGAAGGAATATGCCATTAACTCGTACAAGAACGCATTCAGGTCGAGTAGCTTCCAATTAAAAACCAGTCGGTCGTCTGTGCCAAACTTACCTTAGACACCAAATTGTTGAGTCAGAACCAATTGGGTTAGCCTACAATCCAGACTCTAACCTCTGAGCCTAATTAGGTCTTGCTTGATCGTGACTCGATCTTGACCCAGACTTAATCCTATTAGGCTGGTCAATTTAAGCATTGTTGATCCCATCTAACCAACTCTTGATTCGGTTTGATCAACCGCTTAGACCTAATTGAGCTACCCAAGCCCGAACCCAGTATTATGAATATGTCTTAGATCTGAAATTCTCAATTTTAGACCTAATTAATATTCCATAAACTTAATTCTTAATTAAGTAGGGTTCATAAACAAAATATGCACAATAAATCCTAGGGTTTCAGGATCTAGGGTTTTGCAGAAAGTAAGTTTTGGGTTTCTGATTAAGGACGAACACGCAGCACCCCTACACATCATAAGAACACCCCATCGAATGGGAAGAGAGGGCCTTTAAACCCTTCTTCGTTCTTATGACCGGACGGCCAAGAGGAACGCCTTAATCAGGAACATTCAATACTACAAAACAGTTATCAGATCTATATCATATATCTCATATATAAAGTAGATCTAATCATGGCATATTTTGCATACATCTCATGTATCAAATCATGCATGTTTTCAGATCTAAATTATCTCATAATAATCTAAAAAATTAGATTTAAATTGATCTAATCAAAATAAATTCTAATCTAGACAATTATGTAGAACTATTCTACAACTAGTCTAGACATGCATC
>QRFJ01000770.1:190566-266459 GCA_006176705.1 Cocos nucifera
AGCCAACATACACCTCAGGGTTCCAATGGCTAGGAGATCGAGTAATGGTGTAGTCAAACTATAACACCCTCAAGGTGAACTGTCGATGCATCTAGGTCAAAGAACCAGACACACTACTAGCATCGAGTCAGTCATTGACGAGAAGGTAGACTCCTAATGACTACTCGAGGTGGTCACGCTCAGTGCCCTCGTTCTCTAACGAGTACCTAATACTCTCACTCGGTGTCTCCACACCATAGATTCAAGACTCATCTACTAAAGAGAAGCGATTGTACACCAACCTTCCGGATCAATCACCATCCTCGTGATGATCCTATGGTCGGGAGCTATTTATGAGTTAATAATGATTATTCATGTCTTAAATTTTCAACTCTTGAAAATATGAATTATCATTACCATTAACTCAAAGGATGTATCACAGACACTAAATACACATGTGTGATAGAAAATAACCCATTTCATTAATTATAGTCAAAATTACAATTTTGCCCCTAGAAGTGTATTACAAGTGTCAGCCAATTCTGGCTTCTAGGGCACATATATCTAACAGCCACTCCTCTATTTTGCCACAATAATGGCTCCATAGTCCTTGCTAAGAAGCCAAGGTCTCACCAAAAATTCAAGCACATCGAGCGGCGATACCACCTCATCCGCGATTACACCGAGAAGGATTACGTCGAGGTTAAGAGAGTCGACTCCACAGATAATGTGGTGGACCCACTCACAAAGTCGTTGGGCCAACAGAAGATCGAAGCGCATCTTGAGAAGATGGGACTTAGATTTATAGTCAATTGGCTTTAGGTCAAGTGGGAGTTTGTTAGATATGTGTGCCCTAGAAGTCAGAATTAGCTGACACTTGTTGCATACTTCTAAGGACAAAATTATAATTTTGATTATAAGTAATAAAATAGATTATTTTCTATTATAATGTATATTTAGTATCTGCGATACATTCCTTGAGTTAATGGTAATGATAATTCTTATTTTCAAGAGTTGAAGATTCAAGACATGAATTTTCATTATTAACTCATAAAATGCTTCCGATTGTAGGATCATCATAAGGATGGTGATTGATCTAGAAGGTTGGTGTACAATCGCCTTTTTATAGTAGATGAGTCTTGAGTCTATAATATAGAGACACTAGAGTGAGAGTATAGGTACACGTTAGAGAACGAGGGTACTAAGCGTGACTACCTCGAGCAGTCATAAGGAAGTCTACCTTCTCATCGATGACTGGCTTGAAGCTGCAGTGGTATGTCTATTTCTTTGATCTGAGGTGCATTGATAGTTCACATTGAGGATGTTATAGTTTGACTATACCATGACTCGGTCTCCTAGCTATTCGAAATCCTGAGGTGTATGCTGGATATAGCATATTCATTATAGGATTTGGATTGCACCAAGAGGGAATCTATCTACCTCGGTAGATGAGGAGCAGCCCTATGATGATCATGAGAATTAAATCCATAAGCTTATGGCCATGGCAGAGTGAAATAATAAAAAGAGTTTCTATTAAGATTTTCACATTGGACTTGAATCAAATGATTAAATCATATGATAGAAATTAGGGTTTGACGAGTTCACCTTAACCCTAATCTGATCGGGGCTCAAGATAGAAGAACTTAATCACATATGTAACTGCACCAAGAGGTTCATTTTTAGTTCTGATGAGATGCCACCATATACTGCTAGGTGTCACTGGTGGATTTTGGGAGCAATTAAAATGATTTGGATGATCGATCATTCTAGTTGTTTGAATTAGAAAAGTTTTGATCCATTGAAAGGTGTTTCGATGATGTCGATGATAGAGATCACGACATATCCCATTACCATATAGAATTAAACCTAACTGGGTTACACAAATAAGGGTTTGGATCTGGATATCATCAGTTGGACTAACCTAGTTCAATTGATTTGAATTAGATTCAATTAGATTCAAGAAAATTATGCTAGCACACGATTGAGCCTAATGTTCTTCTTCTACAATCATTAAAAGTTGTCTCGACTGAGCCAAATGTGCTTATACTCACTCAGATACCTTTACTTGGTCTGATTGAAGCTTGCCTAGATCAGAAAAGGGTTGTCTTAATTTATGAGATAAATTTGAGACAACACCTACCATTTTTCGTCACTTGCTAATTCTTGTCATTTGACTTTGGTCAAACATTGACCTTTGACACTAAGACATCTCTCCATGTGTCATGCATCCATAGAAGAGCAGATAGGAGCTTGTCCCCTTGCTAGAAAGAGGAAAGGAGGGGGTGCTCGCCTAGGGAGGCATGCGCCCAAGGATAGGGACGCCTGGAGTCCCATACAAATGGGACTCCAGGTTGCTTCTTGAAGTCAAACTAGGTGGCACTAAGGGACTCTGCTTTGATCAGTCTTGGCACCACCTAAGGGTGTTGGAGAGGGACTCTCATCTGATTGGATCAGATGATATCATTTCATCAATCAGATTTAGATCTGATTGCATGAAGAGACGTGATTGGTCAAGATGATGTGGCACTGCATGGCGCAGTAGGGTCTATAAAAACCCTATCTGCACCAAGCTTTAAAGAAGTTCTCCCTTAGCTAATGCCATATTGCTCTCTCCCTCTCTCCTCCATGCCTACCTCAAATCCTCTCTCTCTTCTCCATGCCCAAGAGATTTTTGGGCTTCAGTTTGGTGTGATCCAGGCAGAGAGAGGCGACAAGAAAGGAAGAAGGCAGCACTGCTATAAGAGACGATATCGAATCTTCAAAAGTTATTTTGAAGACCTTCAAGATCAGATCCAGATCTAATCTTTGAAGGATAGATTGAAAAAGATGAGATATCTAGATTCTACCCGAGTGGATACCAATAGAGGCCAGGTGATTGTGTGGCTGCATCCAAAACCTCAGGCAATCAGCAGGATCATCGCAGGATAATTAGATTACCCAACAATAAGGTATGTTGGAGATAAACCCCGCTCCTACCGAAGTCCAATCGGATGCTCAGCCGACAGTACAACTGGTAGTCAAGAGAAAGCTTCAGCGAACAAGCCTTAGCGGCCGAGCTCCTTTCGAACCCCTTCAGCCGATCGAACTCCTCAGTGGCCGAACTTCTATGAAAGCCGAACTCCTCAGTGGCCGAACTTCTATGGAAGCCGAACTCCTTACAGACTATTGATGATCCCACTACTAAATGGTTACATGATAATAATGATCGATATTTATCAAGTTAATAATTATCGACATTTATCTGGATAGTTACGACAGTTATTAAGCAAGGCAGTTACAACAAGCTCCACCTACAAAAAGGACCCTCTAGATATGCTTACGCCAGGTTCTAAAAACCCTTCTCTCCTCCTCAAAACTCTGCCAAACTCCATACTCAGCACTCTATATCTGTTGGCCAGAGCTAACTTGACCGTCGGAGGGTCTTGCCGGAGCCACCCCCCTATCGACTTCGGATGGAATTTTGTTTTGCAGGTCACCGACGACGACCTCATCCTCCTCCACTCCAGCTCGATCCGACGTCAACCAAATTCTACACCAATAGATTTGATGCTAGAGGAAGGACCTCTATTCTTGAGGTTTCCTCAATCTTAAAGGAGTGCTCAGCAACAATCTAGAGTTCTTCCTAGAGAAAATGCCTCCCAGGAGAGCTTCGACCCGACGATCGACAGCCTCCACGGCCCGATCCCGTTCAGATTCATCTGCTCCTATTTCAGCCTCGGCAACTTAGGTTCCACCTGTACCCATGGTAGATGTGGAGTAGTTCAACCTAATTATCCAGTAGGTCTGTGGCCTCACCGAGATGATGTAGGCCTTGCAGCAGCCCCCAACGGTGACTCCACCAGAAAAATTGCCATTGGGATGTCGAAAATCGGCCCCAAGAAAGAGTACCTGGGCCAACATAACCATCACCCCTAGGAATGAAAAATAGAGAGTCGAGGATCCATATTGGGATCATGGTTGTCCTCCAGAGGAGACCTTTCCCATTTATGGTCTGAAGTACCCCAAGATCTGCAACCAAGATGACGCCCTCGATCACAGACTACGGGAGATGGATTGGCGGATTGAAGAGCTCGACCACATCACTCTCGCTCATCATATCGATGTCCACACCGATCCTCCTTTCTTCCCCCAGATTATGCAAGAGCCCATTCCACCGAACTTCAAGCTCCCTCAACTTGAAAGCTACGATGGAACCTCTGATCTAGTTGATCATCTAAAGGCCTTTCAGACCATGATGCTACCCCACGGTGCTTCAGACACCATACTATGCCGAGCCTTCCTATCTACCTTAAAGGGAGCAGCGAGAAATTGGTACTCAACATTGAAGTTAGATACGATCTTCTCTTTTGACCAGATGAGCCGTCAGTTCGTAGCTCACTTCATCAACAATCGATGTCCATGTCGAGGTTCAGATTCTCTAATGAACATCAAGCAGAAGCAGGAAAAATTCATTCGAACTTACGTCATCCGATTTAACGCTGTGGCATTGGAGGTCTAGGACCTAGACCAGTCTGTTGCGATGGCTACACTCAAGGACGTTCTTCAGAAGAATGACTTGCTATTCTTCCTAAAAAAAATGTATCCCAGAAACTTCGCCGATCTACTAGCTTGGGCCGAGGGATATGCCCGTGCGGAAGAAGCCTTCAAGTTGAAGGATGAAGAAGCCTTAGGAGAGTGGCGGGCAGATGAGTATAATAGACCCACCACCGATGGAGAGTCGAGGAAAGTTCGACCGTGCTCACAGACTCCCCCCGGGCACAAGCTAGCCCGAACTCCTCGAGCTCGCCACCAAGGAAGCCCTAATAGAAGGGCGCAAAGAAGTCCTTTCCGCAAAAGGTTCCACGACTATGCCCCCCTCAACACTCCTCGAACTCAAATTCTCATGGAAGTTAAGGACTAGCTACCATGATCAGAAGGATTACGATCTCCCCCAAATAAGTACGATCGAAGCAAGTACTACCTCTACCATCATGACCACGGCCATGACATTGAGGAATGCATTCAGCATCTCGGAGCTCATCAGAAAGGGATGGCTGGATAAATTCCTTCGATGCCAACTTGAAGTAGGAGAAGATCGGCCAAGGGCATTGTCGTAGCAAGAAACAACAAGGAGGTCGGCTGCCTCATGAGGTCATCAACGTTACTCCTGGAGGAGCTTGGTACTTCGATGATTTATCATCTCTCAGCGTCAAAGCCAAGAGAAGCTTGCTCCAAATTGAGGAGGCCAGCATGCGATAGAGGAGGTCATCCGGTCCGAAGCTTATCGCCTGAAGAAACTTGGAGGAACAATGCTACCACGACCATTAAACATAAAGAATTCGGGGATGCACTTCCAGTAACTTTCTTTTAATAAAATTCTCTTGATTTAATAATATTGTTTCTTGGTACAAAAACTACGTGATGATAGGAAAGAAATAGTCAATAGTTGCTGTGTTAGGAACAGGAGGAGAACCTCATCCTAACACGAGCAGGTCAAAGATCTTCAACTTCGACTAGAGATAAGATCTCTTCCGAGCGACCAAGTAGGTCAAAGACCTCCAATCTCGGCTAGAGATAAGATCTCTCCAGAGCGATCGAGACAACCTCGGTTAGAGATAAGATCTCTTTTGAGCAGATCAAAGACCTCCAATCTTGATCGAGCAGGTCAAAGACCTCCAACCTCGGCTAGAGATAGATCTCTCCCGAGCGACCGCGATAACCTCGGCCAGTGATAAGATCTCTTCCGAGCGATCGAGCAGGTCAAAGACTTTGGCTAGAGATAAGAGCCAATCTTGATCAGAGATAAGATCTCTTTCGAGCAACTCCGAGACAACCTCGACCGTTGGAGATAAGATCTCCCCCGAGGCAACCTCGACTGTAGGAGATAAGATCTCTCCCAAGCATTCGTATCAACCTTGGCCACAAGAGATAAGATCTCTCCCGAGGCAACCTCGACCATAGGAGATAAGATCTCCCCTGAGGCAACCTCGGCTGCTCGAGATAAGATCTCCCCCAGCCAACCTTAGCCGCAGGAGATAAGATCTCCCCCGAGACAACCTCGACCATAGAAGATAAGATCTCCCCCAAGCGCCCGTATTAACCTCGACCGTAGGAGATGAGATCTTCCTTGAGGTAACCTCTAGGGTAGGAGATTTGATCCCCTGAACTTCAACTTCAATGGGTGCAGAGCCCGGAAAAGGACTTTGGTAGTCGCCTATTTTGGTACTCCCTTCGTTCGAATTTCAAACTCGAGAGTGGGGGGACTATTGTTGGAGATAAACCCCGCTTCCATCGAAGTTCAGTCGGATGCTCAATCGATAATACAATTGGTAGTCAAGGAAAAGCTTCAGCGAACAAGCCTTAGTGGTTGAGCCCCTTTCGAACCCCTTCAGCCAACCGAACTCCTCAGTGGCCGAACTTTTATGAAAGTCGAACTCCTCAGTGGCCGAACTTCTATAAAAGCCGAACTCCTCAGTGGCCAAACTTTTATGGAAGCCAAACTCCTTGCAGACTGTTGACGATCCCACTACTAAACGGTTACACGATAATAATGATCGGCATTTATTAGGATGATTACGATAGTCATTAAGCAAGGCAGTTACAACAAGCTCCGCCTATAAAAAGGATCCTCCAGATATGCTTACGCCAGATTCTAAAAACCCTTCTCTCCTCGAAACTCTGTCGAACTCTATACTGAGCACTCCATATCTATTGGCCAGAGCTAACTTGACCGTCAGAGGGTCCTACCAGAGCCACCCCCCACCGACTCTGGATAGGACTTTATTTTGTAGGTCACCGATGGTAACCTCATCCTCCTCCACTCTAGCTCGATCCGACGTCAACCAAATTCTACACCAACAAGATATAAATTAAATTTAATTAAATTTATTTTAATTTTATTTTATTTTATTAGATCTATTAAATCAGATCTAGAAAGTATCAGATTTGATTTAGATCTAAGAAAAAAATTTAGAAATATTTCTTTTGATCAAATCAGAGCTAAACGAACCTGACCAAGGAAACAAGTTTTTTCCTTCATGGACATCTCCTCAGTAGTTTCTTAAAATGCTTCCAAGCCTCATATAGTGTCTTCATCTCCATCTGCACAAAAGAAGTAATATCATTATGCATCTTTGTAGTCTTGGAAGGTGAAAAGTATTTGGCTAAGAAATTCTGGGCTAGGATATCCCAAGTAGTGATAGAACCTGCAGGAAGAAAATAAAGTTAATTTTTAGCTTTATTTCATAAAGAAAAAAGAAATACCTTAATCTAATAGCATCATCTGACACCCCATTAATTTTGAAGGTATCATAAAGTTCAAAAAAATTAGAAATATGAGCATTTGGAACATCCTACATGTGTCTACTAAGTTGGATAGTTGATTAAATCATTTAGATCATCACTGATTTTATTTTAAAATTATTTGCTCGCACAAGTAGTCTCCTAATGCTCGAAGCTGCATCAGCTACAAATGGTGTGATGTAATCATTTAATGGATGATGTGCTACTTGAATAGCTTCTTGTCAACCCTCTGACGTCATATCTAATCCCAGATTGATATCGCTAGGGACTTCGACTGCCATGTTTCTTTCTTCATTTAGTCTTTTGATTGTCCCCTTTATTTCTGGATCAAAAGATAGTAGGTCAGTATGTATGGTGTGTGTCATGCACTGAACACAAACCTAAAAGTAACCTAAAAATAAAAATTAAAAATAAAATTCTAAAGTAAACCAAGGATTGAAATTTTAATTTTATTTTAGACACAATCCCCGATAATGGTGTCAAAAACTTATTGTGTACAAATGTATCGCTATGGCAAGTGCACCAGTCAATCAAGTAATAAAGTGTGTGAGTAGAGTATCTTCCCTAGAGAATTAAAAAATAAGTATTGAAAAACTCTTTCTTAGACTTTATTTGAAGAATTGATTTATAAGAAGAAAAAAATAAGAATAAATAAAAAAATAATTAATAAATTGAAAGAAGATAGAGAGGGTATAATTATTAGGATTGAATTTAAGAGCAATAGGTTACTAAGGCAATCGATTTACCAAATCAATTAATAAAATATTCAGGTAATTAGGTTAATTTTGTTTCATGAGATGGTGGAGTCTCCTAGGATATTCACTATCCTTTGGTCCAACCATAGCAAAACTATCAATATTTATTAACTACCCTTTGGTCTAGGCATAATTTAAATAAATACTAATGCATTAATATCTATGCAATTCTCTAATTAAAATATGATGCATCCAAAGCGTACTAAAATTTTTGCATGCATATGAATCTCAAATTTGATTCAAAATATAAGGTATATAAATCAAGAAGTAATAATATAGACGTACTTGATCCATATCATCTATGTTCCTCAAATCAATTAGAAGATGACTAATAATCTAAAAGTATTAAGTATAGATTTATATACTCCTCATGAACAAAATAATATTTAAATCATATTGAATATTGTATTAAAAAAGTGGCTACACCTTAGCCTTAGTAAAACTTAGTTCATGGTAAAAGAAACAAAAATAGTAAATAAAATAAAAAGCATGAGAAAATCCAAATAAATAATTACTTGTCGTTGAATTTTGTCGTCCGTTGGTCCTGGCATAGAGAAGTTGATGAAGAAAAACTGTTGGAAGATGTGCTGTTCATCGAAAGATGAACCACGAAGAAAGAAGGAAGAAAGAAAATAAAGAAAGAAAAGAAAAAGAAAACTCTCCCTTCTCTTCCCTACATTTCTAGCTCTCTATCTCTTTATCTCTCCTTAAAACTATTCTCTCCTCTCTGTTCTTTAAAAAAAATTCTATTCTATCGCTCTCCCCCATTTCTCTCGATAGTAGGGCCTTTAAATAGGCTGAGAGTCTTTTTCTCATGAGAAATCCCAAAGGAATTGGGTTTAAAACTCCTAAAACACGTCAAATTGTAGACATCTATTGTTAAAACAAAGCCTTGAATCATTCTATCCATTGGATGTCGATCAAACAGGCCAAAAAACACTCAAAAACCCCTCAAATTCTCCCAGATCCGATCGGAGTCAATTCTGACCATCGAATCAACTTCCAGATTATTTTCTGACCATCCGATTGCTTAGAAGAAGGCTTCAGACTTTTAATTAAAATCAAAGATCGTGTGCCGATCGTCAGATCTTCATTGAGAACTAGATCTACCATCTATCAGCACATTCTTCTCAATCGTCAGATAAAAATCATAGCGCCTCAACTATCGGATCACGAGTTGGGCCTAGGAAGACCACGTGCGAGCTGGGTCTTGCATAGACCGCCATCTTCTCCATCAATCACAATGCGTGCCTCAGTGTGAATTTCCATATTTGCCCTCGCTCGCATTACTATTCTGGCTCATGAAGAGCCACGATGATTCTGATGTCACTGTGATGTCAAGTGGGCCCGTTGGTTTAGCAGGCGATCAGGCTAGGCCGACTGAGCTAGTTTTCTAAACCAATTTGGTCTGGACTGGCCGGCTTTAATTATTTTTTTATTTTTTTCTTTAAAAATTGATATCGAGCTCATTTGAAATTCGTTTTCCTTCAAATTTATCTTGTTTGAACCAAAAAATTAAGCTTTTCCTATTGACAGCCTTCTTTCCTACATAAGATCAATAAAAGTATCAATTTTTTAAAAATAAAATAAATTATTTAATAATTTAATACTTTTATTATTATATTTATATCACTTATCAGGAGGTCTCCCTCTCTGGTCTCTACTTTCTAGCATAACAGGGGATTAAATAGATGAGAAAAGGAATTTGAGTCTTTGTTGGACTCAAATTGGAGTTTGGCTTGAATTTAATGGATCTAGAGACTCTGCACCATCGGATGCTTGATCAAAGGCCTGAAATCCATCAAAAATCCACCACATAACCTCTTGATTCATGCCCAAATCAAATAAGGGCTGTCGGATCGAAGCCAAAAATGTTTTTGCCCATCGGATCACATACTGGAGCATCTGGGAAGTCCTTTTCAAGATCGGAATCACCACACACCGTTTGATCTGAATTGGGAGCACTGATAACCATTGGATCATGCTTCACTATTTTTGTGGGCCACCTGGACCGAGAGTAACGAAGACTACGTCGAATCAGAGCATGCCACATCATCCAAATTTACCAAAATAACCCTAAATGCCATGATGAATTTTCTATGGACCCTTTAAGGGTCCACACGTATTGACTTAACCGTCGGTCCACCATGGACCGCATAGTTTCCTGACGTCAAGGTGATATCAGGGCTGAGGGGCTATGGGCTTGCAGGCTTTCTTCTCATGTGGGCTGGGCTGCTCTAGAGCTCGTGCTGGCGAATCGGGTTGGGTCGCGATTGATTGTTTGGCACTAGGCCAATTTCTCTAGATTGGTTCTTGTTGGATTGGTCGATCTTTTTAATTATTTTTTTTATTTTTTAAAATTTCTAGCCTTTGTAATTTTTTATTTTAGCTTTAATTTATGGCTAATTTATTTTATTTTATCCCATAAATTGAGCTCCTTGCATTGGTGGACTTTTCTATAAAACATAAATAAAAATATTAATTTTTTAAAATAAATATTAATTATTATATATTTTAATATTTTTATTAATAAATTTATGATAGTTATCACACCCTTCAACTTGAGTTTTACTTATCCTCAAGTAAAAAGAGAAAAATTAAAAGCATATACTGACTTGATAAGATATGAAAGTTTTTTCAGATCACCTTAAAATTAGTTGATACCTGATTAGAGATTTAAGAAATACATCATTGGATTATTAATTCTATCCCAAATAGTGGTTAAGTAAAAAATATAAAATTTAAAAGCTTTTCTTTGATCAATTCTCCATCTTTATTCTTTAAATCTTCTATCTTTAGTATGGACTAGAGTTTTTTTTTTTTATTTACAGCCTATGTAATGTTTTAACCTCTTAAGCTTTCTATGTGACCCTTATAGTGAGCTTTGGACCAATGACTTCCAAATTAGTTGACTTTTGGATACTAGGTGCAGAACACCCCTCGAGCTTTTTGACTCGAGTCAAATAGGCTATAGGTTAAAACTAGCTGTATAACAAATTTTTTTTATATTGCCTACTTTTTGATACAAATAGCATTACTTACTTAGACAATGAGATCCGATTACTCGATGGAAGACCAATATCTAAAACTTGCTTTTTATTTTTTCTTTTTATTTTTTTATTTTTTTCACTCATACTCATATAAAGTAGATTCTTTATTGAATATAGGTTGGGAGAGAGTTTTAGAATCATTCAAAAATTTATTCTATTCTAAACCTAATCATTTATTGGATTTTCTTAATAATTTGATTCTCAGTATTTCAAAAATTTTTTAGACCATTAATCAAACATCGATTAAAATATTTGGAAAAACTTTAAATCAGCACAAAATTAAGTACATAAGATTAATTATTATCATATTCAAGGACTTAAAAATTTTATTTATCCTTCCTCCCAACTTAATTTTTATTTTTCTCAATGAAGGAAAGAAATAGAGTATGATAAATGACAACAAAATAATAAGAAACGAGTTCACCTGACTTAGTATGGTTCTTAGCTCGATCTAGATTTTATTTATTCTTCATCTAGCATAAGTCTGTAGTTCTCCCTCTAACTTAATCCTGAAAGAAAAGTAAACTAAAAAAAAAAAAAAGCAAAAGCAAAAGCTCGATTGCCTCCTAGTAAGTGCTAAGTTTAACATCTTCAGTCAGACTCTATGAAGGAGTTTTAGGTATAATCAATTTTAGCACATCCTTCAGAGATCCAAAATGATAAGGCCAATCAGGAAGCCTTGTCATCATAGCAAAAAAATGTTCATGGAATGCTTTTCAGTGGTTAAGCATAGCCCTGATCAATAATATGTATGGAGCAAACATGTTATACCAAGATTTAAAATTATTATAGCTTTTATGATAATCTAGAAGGATTTGAGTTTGTTGGGCAAAAATTGGTGATGGTGGTTTAGAAATTTTTTTAACTATAGCCTGATCTATCCCACTCCCTTTCTCGAATATGATAATCTAGGCATTAACTCTTCCTAATCTAGATCATGACATCTTCTCCAAATTAATTTTAAATCTACCTCCATATATCATTTTAATATTATTGATAAATTTTGGAGGCCATCCTCGAAAGTAATGCCAAATATAGAAAAATCAATCATTAAATCATTATCCATAATTTCAGTAATATCCCAACCAATAGCTTCTTTATGTACTTTTAGAATATCCATAAGTTGGTCTTTCTAGATAGGTATCACTAGTTGAATGTCAGTAAGTGCATCAGAAAGTGGCTTTAATTCTAGATCAGTTGATGGTTTAAATAAGAGAGCTATTGGTGGACTAGGTGGTGGCTCAAGTTTTTCAATCTAAAGTCGGATGGTTTTGGGGTAGGGTGTATCTACTTAGTCTTTAACATCTATATTGTACACATCTTCATCAAAATCATCCACCTTATAATGAGCCAAAAAGAGTTTTAATGAATTTTGGAGAATAATTATGGGTAAAGCTTCCTCGATTATGTTATTTACTTATGGTTCTTCGAAAGTCTCTATTGATTCCATCATCTCATCAATTGGTCCTTCCTTCCCGTTAAAGGGACTAGGTGATTCTAGGACACTTAGGGTGTTAGATATGTGTGCCCTAGAAGTCAGAATTGACCGACACTTATATTACACTTTTAGGAACAAAATTATAATTTTAACTATAAATAATAATATGGATTATTTTCTATCATAAATATGTATTTAGTGTCTATAATACATCCCTTGAGTTAATAATAATGATAATTCATATTTTCAAGAGTTGAAAATTTAGTACATGAATTTTTATTTGTTAACTCATAAAAAGGCTCCTGACTGTAGGATCGTCATGAGAATGGTGATTGATCCGGAAGGTTAGTGTATAATCGCTTCTTCATAGTAGATGAGTCTTGAGTCTATGGTGTAGAGATACTAGAGTGAGAGTACAGGTACTCGTTAGAGAACGAGGGCATTGAGCGTGACCACCTCAAGTAGTCATAAGAAAGTCTACCTTCTCGTCGATGATTGACTCGAAGCTACGATGGTGAGTCTGGTTCTTTTACCTAAGGTGCATCGATAGTTCATTTTGAGGATGTTATGGTTTGACTATGCCATGACTCGATCTTCTAGCCATTCGAAATCCTAAGGTGTATGTTGGCTATAGCATATTTATTGTAGGAATTGGATTGCACCAAGATGGAATCTATCTACCTCGATGGATGAGGAGCAGCCCTATGATGATCATGAGAATCAAGTCCATAAGCCCATGGCCATGGTAGAGAGTGAAATAATAGAAAGAGTTTCTATTAAGATTTTCACATCAGACTTGAATCGAATGATTAAATCATATGATAGAAATTAGGGTTTGATGAGTTCATCTTAACCCTAATCTGATTAGGGCTCAAGATAGAAGAACTTAATCATACAGGTAGCTACACCAAAAGATTTATTTTTAATTTTGATGGGTTGCCACCATATATTGCTAGGTGTCACTAGTAGATTTTGGGAGCAATTAGAATGATTTAGATGATCAATCATTTTAATTGTCTGAATCAGAAGAGTTCTGATCCATCGAAAGGAGTTTCGATGATGTCAATGATAGAGCTCATGACAAATCCCATTACCATATAAAATTGAACCTAACTAGATCACACAAATAAGGGTTTGGATCTGGGTATCATCAATTGGACTAACCCAGTTTAATTAATTTGAATTAGATTCAATTAGGTTCAAGGAAATCATGCTAGCATACGATTGAGCCTAACGTTCTCCTTCTATTATCATTAAAAGTTATCTCGACTAAGCCAAATGTGTTTATGCTCACTCAGGTACCTTTACCTGATCTGACTGAAGCTTGTCCAGGTCAGAAAAGAGTTGTCTTAATTTATGAGATAAATTTGAGACAACACCTGCCATTTTCCATCATCTACTAATTCTTATCCTTTGATTTTTGGTCAAACGTTGACCTTTGACCCTTGGACATCTGCCCATGTGTCATGCACTTATTGGAGAGTAGATAGGGGCTTATCCCCTTACTAGATTTTGGAAAGGAGGGGGCACATGCCTAGGATGGCGTGCGCCCATGGATAGGGATGCTTGGAGTCCCATGCGGATGGGACTCCAGGTTGCTTCTTGGATCAACTTAGATGACCCCTAGCCATAGACTTTGACCAGTCTTAGGTGCCATCTAAGGATGAATCTATGGGGCTCTCATCTGATTGGATCAGATGATATCATCTCATCAATCAGATTTAAATCTGATTGTAGAAAGCAGCGTGATTGATCGGGATGATGTGGCACTGCATGGCGCAGTATGGTCTATAAATAAACTTTATCTGCACCCCACTTTAAAGAGAGCTTTCTCCTAGATAGCCCCAAGGCTACCCATCTCTCTCTCCATGCCATCTTTTGATCCTCTCTCTCCTCTCCATGCCCAAGAAAAGTTGGGCTTCAGTTTGGTGCGATCCAGCCAAGAAAAGGCTGACGAGAAAAGAAAGAAGGCAGCACTGCTGTAGAGACGACAACAAATCTTTGAAAAGAGTTTCGAAGATCCTCCAAATCAGATCTAGATCTGATTTTTGGAGACATGATAAAGAAGGAGAAGATTTCTAGATCCAACCTGAGTGAATATTGGTAGAAGCCAGGCGCTTGCGTGGCTAGATCCAGAATCTCAGGCAATTAGCAAGTTCATCAAAAGATAATCAGATTATCGAGCAAATAAGATAACATTAATTTAGATTTAATTTAATTTAATTTAATTTTTTTATTTATTAAATTATAAAATCATATGTAAAAAGTGTTAGATCTAATTTAGATCTAAGAGAAAATTTTTGAAATATGCCTCTCGATCCAATCAGATTTGAACGAATCTGATCCGAAAAATCTGATTTTTCGTTCAACTAGTATCAGAGCCAGGTTGCATAAAATTTATTTAGATCTAATTTAATTTGATAAATTAATAATTTTAAATATCACATGAGATGTGATTAGATCTAAAATTAGAAAATTAAAAATTTATTAATCTAGATCTAAAATGTATGAGATACATAACTAGACTAGGAATAGAATTATTTTATGTGTAGTCTAGTACAATCATAATTTTTATTTGATTAAATATAATTTTAAGATCTATTTATTTACTATTTTTTGATCTTATAAATATTATAATCAGATTTAAAAATAGAAAATAAATTAAATTAAATTTGGTCATATGAGATATGATAGTTGCATGTTTAGACTAGTTGTAGAATAGTTCAACAAAAGGGTGTAGATTAAATTTTATTTGATGTAATCAAATTTAAATTAAATTTTTTAGATGAGTATGAGTTAATTTAGATCTAAAAAATTTGCATGATATGATACATGAGATGTACATAAAATATATTTTAATTAGATTAATTTTTATATGAGATATATGCTTAGATCTAATTAGTTTTGTAGATTAGTTGTACTTTTGATTAAGGTGTTCCCCTTGGCCGTCCAATCATAAGAACAAAAGTAGGATTTAAAGATCCTCTCCTCCTATTCGATGGAGTATTCTTATGATGTGTAGGGGTGCTGCACATTCATCCTTAATCAGAAATTGAAAACTTATTTTCTACAAAACCCTAGATCCTGAAATCCTAGGATCTTATTTACATGTTTTGTTCATGAACCCTAAACATAATTAAGAATTAAGATTATTAAACATATTAGACCTAAAATTAAGATTATGAAACATATTACATCTAAAATTAAGAAATTTTAGATCTAAGACATGTTCATAAAATTGGATTCGAAAATGGGTGGCTCAATTAGGTCTAAGCGGTTGATCAAATCGAATCAAGAGTTGGTTAGATGGGATCAACAATGCTTAAATTGATCAGCTTAATAGGATTAAGTTTGGGTCAAGATCGAGTCACGTGAGTGATCGATCAAGCTAAGATCTAATTAGGCTCAGTGGTTAGAGTCTGGATTGTAGGCTAACTTGATTGATTCTGGCTCAATAATTTGGTGTCTAAGGTAAGTTTGGCAGATACGATCGATTGATTTTTAATTGGAAGCTACTCAACTTGAATGCGTTCTTATCGAGTTAATGGCATATCCCTTCCACCGGTCTCACTTACCTGGTCATATTTGTTAGCTCAGTTCTGATCTGAGGTGGTCAATAATCTGAGATAACCCATGCCACTAGGTTAGCCATAATGGTTATGATTATGTCAAGTCTAGTTTAATGAGACCTAAATTAAATCTTCCTAAGAAAATATTAAGTCTAAGATCTTCCATATTGTAGATGTGCGAGCCCTTCTCAAGGTTGATTGTTCTCGGCTAGCTACAGTAGCTCAGTTGCACCGAGAAGATGCAACCATGTCTATTAGGCATTGGATGCTACGGGCTGGAGGATGGATTAGGCTCAATATTTTGGATACGGTGAGAGACTCAATTAGGAATCCAATATGTGCAAATGGTGGGTCTGACTTAACTAAGGAGTGGATCAATATTTTGGGCACGGTGAGTTTCATGAATTAGAGACCAAGTTTGGGTGCATTATGATTAGAAAATCATTGAACAAGAGTTGTTCACTCATCGGCTAACCCATCACCAATAACTATTAGGTGAGGTGATGAGTAAGTCGGTGGGACTGCACCACCCACTAGAAATCAGTAATCATGGAGATTTTTGCATCTCTACAGAGGGAGTATAGAGATTCGAGAAAATAGTGGAAGCTAATTTATTTAAAAATAAAATTTTTAAATAAATTGGTTAAGTCTTAATTATAATATCTAACTAGAAACTTTAACTCTTTATAGAAAAATATCTGCATCCAACCCATTAACACGAATCTTGGACACCCATAGACTAACTGGATCAAATTACAAGGATTGGCTCTGGAACTTCAAAATCATTTTAGGTTTTGAGAAGTTAACCCATGTTTTGGACCAGGATCCTCCCACCTTACCAGCTCGTCCATCCGCTGAGCAGAGAGCATCTCTGGATAAGTGGACAAACGATGATAACAAGGCCAGATACTATATGTTGGGCTCGATGTCTGATGAACTTCAATGCCAACATGAAGATATTAGGACTGCTCACCAAATGTTGGCTCACCTATAGAAGATGTTTGGTGAATAGAGTCATGCAGTCAAGTATCAAGTCACTAAACAACTGTTCAAGGCTAAGATGCATGATGGAAAGTCAGTCTAAGATCATTATCTAATGATAATCAAGGACTTGGAAGAGCTTGAGAAGCTCGGAGTGAGGTTGGACTTGGATTTGTAGAATGATATAATTCTGCAATCCTTAACTGATGCATATGGGCAATTCATCATGAACTACCATATGCATAAACTTTAAAATTTTCTGACCGAACTTATGAACATGCTGGTTACCGCTGAGCTTTCCATGAAAGGTTCTAAAGGCTCAATGCTTGCTATGGAATAGACTTCTTCCAAGAGAAAATCTTTTGGAAAGAGGAAGAAGTCTGCGAAAAAGTAGAAGATGAAAGGAGGAAAGAAGAAAAAAGCAGAGCTGAAGAAGGCCACTGATAAAGAAAAATGTTTTCATTGCAACAATAACAGCCACTGGAAGCGGAACTGCCCTACATACATGGCTACCCTGAAGAATAAGAAGGAGGCAGGTCCTTCTAGAGGTATGCTCGTTATTGAGTCTAACCTTATGGTTTCTTCTGCATTTAGTTGGATGCTTGACTCTAGTTCTAGTGCTCACTTGTGCACTTCTATGCAGGGTCTTAAGGATAACAGAAGGCTGAGGGATGGTGAGATGATCCTGTGCGTCGAAAATGAAGCAAGAGATGCTACCATGGCTGCGGGAACATATCCTCTTCGACTACCATCTGATTTAAACTTAGTGTTAAAAGACTGTTATTATGTACCTGCAGCAAGCAAAAATTTGATTTCTATTTTTTGCCTTGCATTAGAAGGCTATGTAATTAGTTTTCTTAACGATCTTTAATAGTTACATATTGATATATCTATTTTTAATATCGAGCAAAATGTGAATACCATGAAACGACCTAGGGATAGTCCAAATGGTAGGTATTTGTGGCACCTAAGATTAGGTCATATAGCAGAAGATAGGGTTAACAAATTAAAGAAAACTGGGCTATTGAGTCCGTTGACTTTCGAGTCATATCCAATTTACGAATCTTGTCTTCATGGCAAAATAACTAAGCTTCTTTTTGTAGGACATGGTGAAAGGGCCACGGATCTTCTTACCTTAGTACATACTGATGTGTGCAGCCTATTTGATGTACCGATTAGAAACAACTTTGGCTACTTCATAACCTTTATAGATGATTTATCTAGATATGGGTATGTGTATCTTATGAGACACAAGTCTGAAGCTTTTGAAAAGTTCAAAGAATTCAGACATGAAGTAGAAAAGTAAATTGGAAAACTCATTAAGGTTCTTCGATCAAATCGAGGAGTCAATACCTTAGTTGAGAATTTCTAGACTATCTCAAGAAAAATGGCATAGTCTCTCAATGGACTCCACTTGAAACACCTTAACGCAATGGAGTTTCAGAATAGAGGAACCAGACCCTATTAGATATGGTCCGATCCATGATGAGTTTCACAGACCTTCCTAATTTTTTTTGGGAATACTGTTTGTTAACTGCAATATACTTACTGAATAGGGTTTTCTCTAAAATCGTTCCTACCACACTATATAAGATATTGCAAAGAAAGAAACCAAGTTTGAGTCATCTCAAAATTTGGGGTTATCCGGCTCATGTCAAAAGACAACAAGCGGACAAGTTAGACTTTAGATCCTTCAGTGCTCGATTTATAGGATATCCTAAAGAGTCAATAGGATATTATTTTTACATTCTAGAAGATCACAATATGATTGTGAGTCGACATACCATTTTTTTTGAAAAATAGTTTATTCAAGATGGCGGCATTAGAAAGCAAATCAAGCTCGATGAGAAAGTCTCACAAGAGCAACAAGCTAAGAACCTAACGAAACCAAATTAGGTTGAGCCAATCCATTCACAACCTCCTCCATCTTGTAGATCGAAAAGAGTTTTTCATCCTTTTGAGAGGTACTTAGGTACTATTTCAAAGAAAGTAGAGGAAATATTCCTCGTAGGTAATGGGGTTCATGGTGATGATCCCAAAATCTATAACGAGGCGATATTGGATGTCGACTCCGAGAAATGGTTAGAGACAATGAAGTCAAAAATTGACTTGATGCACTCAAACCAAGTCTGAACCTTGGTAGATCCACCAAAAGGTATAGTACCTATTAGGTGTAAATGGATCTACAAGAGAAAGATTGGTGCGGATGGAAATATGGAGACATTCAAGGCTAGATTAGTGGCAAAAGGTTATAGTCAATGCGAAGGCATTGACTATCAGGATACCTTTTCGTCAGTAGCTATGCTTAAATCCATCTGCACATTGTTTGCTATTGCAGCCTATTTTGATTATGAAATATGGCAAATAGATGTGAAAACGATATTCTTAAATGGATATCTTGAGGAAGATATCTATATGGAATAGCCGCTAGGTTTCACATCTAGTGATGATGATCATAATTGTATGCAAGCTACAAAGGTCCATATATAGACTTAAGCAAGCATCTCAGAGCTGGAATACTCATTTTAATGATGTGATCAAATTATTTGATTTCATCAAAAATGAGGAGGATCCATGTGTCTTCAAAAAGAGCAGTGGAAGCATTGTTGTCTTCCTCGTATTGTACGTGGATGACATCCTCCTTATTGGGAATGATATTCCCATGTTGACCATAGTTAAAATATGGTTATCTAAAGAATTCTCCATGAAAGATCTTGGAGAAGCATCCTTTATTCTAGGAATTAAGATCTATAGAGATAGACCAAATAGGATGCTAGGACTTTCACAGAAAATGTATATAGAGGAAGTGCTCAAGAGGTTTAGCATAGAAAACTTTAAGAAGGATTTAGTACCCTTCAGACATGGCATTCATCTTTTCAAGAAGATGTGCCCTAGCACACCTGAGGAAATAGAACGCATGAGCAAGATCCCTTATGCTTCAGCAATAGGGAGCCTCATGTATGCCATGTTATGTACACGACCTGATATAGCCCATGCTGTGAGTGTCACGAGCAGATATCAGTCAAATCCAGGTGAAGAACACTGGACTTCTATGAAATATATCCTTAAGTACTTGAGAAGAACTAAGGATATGTTGTTGGTCTTTGGTAATGGAGAACTCCAAGTCCAGGGGTATACAAACTCGAATTTTATGTCCGATGTAGATGATCGAAAGTCGACATCTGAAAGTTTGTTTGTGTGCAATAGTGGAGCTATTAGTTGGAAAAATTTCAAGCAGACAGTGATAGTAGATTCCACCATGGAAGTAGAATACATCGCTGCATCAGAAGCTACAAAGGAGGCATTCTAGTACAAGAAGTTTGCCATAGAAATCGGAGTGATGCCATTAGATGCCATTCCTCATGTACTACGATAATAAATGGTGTCATAGTCCTTGCTAAGGAGCCGAGGCCTCACCAAAAATTCAAGCACGTCGAGCGGCAATACCACCTCATCCGCGATTACCTCAAGAAGGATTACGTCGAGGTCAAGAGAGTCGACTCCATAGATAATGCGGTGGACTCGCTTACAAAGTCATTGGGCCAGCAAAAGATTGAAGCCCACCTTGAGAAGATGAGACTTAGAATTGTAGTCAATTGACTTTAGGTCAAGTTGAAGTTTGTTAAATATGTGTGCCCTAGAAGCTAGAATTGGCTGACACTTGTAATACACTTCTAAGGGCAAAATTATAATTTTGACTATAAAAAATAAAATAGGTCATTTTCAATCATAAATGTGTATTTAGTGTCTGTGATACATCCCTTGAGTTAATGGTAATGATAATTCATATTTTTAAGAGTTAAAAATTTAAGACATGAATTTTTATTTATTAACTTATAAAAGGCTCCTGACCGTAGGATCGTCATGAGGATGGTGATTGATCTGGAAGGTTAGTGTACAATCGCTTCTTCATAGTAGATGAGTCTTGAGTCTATGGTGTAGAGACATCGGAGCGAGAGTATAGATACTCGTTAGAGAATGAGGGCACTGAGCATGACCACCTCGAGTAGTCATAAGGAAGTCTACCTTCTCGTCGATGACTGACTCAAAGCTGCAGTGGTGTGTCTAGTTCTTTGACCTGAGGTGCATCGACAGTTCACCTTGAGGGTGTTATAGTTTGACTACACCATGACTCGATCTCCTAGCCATTCGGAATCCTGAGGTGTATGTTGGCTATAGCATGTTCATTATAGGAAATTGGATTGCACCAAGATGGAATCTATCTACCTCGGTGGATGAGGAGCAGCCCTATGATGATCATGAGAATCAAGTCCATAAGCCCATGGCCATGGCAGAGAGTGAAATAATAGAAAGAGTTTCTATTAAGGTTTTCACATTGGACTTGAATCGAATGATTAAATCATATGATAGAAATTAGGGTTTGACGAGTTCACCTTAACCCTAATCTGATCGGAGCTCAAGATAGAAGAACTTAATCACACAAGTAGCTGCACCAAGAGGTTCATTTTCAATTTTGATGGATTGCCACCATATACTGCTAGGTGTCACTGGTGGATTTTGGGAGCAATTAGAATGATTTAGATGATCGATCATTCTAGTTGTCTGAATCAGAAGAGTTCTGATCCATCGAAAGGAGTTTCGATGATGTCAATGATGGAGATCACGACATATCCCATTACCATATAGAACTGAATCTAACTGGATCACACAAACAAGGGTTTGGATCTGGATATCATCAATTGGACTAATCCAGTTCAATTGATTTGAATTAGATTCAATTAGGTTCAAGGAAATCGTGCTAGCACACGATTGAGCCTAACGTTCTCCTTCTATTATCATTAAAAGTTATCTCGACTGAGCCAAATATGTTTGTGCTCACTCAGGTACCTTTACTTGATCTAACTTGAGCTTGTCTAGGTTGGAAAAGGGTTATCTTAATTTATGAGATAAATTTGAGACAACACTTGCCATTTTCTGTCACCTACTAATTCTTGTCCTTTGACTTTGGTCAAATGTTGACCATTGACCCTTGGACATCTGCCCATGTGTCATGCACTTATTGGAGAGTAGATAGGGGCTTGTCCCCTTACTAGATTTTGGAATGGAGGGGGCACACACCTAGGATGGCGTGCACCCATGGATAGGGATGCCTAGAGTCCCATGCGGATGGGACTCTAGGTTGCTTCTTGGATTCAACTTAGATGACCCCTAGCCATAGACTTTGACCAGTCTTAGGTGCTATCTAAGGATGAATCTATGGGGCTCTCATCTGATTGGATCAGGTGATGTCATCCCACCAATCAGATTTAAATTTGGTTGCACGAAGTAGCACAATTGGTCGGGATGATGTGGCACTGCATGGTGTAGCAGGGTCTATAAATAAATCTTATCTGCACCCCACTTTAAAGAGAGCTTTCTCCTAGCCATGCCCTAATGCTGCCCTTGTCCCTCCTCCATGCCATCTTCTGATCCTCTCTCTCCTCTCCACACCCAAGGAAAGTTGGGCTTCAGTTTGGTGCGATCCAGGCAAGAAAAGGTTGACTAGAAAAGGAAGAAGGTAGCACTACTGTAGAGATGACAGTAGATCTTCGAAAGAAGTTTCAAAGATCCTCCAAATCAGATTCAGATTTAATTTTTAGAGACATGATAAAGAAGGAGAAGATCTTCAGATCCAGCTCGAGTGGATACCGGTAGAGGCCAGGCGCTTGCATGGCTAGATCCAGAATCTCAAGCAATCAGCAGGATCATCAAAGGATAATCGAAAAACTCAGTAAACAAGGTAACAATAATTTAGATTTAATTTAATTTAATTTTTTTATTTATCAGATCATAAAATTAGATCTGAAAAGTGTCAGATCTGATTTGGATCTAAGAGAAAATTTTTGAAATATGCCTCTCGATCCAATCAGATTTGAACGAACCTGATTCAGAAAATTTGATTTTTCCTTCATAGGGATGGGTCCATATATAAGTAAGGTAATGAAATTGGTTCGTCCTACTATTCTGGATCTTTCTTATATATTTTTGCCTTGGTTATATGGTCTAATAAAGTATTTTAGTTTTGCAAGGTTGTTCTATGATCATATTATTTTTGATAGTTTTAATTAATTATTCAGGCAAAACTTCTGGGATATTAAAATTTTTAGTCATGTATGGTCCCTCAAGGTTGCTCTCCGATTGACTAGGCAACTCTCTTTCCTCCTGCTATTTGAATGTAAGCCCTTACTTCTCTAGTTCTTTATAGTTTTGCATGCAGGAGTAATAGGTGAAGGAACCAGATCTAGGGTTTTATAGATAGATCTTGAAAACTTTTTCAAGATCTTGCAGTAGAAGACTTAAATAAATCAAATATTTATTTAAATAAATATATAAATACCTAAATCTCAGATCTATTACATGATCAATACATGATATTAAATTAAAAATTAAAATCAAATAAGAAAGTAAAAGGTTGATCAAATCAATCTAGATCTATACTACATCAAATGCAGGTATGAAGTTAATAGATTTGATCTATTTGTTAGATATATGTGCCCTAGAAGCTAGAATTGGCTGACACTTGTAATACACTTTTAGGGGCAAAATTATAATTTTGACTATTATCAATAAAATGGATTATTTTCTATCACATAAGTATATTTAGTATCTGTGATACATCCTTTAAGTTAATGGTAATGATAATTCATAGTTTTAAGAGTTGAAAATTTAAGACATGAATAATCATTATTAACTCATAAAATGCTTCCGACCATAGGATCATTATGAGGATGGTGATTGATCCGAAGATTGGTGTACAATCTCTTCTCTTTAGTAGATGAGTCTTGAGTCTATGGTGTGGAGACACTAGAGCGAGAGTATAGATACTCATTACAGAACGAGGGCACTAAGCGTGACCACCTCGAGTAGTCATTAGGAAGTCTACCTTCTCATCAATGACTGACTTGATGCTGCAGTGGTGTGTCTAGTTCTTTTATTTGAGATGCATCGGTAGTTCATCTTGAGGGTGTTATAGTTTGACTATATCATAACTTGGTCTCCTAGCCATACGGAATCCTGAGGTGTATGTTGGCTATAGCATGTTCATTGTAGAAATTGGATTGCATCAAGATGGAATCTATCTACCTCGGTGATAGAGGAGCAGCTCTATGATGATCATGAGAATCAAGTCCAAAAGCCCATGGCCATGGTAGAGTGAAATAATAGAAGGAGTTTCTCTTTAGGTTTTCACATCAGACTTGAATCGAATGATTACATCATATGACAGAAACTAGGGTTTGACGAGTTCACCTTAACCCTAATCTGATCGGGGCTCAAGACAGAAGAACTTAATCACACGGGTAGTTGCACTAAGAGGTTCACATTCAGCTTTGATGGGTTGCCACCATACACTGCTAGGTATCACTGGTGGATTTTGGAAGTAATTAGAATGATTTAGATGATCGATCATTCTAGCTATTAAAATTAGAAGAGTTCTGATCCATCAAAAGGAGTTTCGATGATGTCGATGATAGAGATCATGATATATCCCATTACCATACAGAACTAAATCTAACTGGATCATACAAACAAGAGTTTGAATCTGGTGATCATTAATTGAACTAATCCAGTTCAATTGATCTGAATGAGATTCAATTAGGTTCAAAAAAATCATGCTAGCACTTGATTGAACCTAATGTTCTTCTTTTAATATCATAAATAGTTATCCTAACTGAGCCAAAAGAGTTTGTGCTTAATCAGAGGTCTTCACTTGGTCTGACTGGAACCTATCTAGGTCAGAAAAGGGTTGTCTTATTTTGTAAGACAATACCTGCCAATTTTGGTCACCTACCATTTCTCGTCCTTTGACTTTGGTCAAAAGTTGACCTTTGACTGGTCAAATATTGACCAATTTACTTTGACTTCTTACACACGTGTCTGACCTATTGGAGAGCTGGTGGGGACTTGTCCCCCTACCAGAACTGGGAAGGAGGAGGGCGCGCACCCAGGGTGGGTGCCCAAGATGGAGGTGCCCAGGAGTCCCTATTGTGACAGGAACCTCCATCTCCTTTTTGGATTTCCGAATAGACTTCTTAAGAATCAAGTTTGATTGGTTTTAGGCCCCATCTAAGGAGGAATCCAAGAGCTCTTATTTCCACCAATCAGATTTAGATTTGATTTCACAAAGGGGTTGTGATTGGTTGAAGAAGAGGAGTTTGGATCACGCAAGAGTCTATAAATAAGGACCCTGCGCCCCCAACACTCTAATCAAGTGCAATCATTGAAAAATCCCACACCCCAAGGTGCCTCTCCCCTCCTCTCTACATCCATCTTCAATCGCTTCTTCGCTCTCCACTGCCAAAAGGTGTTTGGATTTATTAGGTGCATCCTAGACGAAGGAAAGGCGATCAAAGAAAGCACTAAGCTTGTCGCTGCTGCAAAGGACACTGGCTAGATCTTCAAAGTAGTTTTTGAAGAATCCTCTCAGATCAGATCAAATCTATTTTTTGGAGATGTGATAGAGAAGAGAGATCTCTCAGATCTCAAGTCCCGAGTGAACTACGTAGAGAGGTCCAGGCACTTTGCTGGCTAAAGATCCAGGAACCTTACCGCTGCTTATCAGGATCATCTATTACGGGTATATGGAATACCAAATCAGGTAATTTAAATTTGATTTAATTTATCTAGATTTTATTTTTATTATTTCAAAATAATTAAAACTATTAGATCTAAACATACTTTAGATCTATTCGAATCAAAAGAAAAATTTTTGAAATATATCTCTCGATCCCTCATCAGTCTGGAACGAACTGGTCCAAAAAATCAGGATTTTCCCTTCATACGTGGATGACATCCTCCTTATGTGGAATTGATATTCCCATGTTGACCATAGTAAAATATGTTATCTAAGAAATTCTCCATGAAAGACTCTGTGAGAAGCATCCTTTATTCTAGGATTAAGGTCTATAGAGATAGACCTAATAGGATGCTAGGATTTTCAAGAAATGTAATAGAGGAAAGTACTAAGAGCTTTAGTATTGAAAAAGATTAGTATACCCTTCAGACATGATTCATCTTTCAAGAAGATGTGCCTAGCACATAGGAAATAGAAGCATGAGCAAGATCCCTATGCTTCAGCAATACGAAGCCTCATGTATGCCATGTATGTTACACTGACCTTGATATAGCCCATGTGTGAAGTTTACAGCAAGTCATCAGTCAATATCAGAGAAGAACACCGACTTCTATGGAAATATTCCTTAAGTACTTGAGAAAGAACTAAAGGATATGTGTTGGTCTTTGTAAGGAGAAATCCAGTCCAGGGTATAACAAACTCGATTTTTATGTCGAGTAGATGATCAAAGTCGAACATCTGGAGTTTTTGTGTGCAATAGTGGGGCTTTAGTGGAAATTCAAGCAGACAGTGATAGAGATTCCACCATGAAGTAGAATACATACGCATGCATTCAGTGATAAGGAGCATTCTGCATAAGAAGTTTTGCCATAGAAATTAGAGATGCCATCAGATTGCATTCCTCATATACGTGACAAATGGTGTGCCATAGCTTGCTAAGGAGCCGAGGTCACAAATCAAGCAACATTCGAGCGGGGATACCACCTCATCCGCGATTACCCGAGAAGGATTACTAGGTCAGAGAGTCACTCCTAGATATGCGGTAGACCGCCTTACAAAAGCCATTGGGCCAGCAAAAAGATTGAAGCCACCTTGAAAGATGAGACTTAGATTGTACAATTGGCTTTTGGTCAAGTTGAAGTTTGTTAATTATTGCACCTAGAAGCTAGAATTGCTGACACTTGTAATACACTTCTAGGGCAAATTTATGAATTTTGACTATTAAATAAAGGTATTTTCATCATATAGATATTTTAGTGTCTGTGATACATCCCTTGAGTTAATTGGTAATGAAATTCATATGTATTTAAAGTTAAAAATTTAAGACATGAATTTTTATTTATTAACTTATAAAAAGTCCGACTAGAGATCGTCATGAGGATGATGATTGATCTGGAAGGTTGTGATACAATCGCTTCTCTTCATAGTAGATAGTCTTGAGTCTATGATGTGTGAGACACCAACGAGCAAGAGTTACAGATACTCGTTAGAGAATGAAGGGTACTGAGCGTTGACAAATCTCGAAGTAGTGATTAGGAACTCTACCTTTCGGGGGGTTTTAAAGTTTTTCATAATTAACTTCATAAATTGCTTTCGATTATAGAATCAATCACAGAGAGATGGTGATTGATCCAAAAGATTGACGTGATCGATATGCTATTCTTAGGATAGATGACTCTTGGAGCTATGGGTGTGGAGATATGGAGTGAGAGTATAAGTAACTTGTTAGAGAATGAGGACACGAGGGTGACCACCCTCGAGCAGTCATACAGTGAGCTTACCTTCTCATGATGATTAGCTCGAATGCTGCACGTGTGTCTAGTTCTTTGATTTGAGTGCATCGATAGTTCACCTTGGAGGATGTTATAGTTTCAACTATACCATAACTCGATCCCCTGCTTCCATTCAAATTCTTGAGGTGTATGTTGGAGTTATAGCATGTTTATATAGATAATTGCAGATCGCACAAGATCCGGATTCTATCAATCTCGATAAGAGAGGAGTAGTCCTAGATGATCATAAGATCAGAGTCCTAAAAGCCATAGCCATGGTAGTATGAAATAATAGAAAGAAGTTTTTATTCGGATTTCACATCGAACTCCGAATCAATGATTTATTTTCATATGATGGGTGTTGGGTTTGACAAGTTTACCTTAAACCCTAATCCCTCGGAGCTCCATGATAGAAGAAACCCAATCACACAATAGCTTACACGAGTGGTTCGCTATTTATTTGATGGATTATCAACCATATACTGCTAGTGTCCTTAGTGGATTTTGGATCAATTAGAATGTGTCTTGAGATTTGACGATTCATAATTGGAGCCGAATTAAAAGGCATGTCTGATCCATCGAAATGTATTTTATGACGTCGAATGATAGACAGATCATGACATATCTATTACCATAGTAAGAATTAAAGCTCTAACCTAGATCACACAAATAAGGTGTTTGGGTCTGGAGTCATCAATCATTGAGCTAACCAGTTTGATTGATTTTGGATTAGATGTGCAATTTGGTTCAAGAAAATCATGCTAGCACATGATTTGAGCTAACATGTCTTCTTCCTAAGTCTTTCTGGATTGTCTCGACTAGCCCAAATTAAATTCTGGCTCAATCCAGAGGCCTTGTATGGTGTTCTATCTAACTGAATTTCTCTTAGAGCCAAAAAAGTTTGTTCCTAACCTGATCTAGAACTGTATCCTTAATCCATGGATGGAAACAAGACAAGACTTGCTTAATTATTAAAACTATTTTTGAACAAGACTTATCAAAAATCATATAAGGATTTATCTTGATCTAATAGGACCTTGTCCTGGATTTTTGATCAAGATTTCCTAAACTTGCATAAGATGGGAGCAAGACAAGGGTTGTCTTTGCTAGATTAGGGCTTGTCCTAAAATCATGAGATGAAATTTGGACAAGCCTCTCCCAAAAATTCTAGATGGATTTTTCTTAATCTGACTGGACCGAGTCCTGGTCTGATCAAGGCTTGTTCTAACTTGGTTAGGACTTGACCTAATTTCATTAGATGGGACTTGAAAAATATTTATCCAAAATTCTATGAGATGGAAATAGGACAAGGGTCAAATGTTGACCCAGTATGCAAGAAACAAGAGATATGGCATGCGCCTCCTAGAATTTATCTGAGGGTGGACGTCCATATGGAATTTATGTGAGGAATAAGAGGCACACTCCCTCTTTGGCCGTGCACCCCATATGGATATGTATGGAGGTGTCCCATTCAAATCAAGTTTGAATGGGACAAAAGTTTGAATAGTTCAAACTATTGGAAGATAAGAGTTGTGCACCAACTTAATCTTATCCCAAATTGTTCCATTCCATATCCCTTTATTTTTGTGTGACAAAAATCTTTAAAAAGGGGTGTGGGGTGTGGAGATCATGGGAGGGCCCTTCTGCTTATTGGCTTTGACCTGTTCAAAGTTACATGCGAAGGGACTCTTGGTTTAGTCTATAAATAGGGCCCTGCGCAAGCTATTATGTATAGAAAATTCTCTATGGCAAAACCCTACCAAAATCACCATCTCTATGCTTTTCTCATCTGATCCTTTCCCTCTTCTCCATGCCTAAGAGTTGGGCGAAACCTACGAGTAAAGATCAAGTCCCGTTGGCATGAAGATCAGCAAGAGACGACGGTGTTTGTGAGAGGAACAGGCAGCCTTTGGAGTTTATTTTGAAGGCTCTACGGAAAGACATCAGATCTAATCTTTGAAAATCAAATCCAAAAGGAGGAGACTTTCAGATCTGACCCATGTGGATACCAGTAGAGGTCAGGCATGTGCGCGGCTCTATCAAAACCTCGGATCAATCGTCAGATCATCATAATGGATAAACAATTTATCCGATCAGGTGATAACTATTATCACTATTTTTATTTTTATTTTATTTC
Organism: Cocos nucifera; assembly: GCA_006176705.1. Taxonomy (NCBI): domain Eukaryota; kingdom Viridiplantae; phylum Streptophyta; class Magnoliopsida; order Arecales; family Arecaceae; genus Cocos; species Cocos nucifera. The sequence goes on from QRFJ01000770.1 coordinate 220,101, forward strand.
TAAATTTTAGATCAATCTAATCAGATCTAAGAACTCTTAGATCTAATTATATCATAAAAAAATTTTAAAATTATTCTGCTGTAAATCTGATCTGATCAGATACATCCTATGGCAGGAAAAATTCGGTTTCTCCTTTAACTTGTATTAGAGCTAGGTTGCTGCTTCTAGATCTATCTTTAGATTGATCTAAAATTATTTTATGATCTAATTATTTGATTTTCAGATGTTACATAGGATGCAATCAGATCTGAAATAAAAAATTGCATGTTTTATATATATATGTTTGACATAAACAATGCATGTTCTAGTCTAGATCTATTATTCTATATCATGATAGTTTTCAAATATATTTTAGATTAGATCTGATTTAATATTTTATGATTTGATCATTTAAGTTTTAGATGTTAGATTAGATGTAATCAAATATGAAACATAAGATCTAATTTAAAATTTTGATATATGTGATATAGGCAGCATAAGTTTAGACTAGATCTTTAGTTTAATCTCATAGTCTAGATCAAAAATTTAATAAAATATTTATTTAGTTTTTTGAAGATTATGTGATTAGATTAGTTAAATTTTAGATATTATAGGTGATATAATTAGATCTAAAAACATGAGATGCATTTAAAATTTCATATATATGATATATGCAATGCATGTCTAGACTAGTTCCATAGATCTATGCCATGAGTAGTCTAGATTAAATTTTTTTTTTAATGAGATCATTTAAAATTTTATTTTTAGATATTACATCAGATGTAATCAGATCTGTAACATAAATTTAAATGTTAAATTTGATACATGAGATGTATGCAAAACATGTATAGATTAAATCTTAAATCATGTAACAGTTATATGCTTTAGATCTAATAGTTTTGTAGTATAATTCATATTTCTAATTAAGACATTCTCCTTGGTCGTCCTGTCATAAGAGTAAGAAGGGCTTAAAGGTCCTCTCTTTTCATTCGATGGGGTGCTCTTATGGCATGTAGGGATGTTGCGCATTTTCCTTAATCAGAAATCAAAAACTTACTTTTCTGTAAAATTCTAGATCCTAAAATTCTAGAATCTTTTGATACATGTTTTGTTATTGAACCCCTGAACTTAATTAAGAATTAAGTTTATGAAAATAATAAATCTAAAATTATGAATTTTTAGATTTAAGACACCTTCATAAATCATGGGTTCGGGTGTGAGTAGTTCAATTAGGTCTGGCAGTTGATTAAATCGAATCAAGAGTTGGTTAGGTGATATCAAGAGTGCTTAGATTTGACCAGTCTAATAGGATTAAGTCTAGATCAAGGTTGACTCATAGTCACATGTGGTCGATCAAGTTAAGACCTAATTTGGCTCTATGGTTCAAGCTTGGATTGTAAGCTAACCCGATTAGTTCTGGTAAGACAAGTAGGTATCTAAGATAAGTATGGAAAATATGATCAGTAGTTTTTAATTGGAAGCTACTCGATCTGAATGCATTCAGGTGAGTTAATAGCATATTCCTCCCACTGATCTCACTTACCTGGCTGATTGAGTCGATCCAATTCTGATTTGAGGTGGCTAACGATTCGAGCTAATCTATGCCACTAGGTTAGTCATAAATGTTATGACTAGTTGAGTCTAAGAGACTAAATTAAATCTTCCTAAGAAAATATTAAGTCCTAGGTCTTCCACCATTATAGATGTGCGGGCCCTTCCTAGGGTTGATTGTTCTCAGCTGGATACAGTGGTTCAGTTGCACCGAGAAGACGCAACCATATCTATTAGGCATTGGATGCTACGGGTTGGAGGATGGGTTGGGCTTAATATTCTAGATATAGTGAGGGATCCAATTAGGAATCTAATTTGTGCAAATGGATGGTTTGACTTAACTAAGAAGTTGAGCAATATTCTTCACAGTGTGCTTCATGAATTAGAGACCAAGTTTGGGTGCACCATGTTTAGAGAAATATTGGACAAGAGTTATCCACTCATCGATTGATATATCACCAATAATTGTTAGGTGAGGTGGTGAGCCAGTCGATGGGATCGCACCATCCACTAGAAATCAATGATCATGGAGATTTTTGTATCTCTACCAAAGGAGTGTAGGGATCCAAGAAAATAGTGGGAGCTTAATTTGTTTAAAAATGAAGTGCCTAAATAAATTGGTTGAGTTAAATTACAAGTCTAACTAGAAACTTTGACTCTCTATAGAAAAATGCCTGCATCAAAATCCCTAGCCCGAATCCTAGATACCCATAAGTTGACCAGACCAATTTACAAGGATTGGCTAAAGAACTTCAAAAATATTTTGGGTTTGAAAAAGTTGACTTATGTATTGGACCAGGACCTCCCCTTTACCAGCTCGTTCGATAGTTGATCAGAGAACATCTTATGAGAAGTGATCTGACGATCATAACAAAGTAAGGAGCCACATGTTGGACTCAATGTTAGATGAATTACAGCACCAACATGAAGACATCAGGACTGCTCGCCAAACATTGGTGCACCTGCAAGAGTTGTTTGGTAATTAGAGTCGCGCAGTACATTATCAAGTCTCTAGAAGACTATTTAAGGTGCAGATGCATGATGGGTAGTTGGTCAAAGATCATTGCCTGGCAATGATCAAGAACCTAAAAAGCTTGAGAAGCTCAGTCTTGATGGACAAGAAACTACATATTGATGTGATCCTGTGGTCCTTGATTGATTCGTATGGATAGTTCATTATGAACTTCCATATGAATAAGCTCTAGTGCACCCTGGCCGAGTTAATAAATATGCTGGTTACTATTGAGCAAAATTTGAAGAGTTCAAAGAGCTCAGTTTTGGCTATGGAGCAAACTTCTTCCAAGAGAAAGTGTTTTGGAAAAAAGAATAAGTCTGCAAACAAGCAGAAAACAAAGGAAAAAAGAAGGGCGAGCCGAAGAAGAAGGCCAAGGAGAAGGAAAAGTGTTTTCACTGCAACTCTGATGGCCATTAGAAGCGGGACTATCCTACATACTTGACCAACCTGAAGAACAAATAGGAAGGAGGACCTTCTGAAGGAATGCTCATCATTGAGTCTGTCAAGCAAAATGTGAATGCCATAGGATCAAAATGATCTAGAGATGGTGTTAATGAAAGATACCTGTGGCACCTTAGGCTAGGTCATATAGCTAAAGACAGAATTAACAAATTGAAGAAATCCAGACTAATGGGTCTATTGACTTTCGAGTCATATCTGATTTGTGAATCATGCCTTCAAGGCAAAATGACCAAGCTTTCTTTTATGGGACATGGGAAAGGGCCACAGACCAACCTACCCTGGTACATATAGATGTGTGCAGCACATTCGATGTGCCGACCAGAGATAATTATGACTATTTTATTATCTTTATCGATAATCTATCTCGGTACGGGTATGTGTACTTGATATGACATAAGTCTGAAGCCATTGAAAAGTTAAAGAACTTCAAATATGAAGTAAAAAAGCAAACTAGAAAGTCCAGTAAGGTTCTTCAATCAGATCGAGGAGGTGAATACCTTAGTCAAAAATTTTTAGACTATCTCAAGGACAATGGTATAGTCTCATAATGGACTTCGCCTGGAATGCCTCAACTTAACGAGATTTTAGAACGAAGAAAATGGATCCTATTAGATATGGTCTGTCCATGATGAGCTTAATGGATCTTCCTAAGTTTTTTTAGGGACATTGTTTAATAGGGTTCCATCTAAAACCGTTCCTACCATACCGTATGAGATATGGCATGCTAAGAAACCAAGTCTAAGTCATCTCAGAATTAGGGTTGTCCGACGGTGGATAAGTTAGAGTCTAGGTTCCTTAGAGCTTGGTTTATTAGATATCCTAAAGAGTTATTTGGATATTACTTCTTTCTTTTGAAAAACCATAATATGATTATGGGTTGACACACCATTTTTTTAAAAATAGTTTATTCAAGAGTGGCATGAAAAGATAGATTAGGCTCAAGTAGAAAGTCTTCAAAGAGCAACAAGCCAAGGAACCTCAGGAACCCAGTTAGTCGGAGCCGATCCATAATTCACTATCTCCTCCATCTCGTAGGTCAAATAAAATTTTCCATCCTTCTGAAGGTGCTTAGGTACTATTTTAGAGGATGTAGAAAAAATGTTCCTCATAGAAAATGGGTTCATGGTAATGTTTCTAGAATCTATGATGAGGTGATATCAGATACCGACTTTGAGAATTAGTTAGAGGCAATAAAGTCAAAGATTGACTTGATGTGCTCGAACTAAATCTAGATCTTGGTAGATCTACCTAAAGGTATAGTACCTATTAGATATAAATGGATCTTCAAGAGAAAGATATGTACAGATGAGAATGTAGAGACATTCAAGGCTAGATTAGTAGCGAAAGGGTATCAGGATACCTTCTTGTCAGTGGCCATCCATCTACATATTGCTTGCCATTGCAGTATATTTCAATTACGAAATATGAAAATGGATGTAATAATGGAGTTCATAATTGGATATCTTGAGGAAGATATTTATATCGAGTAGCCATTTATTTTAACATCTAGTGATGGTGAACACAAAGGTCTATAAGCTACAAAGGTTCATTTATGGACTTAAGCAAGCATCTTGGAGTTGAAATGCTTGATGTAATCAAATCATTTGATTTCATCAAGAACGAGAAGAAATCAAGTATATTCAAGAAGGTCAGTAGGAGCGTTGTTGTCTTCCTCGTATTATACATGGATGACATCCTTCTGATTGAGAATGATATTCTCATGCTGACATAGGTCAAAGTATGGTTATCTAAGAAATTTTCTCTGAAAGACCTAAGTAAGGCATCCTTCATTTTAGGTCTATAGAAATAGACTGAAGAGGATACTGGGTCTTTCACATAGAGGAGGTGCTGAAGAGGTTCAGCATAGTGAACTCTAGGTCCAGGGGTATGCAGACTTAGACTTTATATCTAACATTGATGATCGAAAGTCGACATTCATAAGTTTGTTTCTATGCAATGGTGATACTGTAAGTTGGAAGAGTTCTAAGAAGATGGTTCTACCTCATTCATGATTACCTTGAGAAGGAATACGTTGAGGTCAAGAGAGTCGACTCCACAGATAATGCAGTTGACCCACTGATGAAGCCTTTAGGCAAGCTGAAGATCCAAGCCCACCTTGAGAAGATGGGACTTAGATTTGTAGCCAATTGACTTTAGGTCAAGTAGGAGTTTGTTAGATGTGTTCCTTAGAAGCCAGATTTGCTGACACTTGTTAAATACTTTCTAGAAATATTTTTATAATTTTGACTTAAAATCAATTAAAGAATTTTTTATTCTATCACATTATATATTAAAGTATCTTTGATATATCCATTGAGTTAATGGATATGATAACACATATTCTCTAGAGTTGAGAATTTAAGACATGAGTTATCATAATTAACTCATAAATTGCTCTTGATCGTAGGATCATCATGAGGATGGTGATTGATCTAGAAGATCGATGTACGATTGCTTTCTTAGGATAGATGAGTCTTGAGTCTACGATGTGGAGATACCAGAGTGAGAGTATAGATACTTGTTAGAGAATGAGGGAACTGAGCGTGACCACCTCGAGCAGTCATAAGGGAGCCTACCTTCTCGTCGATGACTAGCTCGATGCTGCAGTGTGTGTCTAGTTCTTTGATCTGAGGTGCATCGATAGTTAACCTTGAGGGTGTTATAGTTTGACTACATCATAACTCGATCTCCTAGCCATTCGAAATCCTGAGGTGTATGTTGGCTATAGCATGTTCATTGTAGGAATTGGATTGCACCAAGATGGGATCTATCAATCTCGATAGAAGAGGAGTAGTCCTATGATGATTATAAGATCAAGTCCTAAAACCCATGGCCATGGTAGTGTGAAATAATAGAAAGGAAGTTTCTATTAGAATTTCACATTGGATTGGAATTGAATGATTCATTCATTTGATGGGTGTTGGGTTTGACTAGTTTACCTTAACCCTAATTCCGTCAGGGCTCATGATAGAAGAACCCAATAATACAAGTAGCTGCACAGAGAGGTTTGCTATTTGATTTTGATGAATTGCCACCATATACTGCTAGGTATCATTGGTGGATTTTGGGATCAATTAGAATTATCTTGATGATCAACAACTTTAATTGGATGAATCAAAAGAGTTCTGGTCCATCAAAAGATGTTTTGATGATGTCGATGATAGAGACCATGACACTTCCCATTACCTTACAAAACTGAACCTAACTAGATCATACAAATAAGGATTTGGGTCCGGATGTCATCAATTGAGCTAACCTAGTTTGATTGATTTTGATTAGATCCAACTAGGTTCAAGAAAATCATGCTAGCACACGATTGAGCCTAACATTCTTCTTCTATAATCTTTCTGGATCATCTCAACTAAAACAAATTAGATTTAGCTCATCCAAAAGCCTTGTATGGGTTTGTTCTAGTCTGACTGAAACTTGTCCAGATCAGAAAAGTCTTATCCTAACATGATCTAGGCTTATCCTAATCCATCAGATGGAAATAGGACAGGACCTATTAATTTATGGAACTATTTGGACAAGATTTATTCGAGAACTCTATAGAGATTTATCTTGATCTAAATAAACCTTATCCTAGCTTGATTAAGACTTGCCCTAAATCTTATAAGATGGAAACAAGACAAGGGTTGTTTTTGCTAGATTAGGGCTTGTCCTAAAATCATGAGATGAAATTTGGACAAGCCTCTCCCAAAAATTCTAGATGGATTTTTCTTGATCTGACTGGATCAAGTCTTGGTCTGATCAAGGCTTATTCTAACTTGGTTAGGACTTGACCAAATTCCATTGAATGGGATTTGAAAAATGTTTGTCCAAAATCTCATGAGAAGGAAATAGGATAAGGGTTAAATGTTGACCTAGTATGCAGAAAAGAAGAGATATAGCGTGCGCCCCCTAGAATTTATCTGAGGATGCACGTCCATATGAGATTTACGTCAGGAATAAGGGGCACACTCCCCCTTTGGCCGTGCATCCCATATGGATATGTATGGAGGTGTCCCTTTCAAATCAAGTTTGAATGGGTTAAAAGTTTGAATAGTTCAAACTCTTGGAAGATAAGAGTTATGCGCCAACTTAATCTTATCCCAAATTATTTCATGCCATATCCCTTTATTTTTGTATGACAAAAATCTAAAAAAAGGGATGTGGGGTGTGGAGATCATGGGAGAGTCCTTCTGCTTGTTGGCTTTGACCTGTTTAAAGTCACATGTGAAGGGACTCTTGGTTTGGTTTATAAATAGGGCCCTGTGCAAGCTATTGTATATAGAAAATTCTCTACGGCAAAGCCATACCAAAATCACCATCTCCATGCCTCCCTCATCTGATCCTCTCCCTCTTCTCCATGCCTAAGAGTTGGGCAAAACCTGCAAGTAAAGATCAAGTCCCATTATCGTGAAGATCAGCGAGAGACGACAATGTTGTTAGATATGTATGCCCTGGAAGCCAGAATTGGCTAACACTTGTAATACACTTCTAGGGGCAAAATTATAATTTTGACTATAAATAATAAAATGGGTTATTTTTTATCACAAATGTGTATTTAGTGTTTGTGATACATCCCTTGAGTTAATGGTAATAATAATTCTTATTTTCAAGAGTTGAAAATTTAAGACAAGAATTTTCATTATTAACTAATAAAATGCTCCTAACCGTAGGATCATCATGAGGATGATGATTGATCCGAAAGATTGGTGTACAATCACTTCTTTACAAAAGATGAGTCTTGAGTCTATGGTGCAGAGATATCAGAGCGAGAGCATAGGTATTTGTTAGAGAATGGACTTACTGATGCATATCGACAGTTCATCATGATCTATCAAATGCATAAACTTCAAAATTCTTTGGCCGAACTTATGAACATGTTGGTTACCACTGAGCTTTCTATGAAAGGTTCTAAAGGCTCAGTGCTTGCTATAGAATGGACTTCTTCCAAGAGAAAATTTTTTGGAAAGAAGAAGAAGTCTATGAAAAAGCAGAAGGTGGAAGGAGGAAAGAAGAAAAAGATAGAGCTGAAGAAGAAGGCCATTGACAAAGAAAAGTATTTTCATTACAACAATGACGGCCACTGAAAGTAGAACTGCCCTACTTACCTAGCCATCCTAAAAAATAAGGAGGTAGGTCCTTCTAAAGGTATGCTTGTTATTGAGTCTAACCTTACGATTTCTTCTGCATCCAGTTGGATGCTTGACTTTGATTCTAGTGCTCATTTGTGTACTTCCATGCAGGGTCTTGAGGATAGCAGAAGGCTGAGGAATGGTGAGATGATCCTACACATCGAAAATGAAGCAAGAGTTGCTGCCGTAGCCAAGGGAACATACCCTCTTCGACTACCATCTGGTTTAGACTTAGTGTTAAAAGACTATTATTATGTGCCTACAGCAAGCAGGAATTTGATTTCTGTTTCTTGCCTTTCATTAGAAGGCTATGTAATTAGTTTTCTTAAGGACCATTGTAATATTCTTTATGAAAGAAATAAAATTGCAAGTGGTTTTCTTATTAATGATCTTTATCAGTTACATATTGATGTGTCTATTTTTAATATCAAGCAAAATATGAATACCATGAAACGACCTAGGGATAGTCCAAATGATAGGTATTTATGGCACCTAAGACTAGGTCATATAGTAGAAGATAGGATTAACAAATTGAAGAAAATTGGGCTATTGATTTCATTGACTTCCGAGTCATATCCAATTTATGAATCTTATCTTCATGGCAAAATGACTAAGCTCCCTTTCGTAGGATATGGGGAAAGGGCCACGGATCTTCTTGCCCTAGTACATACTGATGTGTGCGGCTCATTTGATATGCTGGCTAAAGGCAACTTTATCTACTTTATAACCTTTATCGATGATTTATCTAGGTATGGGTATGTGTATCTTATGAGACACAAGTCTAAAGCTTTTGAAAAGTTCAAGAAATTCAGACATGAAGTAGAAAAGCAAACTAAAAAATCTATCAAGATTCTTCAATTAGATCGAGGAGGTGAATACCTTAGTCGGGAATTCATGGACTATCTTAAAAAAAATGGAATAATCTCTCAATGAACTCTACCTAGAATACCTCAACTCAACGAAATTTCAGAATGAAGGAATCGGACTCTATTAGATATGGTCCGATCCATGATGAGCTTCATAAACCTTCTTAATTTTTTTTTAAGACATTGTTTGTTAACTGCAATATACTTACTGAATAGGATTCCTTCTAAAATCATTCCTACCATACTGTATGAGATATGGCATGGTAAGAAACCAAATCTGAGTCATCTTAGAATTTGGGGTTGTTTGGCTCATGTTAAAAGACAACAAACGGACAAGTTAGACTTCAGATCCTTTAGAGCTTGATTTATAGGATATCCTAAAGAGTCATTAGGATATTATTTCTATATTTCAGAAGATCACAATGTGATTGTGAGTTGACATGCCATCTTTCTTGAAAAATAGTTTATTCAAGATGGTGGCATTGGAAAGCAAATCAAGCTCGATGAGAAAGTCTCACAAGAGCAACGAGCTAAGGACCAAATGGAACCAAATCAGGTTAAGCTAATCCAATCACTACCTCCTCCACTTCGTAGATTGAAAAGGATTTTTCATCCCCTTGAGAGGTACTTAGGTACTATTTCAGAGGAAGTAGAGAAAATGTTCCTCGTAGGTAATGGGGTTTATGGTGATGATCCCAAAATCTATAACAAGGCAATATTGAATATCGACTCTGAGAAATGGTTAGAGACAATGAAGTTAGAAATTGACTCGATGCACTCAAACCAAGTCTGGACCTTGGTAGATCCACTAGAAGATATAGTACCTATTGGGTGTAAATGGATCTACAAGAGAAAGATTGGTGCAGATGGGAATGTGGAGACATTCAAAGCTAGATTAGTGGCAAAAGGTTAAAGTCAACGCGAAGGCATTGACTATTAGGATACCTTTTTGCCAGTAGCTATGCTAAAATTTATTCGCACATTGCTTGCTGTTGCTGCCTATTTCAATTATGAAATATGGCAAATGGACATAAAAATGGCATTCTTAAATGGATATCTTGAGGAAGATATCTTTATGGAATAGCTACTAGGTTTCACATCCAGTAATGATGATCATAAGGTATGCAAGCTGCAAAGGTCCATATATGGACTTAAGCAAGCATCTCGGAGTTAGAATACTCATTTTAATGATGTAATCAAATTGTTTGATTTCACCAAGAATGAAGAGGAGCCATGTGTCTCCAAAAAGGTCAGTGGGAGCGCTGTTGTCTTCCTTGTATTGTACGTGGATGACATCCTCCTTATTGGAAATGATATTCCCATATTGACCACAGTTAAAATATGGTTATCTAAAAAATTCTCTATGAAAGACCTAGGAGAAGCATCCTTTATTCTAAAAATTAAGGACTATAGAGATAGACCGAATAGGATGCTAGTACTTTCATAGAAGATGTACATAGAGGAAGTGCTAAAGAGGTTTAGCATGGAAAACTCTAAGAGAAGTTTGGTACCCTTCAGACATGGCATTCATCTTTCCAAGAAGATGTGCCCTAGCACATCCAAGGAAATAGAGCGCATGAGCAAGATCCCTTATGCTTCAGCAACAGGGAGCCTCATGTATGCCATGTTATGTACACGACCTGATATAACCCATGCTATGTGTCACAAGCAGATATCAGTCAAATCTAGGTGAAGAATACTGGACTTCTATGAAATGTATCCTTAAGTACTTGAGAAGAACTAAGGATATGTTGTTGGTCTTTGGTAATGGAGAACTCTAAGTCTATATAGACTTAGATTTTATGTCCGATGTAGATGATCGAAAGTCAACATCTGGAAGTTTGTTTATGTGCAATGGTGGAGCTGTCAGTTGGAAAAGTTCCAAGCAGATAGTGATAGTAGATTCCACCATGGAAGCAGAATATACTACTGCATCAGAAGCTGCAAAGGATGCATTCTGGTACAAGAAGTTTGCCATAGAGATCGGAGTAATGCCATCAGATGCCATTTCTATGTGCTGTGATAATAATGGTGCCATAGCCCTTACTAAGGAGCCAAGGTCTCATCAAAAATCTAAGCACATCGAGCAGCGATACCAACCTCATCTGCGAATTACCTCGAGAAGGTACGTCGGGTAAGAAGAGTCGACTCGCAGATAATGTGGCGAACTCGCTTACAAAGCCGTTGGACCAACAGAAAATCAAAGCCCACCTTAAGAAGATGGAACTTAGATTTGTAGCCAATTAACTTTTGATCAAGTGGAAGTTTGTTAGATTTGTGTGCCCTAGAAGCCAGAATTGGCTAACATCTGTAATACACATCTAGGAGCAAAATTATAAATGGACTATAACATAATTCAAAATAGATTATTTTCTATCCATATATGTATTTACTATCCTGTATACATCCCTTGAGTAATGTAAGGGCATAATTTCTCATTTTTAAGAATACAAATTAAGATAAGAATTTTCATTTAAATCATAAAACTGCTCTTCGACCGGAGGCTCATCATGAGGTGGTGATAATCCAAAGAGTGTGTACCAATCACTCTACTATACTCCAGATAGTCTAGAGCTCTATGGTGTAGAGCATATCGGAGCGAGATATAGATACTCGTCTACGAGAATGAGGCACTGAGAGTGACCACCTCGACAGTCATAGGAATCTAACTTCTCATCGATGACTGACTCGAAGCTCGTAGTGTGTTAGTTTGTTTTTTGACTTGAGGATGCCATCACTAGTTCACCTTGAGGGTTAAGTTTGACTACACCATGAACCTCGTCTCCTAGCCAGTTCAGAATTCTGAGGTAATATTAGCTAATCAGGTTCATTTAGGAAATATGGATGACCACAAGAAAAAATACTACTATACCATCGGTGGAATGAAGGACAAGTCCATGATAAATTATGAGAATGAAGTCCATAAGCCCATGGCATGGCAGAGTGAAATAAAAAAAGAGTTTTTGTTAAGGTTTCACATCGGACTTGAAGAATGAATAAATTATGAGAAGAAATAGGTTTGACAAGTTTACCCCTTCTAACACTGATCGTGGGCTCAAGATAGAAGAATTAATCCATAGGTAGCTCATAAGAGATTCATTTTTAGTTTGATGGTTACCAAATATACTGCTAGGTGTCATTGGTAGATTTTGGACGAATTAGAATGATTTAGTGATCAATCATTAGTTGTCTGAATCAAAAAGATTCTGATCCATCAAAAAGTTTCGATGATGTCGATGATAGAAATCGCGATATCCCATACATAAGAACTGAACCAATTGATCAACACAAAAAGGGTTTGCATCTAGATATCATCAATAGGATTAACTCAGTTCCAATTTGATTGGAATTAGATTCAGCTAGGTTCAAGGAAATTAATGCTAGCACCATTGAACTAACATTCTCCTACATTAAAATTTGTCTTGACTGAGCAAAAGAGTTTATGCTCTGCCCAGTACCTTTACTTGGTCTAACTGGAGCTATCCAAGTTAAAAAGATTGTCTTAATTATATGAGATAAATTGAGAATACAACCTGCTATTTTCATCACCTGCTAATTCTAATCTTTTGACTTTAGTCAAACATTGACCTTTGACCCTTGGACATCTGCCCATGTGTCACGCACCTATTGCATAGTAGATAGGGGTTTGTCCCCTTACAAATTTTGGAAAGGAGGGGGGCTGCCTAGAGGAGCCGTGCGCCATGATAGGGACAACTAGATCCCATATGAGGGACTCCAGGTTGCTTCCTTGGATTAGGTTGCCATAGCTATAGATGATCATCTAGGTCCATCTACAAGGAGAATTGAGGAGTCTCATCTAATGATCAGATGATCATCCCACCAATAAGATTTAGATCTGATTGAACGAAGCAACGTGATATGGTCAGATGATTGGCACATAACGTGGCGCAGTAGGATCTATAAACCCTGTCTGCGCCCAACTTTCGTAGAGTTCTCTCTTACCATGGCCCCAAGTGCCTCCTCCCCTCCATTTCATCTTCTGATCCTCTCTTCCTCTCCATGCCAAAGAAAAGTTGGGCTCATTGGTGCGATCCCAGGCAAGAAAAAGCTGATAAGGAAAAGGAAAGAACTGGCAGACTGCAGAAGACGATAGCAGATCTTCAAAAGAAGTATTTCGAAAGATCCTCAATCAATCCAGACTTAATTTTGGATAGATATAAACGAAAAAAAGATCTCTAAATCCACGAGTGAATCAGAGAAGGCCAGGTGCTTGCATGGCTAGATCCAGAATCTCAGCAATTAACAGGATCATCAAAAGGTAATCTGATTACCAAACATCAAGTGTAATAACCAATTAAATAGATTAAATTATTATTATTTTATTTATTAGATATATAAAATTAGATTTAAAATATATCAAATCTAATATGGATATATGAGAAAAATTTTTGAAATATCTCTCTTGATCTGATTAAATCTGAACAAACCTGATTCGAAAAATCAGGATTTTTCCTTCAAGTGTTTGTGAGATGAATGTGCAGCCTTTGGAGTTCATTTTGAAGGCTCTATAGAAAGACATCATATCTAATCTTTGGAGATTAAATCAAGAAGGAGAAGACTTCTAGATCTGACTTAAGTAGAAATTAGTAGAGGCTGGGCATGTGCGTGGCTCAATCAGAACCTCGGATCAGTCATCAGATCATCATAACAGATAAATGATTTATCCAATCAGGTGATAACTGTTATCACTATTTTTATTTTTATTTTATTTCTAAATTTTAGATCAATCTAATCAGATCTAAGAACTCATAGATCTGATTAGATCATAAAAAAAATTTAAAATTATTTTATTATAAATCTGATTCGATCAAATGCATCCTACGGTAAGAAAAATCTGATTTCTCCTCCACATACTCACTAAGGATAGTGAGTAAATACCAATCTAATCTATAGAAGAACCATTAGAAGGTTATAAAAACCATTCCAAAGTATTTAAAAAATACCAAGGTGTTACCGAAGGATGGCTATCCAAGAGGGGGGGTGAATTGGGTATATAAAAACTTTTATCCAAATTTTTAATTCTAAATCAAATATGTGCTTCTAATTGAGAGAACTTTAGTGTTTGTAGTGAGCAAGCTAAGTGTAGCAGCGAAATCAAAAAGTAGCTAGGTTATGTAAATTAGTTAAGCAAGAAAAGCAAAGGCACAATCAAACACACAAGGATTTTATAGTGGTTTGGTGCAATCCCGCACCTACATCCACTTCCCAAGCTCTTCTTGAGAATTCTACTATAATCCTAGATTACAGTGTATTTGTTTTAACCTAGGATCACAAACAAACTTAGTTGATTTTGCTGAGCTAACCAACCACGATCCTACACTGATAGTTTTTCGGGTTCACTATCAATCCAATTGATTTTAACCTGGGAGCACCAACCACAACCTTTACACCATCCAATTACTGGTTTGGACTTGCCTACATCTCAAGTTTCTTTCCTTCGAAAGAAACTTGTAAAGAAATAAAAATATAAGTATAAGAATTCAGCATAAAATAGAAAATAAAAGTTAGAACTCTTTAAAGCTTGAAGAAGTTGCTGTTGGATTACTCAAATGATGCTTCAACTTCTCTTGAAAAATGCTTGAGAGGATGAGGATGAAGTTGGAGATGATTTCTCTTTAAAAGCTCTCAATTCTATATACTAATTTGTCTCTTTTCTTTCTTTCCAATTGGTATTCAATAATACTCACTCAATCTAATGATTTTTTCTTTTAAATCACTTTACCATCTTTTTCATTGAATCTCTAGCCTTTTATATGCTTAAAAATGGTTGGAGAAGGAGTTTTGGCCATTAGAAGTGCTGAAATAGCCGTTGGAGTGAAAAACTAGCTGTTTGAAGTAGTGCAGAAAACTAGCCATTATAGTCACTTGGCTGGCTCAATTTTAGATTGGGTCAGCTCAAACTCACTGGATCAGCTCAGTTTATAGCTGGATCGGCTCAGTCTCCTAGGTCTTGAAAATCTCACTTTCTGTGCTTTTTGTCTTCTATTTTTACTGAGACTAGGTCGACCCAGTTTGCGTGCCAAGCATGCTAAAGATTGTTTATGATCTTTTCTTCTATAATTTAATTTGTAGGCTAGATTTGCCTTCTTGACTTGATTTTATCCTCATTAACATATGGAGAATCACTTGAGAAAAATTATAAACACTTGAAATTTTGAAACTGCACATGCTCATAAATATCGTTAGACTTTATAACTTATACTCAAAACTCTTTGTCATCATCAAAATCAATATTTAGGCTAACAATCTCCCCCTTTTTGATGATAACAAAACTTTTGAGTATATGCAAAGTAATATATAATAAATTTTTAAAAAGTTATATATTTAAAAGACATAAAATCACTAAACAATAAAAACATACATTACTCTAGTTAAGCTCAAGCATATATTCAACAACAACTCTTCCCCTTTTTTACAGCATCAAAAAGCTCATGGGAAAGATGAAGAAAAATTATCAAAATCAATAATGTGAATGTATCAAAGTAAGAGATGTATCGAAGTAAGAAATATATCAAGTTAAGAAAATCAATTCAATTGAATCATCTTCCTTTTAAAAATTTATCCTTTCACTCAACATAAATTTAAAATATTTATTTTAATTTTAAAAATTAGGTTAAATTTAAATATCAATGGCTCTCCTTCTTTCTAAATATATATGATCTTTAATCAGATTTTTAAATATACACTTTTAAACTTTAAGAGGAATAGAGTTTTTCAAAAGATTTGAACATGAAATCAAGTATAATATTTACTTTAATACTCAATCTTTTCTTTTTTTTAAAAAAAATTAGTCAATTAGTTCAAAAAAGGTATGTATTGGAAATGTATCGAGCAAAGTAAAATGATAATATCAAAATAAATGATAGTCATATTTTTAAATTTATTATTTTGAGTAAAAATTACTTCAATATCAATAATTCATAAAAATTTTGTAATGCACATTAGAAATATAGAATCAAATTCAAATTTTTAGATGAGTTTCAAATTTAGGTTTAGAAATTCATTTTTATGAAGAAATATGTTGTAAATTTAATTTAACTCCAATCATTTGCCAAGAATAATCATGCAAATCATGTTTAAAAGATTGGCACATGAAAAGTTAAGTATTATATTTATAAATGAGCTTTAAAATTAGAAGAATGTTTCAAAATTAATTTATTTAGAGTAAGAATATGTCTTAAACTTCTTTTAACTTTAAATAATTATCCAAAAATAAGATAGAGCAATCAAATCATGTAAATTAAATTGGATAAATACATGAAAGCTCAATCTAAGGAGTTCATAAATTAATTGATTGAGCTTAAGATCAAAATCTTCAATCAAATTAAGAGGAGATACCAAGGATTTATTTTTTCTTTTAATATTTCAATAACATTGTCTCTCCCTATTTTTCATAATTATAGATCAATTATTTTATCTTTTAACTTTTCTCCCTCGTTTTCTTTCAAATCAAGTATATTTAACAAGACTTTAAACACTAAATTCAGATTTTCTAAATTTGAAGGATATTTTCAATTTCAAAGGCCTTTTCAATTAAATGATCTTTTTTTTTTTCTGATATTTTCTTCTCTTTACTTTAGCAAATAAAGCCATTTCTTTGAAATATTTTCTTGATACCAATTAAGCTAAAATTATGATACCAATTGAACTAAAGTTTAGACCAAATCATGATTTTCTTGTTAGTTCAATATCACTTAAAGATCAATTTCAAATTCAACTTAATACTAATGATTTTAGTTTTAAATTAAGTAGAGATGAATTGATTCAAATAAAATAGTTTTAAAGATTTAGAATGATAAATCAATTTGAATTAATATCAACAAATTAGTCAAGATAAATCATAAAAAAAAATTCAGTTATTCTTCAAAAAGATCATCTCTTCTTTTTCATAAGAAATATCAAGAAATTAGGTTCAGAAAAGCTGTGTATTTTTTATTTTATTTCAAATGATATCATATTAAATATATAGTTGTGCAAAATCAGATTTGAAACAAAAACAATCTTCTCTTTTTGCCTAAGGATAAATCAATTAAATACATGGAAAATAGCAAACTGTCTCTATTTGATACTAAAATTACTTAAAATGGATGTTCTCAATAAGGTTAAACATTGAAAATAATATAAATTCAAAATTTAAAGGTAAAAATATACAAGGCATATCAATAAATCGCATCATCTTTATATCATATTGCAAATTTTAGAAAATTTTGAAATTAAGTATCTTATTCTCAAGTATTCAATTGTAAGTCTTAGGTATCCAATTAAGCATCGATTTAAATTTTCATCTATAAAATTGAATGGGGGGCTTATTGCTGAATAATTTATCCAAAGCATGCTATAAAGGAGCATAATATTTAAATCAAATTCTTATTGGTATAGATAATCAAATTATCAAACTAAAAGTCAATACATCATATGTATCATTACAGATTATCAAATCAAGGAGATCATTTTAAGCAATGATCATAATAGATCATAAAACTTCTTATGTTCAATACTAAACAATATTTATGAGAAAAGTTTAGATTTTATCGATATCATGACAATTTGGTCCATTAATAAACTTTCATCCATTGGATCAATACCTGCAAATCCATTCCATCATCCATTCTTGGTTCTTGGAAAGCTTACTGATTTGCGATTCTTTTAAACCTATTATATGAAACATGTAATAGGATAAATGAAGCAGAATATGCATATCATATAAATCAAAAATTGTGAAGCTTTAGATGACTTTTCAATCTGATCTTTTCAATCTACTAATAATAGAAAGAATGGCTTATTCTTTATTCAACTAGATACTTAATTCCTTTTACATCCAAACAAAAGATCTCTTTTTCACTTTATATAGCAGAGAATTTTTCAATATTTTTTAAAATGATATCATTCAATGTCAAAACAGGAAGAGTCATTAATGTTTACAATCATTGGCCATAGAGAATCAATCTCATTTAGCTTTTAAAATTTATTCAATTTGTAAGTATCTAGCAATTAAAACATTCATATCCAATTAAGCATCGTTTGATTTATTCATTCATCAACTATAAAATTGATATGAATTTGAGGCTTAAAATATCATGCTGAATTCTTAAAATAAATCATTTCATCCAAAGCATGCTTATATAGAGGAGAGCCATATTATTAATATCTTAAAATCAAGATCCATTAATTTTTTTATTCAATTTATTGCCATAATCAAAATCATTCATCATACATATCAAAATTGAACATAATTTATCATATGCATACTATTATTGGAAATCATTAAAGTACATAATACATCAAACTTTCATTTTATAGAGTATGATCATTTTAAATCAATGACGTTATAATCTTATCAAAATCAAAACATGTAATTCTTGCATTAATAATTATTCTAATTAATAATATTGTTATAAATATATTTATGAAACATTGATTTTTATCATCTCAAGATATGAGAAAATTTTTGCTATGCATCATATCATTGATTTTTCATCATCCATTTCAAGCTTTTTGATTCATCCATTTTTAAAATCTTTTTGCATCCTTTCAACTCAATTTTCTTTTCAATTCCATTGGATCCTTGCATAAAGATGCAAAATTATTTTCCAATTAATTTTTTTTCTATAATGTAAAGCCATTTTTTAATTTGGCAATTTGTCTTTCATTGAGGTTAGAGCTTATGGTTCCTTTTGGAACCCATATTTGCTTACTTAAGATTTGGCCGATTCTTTTAGTGTTGTATTCAAAAATTACGTGGCCAACTTTATTATATTTGAAACATGTAATTGAGTGATTTTCAAATGAAGCTTTGCTAAATATGTTTTGGATAAATTTTTATTTTCTCAATGAATTATAACCAATTCCTGCTTTATCAAAAATAGCCTTTTGATTATTTAAAATTGCTTGAAGCTTTTGAGATCCAATGGTAAATTTTTCAAGCATGGGCTTCAACTTTTCAATCTCTTTTCTCAATTTTTTATTTTCTTTCATAAGAGATTTCTTTTCTTTCAATAATTTTTCTTTTTCTTCAATGTAAAATTTTAATTTTTTAAATTTCTCTTTCAACTTAGTATTTTCTTCAACTAAAAATTTTTTAATTTTAGAAAGTACATTCTTTTCTTTAGCCAAAGAATTTGTTTCTTTCAAAAGATCTTCTTTTTCACTCAAAAGATTATTCTTTTCATTAGCTAGAAGAAGATTTCATCTTTCAAGCTCTTTATTTTTTAGCCTTAAATTTTTGAATTCATTCATTAATTCATTAAAGACTTCAAATAACTCATCAAAACTAAAATTGGAAGAGTCATTAATGTTTACCTCATTATCATTGGCCATGAGGCAAGAATTTATAGCACTTTCTTCATCTTTCTCATTTAGCTTTTCTTTGACTTGCTCTTCCTTAATTATTGCTTTTTTCTCTTTTATTTTTTCTTCTTTTTCTTCTTTTCATCCTCATGAGCCATGAGGCATAGGTTGGGGTGAGCTTTCTTTGCTTCTTGGGAGCTTGAGTCCTCTTTTTTATTTGCTCCATAAATTCTTTTCAATTTCTCCCATATATGTTTTGCTGAAACACATGAAAAAATTATATTAAATATATTTAATTCTAAGAAGCAATAAAGTATATTCATGGCCTTAGCATTAAGTTGGGCCATTTTCTTATCATGCTCTTTCAATATTTTTGGGGTGTGTGAGCCATCGATTATAATCTTCCATAGGTTATAATCATGTGCTTGTATGAAGATGCGCATGCATGCTTTCCAATAACTATAATGTGAGCCATTAAAAAGTGGAGGTCTATCTATAGAATATTCTTTATTAAATAAAGACTCCATTTGGGTTGCCATAGATCTTTCACCCTAGACGGTAAGGTCAATAATCAATAATAGAGCACCTGCTTTGATACCAATTGTTGCCCAAGGATGGCTACCCAAGAGGGGGGATGAATTGGATATATAAAAATTTTTATCCAAATTTTTAATTCTAAATCAAATATGTGCTTCTAATTAAGAGAACTTGAGTATTTATAGTGAGCAAGCTAAGTGTAGCAGTGAAATCAAAAAGCAACTAGATTATGTAAATTAGTAAAGCAAGAAAAGCAAAGGCACAATCAAACACACAAGGATTTTATAGTGGTTCGATGCAATCCTGCACCTACATCCACTTTCCAAGCTCTTCTTGGGAATTCTACTATAATCCTAGATTATAGTGTATTTATTTTAATCCGAAATCACAAACAAACCCAATAGATTTTGCTGGGCTCACCAACTATAACCCTACACCAATAGTTTTTTGGATTCACTATCAATCCAGTTGGTTTTAACCTAGGAGCACCAACCACAATCTTTATACCATCCAATTACTAGCTTGGACTTGCCTACACCCCAAGTTTTTTTCTCCCCAAAGAAACTTTTAAAGAAATAAAAATACAAGTATAAGAATTCAGCATAAAATAGAAAATAAAAGTTAGAACTCTTTGAAGCTTGAAGAAGTTGTTGTTGGATTGCTCAAATGATACTTCAACTTCTCTTGAAAAATGCTTGAGAGTATGAGGATGAAGTTGGAGATGATTTCTTTTTAAAAGCTCTAAATTTTGTGTACTAATTTCTCTCTTTTCTTTCTTTCTAATTGGTATTCAATAATCCTCACTCAATCTAATGATTTTTTTTTTAAATCACTTTGCCACCTTTTTCCTTGAATCTCTAGCCTTTTATATGCTTGAAAGTGGCTGGACAAAGAGTTTTGGCCATTGAAAGGATTGAAATAACTATTGGAGTGAAAAACTAGTCATTTGAAATAGTGCAGAAAACTAGTCGTTATAGTCACTGGGCCAGCTTAGTTTTAGATTGGGTCAGCTCAGTCTCACTGGGTCAACTTAGTTTACAGCTGGGTCGGCTCAGTTTCTTGAGTCTTGAAAATCTTACTTTACTTTCTATCTTCTATTTCTACTGAGACCAGGTTGGCTCAGTCTCATACTAGGTCGGTCTAGTTTGCATGCCAAGCATGCTAAAGACTGTTTGTGATCCTTTCTTTTTCAATTTAATTTATAGGCTAAACTTGCCTTCTTGACTTGATTTTATCCTCATTAACATATGGAGAATCACTTGAGAAAAATTATGAGCACTTAAAATTTTGAAACTACACATCCTCACAAATATCATTAGGCTTTATAACTTATACTTAAAACTCTTTATCATCATCAAAATCAATCTTTAGGCCAACACAAGGATCGATGGCTTGTTTATGGTGAGTCAAACTTGAGACTTATGGGATTTACAGACTCTAGTTTTTAGTCTGAACATGATGACAGCAAGAGTGTGTCGGGGTATGTATTTATCCTTAATGATGGAGTTGTCTACTAGAAGAGTTTCAAGCAGTACACTATGGCTGATTTAGTTTGCAAAGCTGAGTATATCGCTGCATCAGATGCTGCCAAAAAAATGGTGTGACTGAGAAAGTTCATCACCGAGCTCAGAGTGGTACCCACCCTTGATGGTCCAATTTTGCTTTACTGTGACAGCTCTGGAGCTATTGCTCAAATGAAGAAATCGAAGGCACACCAGTAGATGAAGCATATTCTGTGCTGCTACCATCTTGGTCGGAAGATCATGGATCGAGGTGATGTTGACCTTCAGAAGATCGACAAGAAGGAGAACCTGACTGACCCATTCACTAAAGCCATTGTGGTGAAGGAGTTTGACGACTTTAAGTCAAAAATGGGTGTTAGATATTATACCGATTGGCTTTAGTCTAAGCAAGAGATTGTTGAAAATATATCCCAAAGCCAATCATTAGCCTGTTGACAGTTGTGCTGATTATTGTACTTATATATGAATTAATAAATGAATAAAAATTATTTTGACATTATTCATCATAAATCTTCATCTTCTAATCTATATTATGGTAAAGTTCTGAGGACTATTTAGAATCAATAAAGGAGGATTTGTCATTTAATCCTTAAACTAGTTCATGACCAAATGATACCTTGTTACCAAGGATGATAATATTTATCGAGTATAGATCATTGTGTATTTTATCACTACTACAAAAATGATCTATGGCAGTGCTTACTATGGCAGCAATTTTTGAAATCACTATCATAGCTTCTACGATAGTGGTTTTCATTAACCACTATTATAGGTCGGATCTATGGCAGCGATTTTTATAACCACTACTATAGGTCTGACATATAGCAGCGGTTACAAAAAATTGCTGTCGTAGGTCTGACCTATAGCAGCGGTTATAAAAAATTGCTGTCATAGGTCGACCTCTAGCAGCGGTTCATTGTAACCGCTGCCATAACTCGGATCTATAGCAGCGGTTAATAGGAACTGTTGGTATAATCTGATTTATGATAGCGATTAATTATAACCACTATCATATATATATATTTTAATTTTTTTAAATATTATATAATTTTAAAATTTAATGTCCATCTTCATCATTCATTATCTAAATAATTATCACTAGAATGTCATTGCAAAAGATTGCCTCGATCCGATGGCCCTAGCTTCATCGATCAAAAAAATTTGATTTTGACGATCACGAATGATGATGCGATCATCTGATAGATGAAGACCTCCGATTGATCCAAAAATCTGGAATAATAATCTTGATGATGTTTATAGCATACTATCAAAGTTTTACTTCAATCAGATATCATTATCTTAGTTAGTTTAATTGTAAGGTATAGGTTTCGTTCCGTCGGCCGTTAAATGAGACGAGTGATCAAAGGATATCAAACGTGTCCGATTATGAAGATATTATTTTTTTATATAATGATCTTTTTAGCTACTACTTTAATTATTGATTTTAAATGGATATTAACGTTATTAATAAAAATTTAACCATGAGATGAAGAACGATCTAAAACTATACGTCTCCTGATAACCATTCTGAAACTTCACTGGTTATATGCTCGTGCTCGTTTTGCAATATTTGCAATATAATTAATAGTGAATAGTAATTATTCAAAAATAATTTAAATTTTACTATCATCATCTACACATAAAATATTTAAAATTATAATAAAAATTATTTAACTAAAAAATTATCTCATACCCGAATGTCATTTAATCCTTTGATCGCTTATTTCTAATTTAACAGTCGAAATCATTCCATACTAAATTGACCATGATAATGATATCCGATTGAAGTGAAACTTTGATAATATGCTACAAACATCATCAAGATCATCGTTGTAGGTTTTTGGATCCATCGAAGATCTTCATCTATCAGATCATCGCATCATCATTCATGATCGTCGA
Source organism: Cocos nucifera (assembly GCA_006176705.1). Lineage (NCBI taxonomy): Eukaryota > Viridiplantae > Streptophyta > Magnoliopsida > Arecales > Arecaceae > Cocos > Cocos nucifera. The sequence goes on from QRFJ01000770.1 coordinate 243,361, forward strand.
AATTAAATTTTTCTAATTGATGAAGCTAGGGCCATCGGATTGAGGCGATCTTCTGCGATGATACTCTAATGATAATTATTTAGATAATAAATAGTGAAGATGGATATTAAATTTTAAAATTATATAATATTTAAAAAAAAAATAAAAAAAAAATTATTTTTTATCTATGGCAATGGTTATAAAAAATCACTGCTATAGATCTACAGTAGCAGTTATAAAATCATTACCGTAGATCTATAGCAGTAGTTTTGGCTAACCGCTATCATAGATCTATGGCAGTAGTTCAATAACCATTGCCATAGGTTAGGTTAAAAATTTTCAAATTTTTTTTTCTTTCTGTGTGCACTCAATCTCTCTTGATTTCTCTGTGTGCTCTCTCTCTGAATCTCTCTTGCTTGCTCTCTTCTCTCTCTCTCCTCTCTCGCCCTCTCATCGTCTGTGAGGCTCCTTTCCCTTCGCCCGCTCCCGCATTCCCCCCCTCCTTCCCGGGATGGTGTCGCCCCTCCTTCCCCCTCGATCGGTGCTCCCGCCCCTCCTTTACCCCTCCCTCTCCGACCCTCCTATCCTCGGGCCGCCCCTTTTCTCGCCACCCTGCCAACCCCCAACCCGGCCCCCCACCCCCTCTGTTTGATCCTCCCTTGGCCTCCTATGAAACCCCCTCCTCAGTGAACCCCCATCCACCCTCGACCTTCCATCGACCTCCCGTGAAACCCATCCCTCACACTCTATCCTCCTCCGGCTCTGATGCAAAACCAAACCACCCTTCCGGCGAGCCCTCCTCCACCCTCCTTCGGCCCCTACGAAACTACTGCATCCCCCCTCCCCACCACCACCATTTCTGACCCTCTCTCTACCGAGTGCGAAGCCTCCTTCGACCTCCCTCGTCACTGTGGCCCCCCCTCCCCTGGCCCCCCCCCGACCTGCCCTACTTCTCTTCCTACTTCTCTCTCTTCCCTTTTCTCTTTCTCTCTATCTCATCACTATCTTATTTTTGTTTCGTAGGTTACCTCTAGTGTCATCATCCTCCTCTAGCATCGTTGCCAGCGACCCTCGAAGCTTTCAGTGCGACCCACTCTCTATAGCCGTAGGTATATTTTTTTAAGTTTTATAGTATTATTTATTAATCATGTATATTTATAATAACTTATAGAATATTTATAATAAATATTATAAATATTTATTATAAATATTATAATTATCTATGTGTCGTAGCTTTTGGGCCGTGTCGTGGTGGTAGCCTTGGATCGTGCCATGTCGGTGGCTACGGACTAGATCTGTCAATGGGTTGAATTTGGATCGAAATTTGGATATTTAGATCTGGACCCAATTTTAATTACTGATATCAGACCCAAACCCAAATACTTGATGGGTCTATACTTGAGAGAGGAAGGGAGGGATCTGGCCTCACCACCATCATTGGGAGGGAGGGGATCCGACCTCGCCACCATCATTGGGAGGGAGGGGGTCCGGCCTCATCAGCGAGGGAGATCGAGAGAGGGAGAGTGGGAGATTGAGAGAGCGAGAGAGGGAGAAAGGGGGTCTAGCCTCGTCGGCATCACTGGGAGGGATGGGGTCTGGCCTTGTTGGTGAGGAAGATCGAGAGAGTGAGAGAGGGAGGGATGGGGTCCGACCTCGTCGGTGAGGGAGATCAAGAGAGGGAGAGAGGAAGATCGAGAGATGGAAAAGCTAGGAGAGAGGGGTTTGGCCTCGCCACCATTGCCAGTGAGAGAGATCGAGAGAGGGAGAGAGAGAGTGATCGAGAGGATGGCACACAGTCGAGCCAACTCGGCTATGCAGTCGAGCCGGCTCGGGCCGTGATCGAGCCGATTGGGGGAGGATCCTAGTTGGATGTCTCAAGCATGGAGCCAGCTATCTCAGACATAGAGCAGGCTTGACTTTCGAGCAAATAAAATTTGATATGTCATAATGTTATATTAATTAATGTTCATTAGTGTTGCATGTCACGATGGCACCAAAACATCATCTAGCTTTCACCCCTACCCCTCGGTGGATTACGTGTAGTTCAACATTCGAGGAGTAGTCAGAGCATACTCCATCCACCTCGACATTGACTGCTCAGGAACCTCCACCACCAGCATCTACCACTAGTGGTATCTACTCCATCAATAGCTGAGCCTCTACCATCGCCCATATCTGAGGCACATGCTACTACGCAGGCATCTGAGTGTACATTTTTATTATATTAGCACAACTTTATTTTTTATATAGTATTTGTACACTTATATATTTGCATAACATATTTGCATTGCAGGTGTATCATCCAGCTAGACATTTTGCGGTCCCACACGTATGCACACATGTGGAACCACCAGCATCAGGTGATGGTCTATTACGATGCGGAGGGGAGGTCGGTAGGGGAGACCGCGCGGGAGATGCATTCTTTTTTTGGAGTGCTTGTGAGGCGATCGGACATCATTCCCATAAAGCCCAGAGATTGACGTTTGATGGATGCTGCCATCAGGGATCGGATATGGAAGGAGATATGGGTAAGTACATGCATCTTAGTTATATTTATATATTTTATATGTTTATACTATATATGTTTGATTAGAATAATTTTGTAATTGATTTTTGATTAATTTGTGCAGAGGAGGTATGACTTTCTCAATCACGAGAGGACTCGAGATGCTCGATTAAAGAAGATCAGAAAGTTGTACCGAGGTTACAAGGTCAAGCTCCACAGAGGATGGCTCGAGCACCAATGAGTCACTTCGAAGGAGCTTGTTCCCTGGATACAGGATTGTCCTTTGAGTCAGTAGGAGAGGATGGTTAGACAGTGGAGGAGCCAGAAGTTTGAGATAAAATTTCTAACTTTTAAATTTTTCAATACACTTAAAGTTTTATTTAAATATTTTTTAAATATTTATGCACACTCTAGGAGTATATGGCCATAGCAAGATCCATGCAGCCTAGGAGTATATGCACACTCTAGGCCGCGAGTCTATGGCCAGTCATGTGCATAGAGAGTTAATTAATTCTAAATCTTACTAGATAAATTAAATTCATATTTTTTATCATCTTTCTAATAAATTTATTCTTTGTTATTGCTGTGAGAGATGGAGTGATGCCTAGCCATAGCGAGATCTTCCGATCCAACTGCACGGACAAGATGGGCAGGCCGATGAATATTGCGATCGGACGTATTTTTATAAGTATTAAATATATTAGTATATATGATTAGTATTATAGCATTTCTTATAAAATTTTATTTTAATTTATAATTACAGCATCAGTTAGATGCGCTCAAGAGCGAGGGCTCGAATACCTCTAGGCCCCATGACCATCTATCTCAAGTCTTGGGGCTTGAGCCCTCTAAGAGGATCCGATGCAGGCCCGGACACATATCGATGAGCTACTGGTTCGAGGTGAGCATCTTCTCATAGACTTCTAGTATCGTCAGTCGAAAGGAGCTTGAGGAGGCATTGGCATGGGCAGATCATGCTACGACGCGGGCAGATCAGACTGAGGAGCATGCATCTCATCTGGAGGGCATCGTGAGAGATATAATATCGACACTCAGCACATATTTTAAAGTCACGGGCTTTGAGGATATGTTGGCCCACATTTCTGCTCTAGCTCTAGCTTCGGCTCTAGCTCTGACTCTGGCTCCAGCTCCAGCAACAGCTCTGGCTCCGGCTCTCAATGATGATGATGATGTAGATTTAGAAGATTTTTGATGTATTTTATTTTTTTAAAAAATATTATAATAAATTTTATTCGATAATAAAATTTTAGCATTTCAGAATAATTTTTATATTTATTATATTTTTTTGTGTTATATATCTATATTTATTAGATAAAATATATAAAAAAAATTATTTTTTTAAATTATTCAATATCTATAGCAGTGGTTTTATAACCACTATCATATCCATGCCAACCACTGCCATAGGTTTCTGATGGAAATGGTACCAATCGCTGTATTAGACCTATGACAACGATTAATAAATTATTGCTATAGATTATTTATGACAGCGGTTATGTAACCGTTGCTATAGATAACCTATGGCAGTGGTTACATAACTACTGCTATAGGTTGATCTATTGCAGTAGTTTATAAACTATTATAATAGGCTATCTATGACAGTGATTTAAGCAACCACTACAAAAATCACTGTCATAGAGCTATGACGACGATCGCAGTAGCAGCGGTTAGAAAACCACTGCCATAGCTTATGATAGTGATTTTTTGGGCTACGACAGTGGTTACGAACTACTGCCATAGCTCTTTTTTGTAGTAATGTATCGGTTGATTGTCCTCTTAATCAAGAAGCATGAAGATACTGGTATGGCATATAGGTGAGATGTAGGGATACATCTATATTGAACGTGATCAACTACAGAGCTTTTCTACTATCAAGATTTTCTCTGATGGAATATGGATATAAATATCCCTCCAACTTGAGATCATCATGGTGACTTCCAATCAATTCACTATGCTTTGGTATTGGACTACCTGAATTTTTAATTCAATGATAGAAAGTTTCTGGGCACAGTCAAGTACTTGAGGAGTCGGTGCATGTAACAAGATAGGATTGACCACTCCTCATTTCAAGAGCTATGTTAATTATATTTTAATTTAGCAAAATCTTAGCTAGGGTAGTCCTAGTGTGGAGTCATGGGACTAATTACTTTGAGATATAATTTGGATGTACTTTTCAAAATTGATAGTTTAACTTTGAGTCATCCTATATACACGGAGGTTAAAGGAATGAATTTTATGGTAACCATATTCACGTAGATTCTAAATGTTATGATGATAATTATTTGATCTATCCAAATATTGGGTACCATTGCTAGATGGTCACTTTGATTGGTATAGAAATTGGTTCTTGTGCTACCAACTTAGGTTCGAACCTACGAGGTCATACACACTAGAGGTTCCTACCTGATCTGTTGGCTAGTAAAGAGTCCCACTGGACTGAAACTCTATGGTTAAGAGTTTTACTAGACTGAAACTCTTCAATCGAGAGTCTTACTATATTAGGACTCTGAGTCCTAGTGGTCTGGGACTCAATGATCAGGAGTTCCAATGGATTGAGACTCTATGGTCAAGAGTCCCACTGGACTGAAACTCTTCGATCAAGAGTTTTACTATATTAGAACTCTGAGTCCTACTTATCTAGAACTTTATGATTGAGAATCTTACTGGTTTGGAACTCTATAATCATGAGTTTCATTCATTTGGGACATTGGGGTCAAGAGTCCCACTGGTTTCGGACTCTTCGATCAAGAGTTTCATTTTGATGGGACTCTATTATCCAAACATCCACTAAATTTAGATTCTATATTTATGAGAGATTTAATTAGCAATTTGATTACTAATTAATTTAATTTAATTTAGTAATTATTTTTAGATCAAGTTCAATTGAATTAGATTTAGTTGGATTTGATCCGATTAGGTTATGAGATGATCTAATCGCCAAGGAGGTTTGATCTCTGATTTGATCAAGGATTGGGCTTAATCAATTTTTAATTTGATTAAAATTTAATTAATATTAATTAAATATAAATTAGTTATATTTAATTTAGTCTAATTGGATCTAACCAAATTTGTTTGGGTTGGTTCAATTGGATAAGATATTTTGAGACTAGTTTTGACCTAGTCTTCCTGCACCACCTCACCAAACTTGCACCCTATCCTTTCTCCATGAGAAAATTGTTTCTCATGAATATTTACCTTGAGCCCTGCTTTCCCACATCCTAGATGGATAAGGATAGCTTGGTTGTCATTCAAATTCAAATAGAGTTTGAATTTGAATGAACAGCTTCCTTATCTTATCTCTCCCTCATGCCACCTTTGTTTTATGCTAAATAAATCATGGATATTTTTTGGGATGTGCACACACCTAAAAGAAATCCTTCTTCTATTCATGATCCCTCCTCTCTATGTGAGAAAAAATCAAAAAAAAAAAAATAGAGAGAAGAAAAACCAGAGAAAAATCAGACGCAAGGTATTTGGTGATAGTGCTGTCCTCGGATTTCAGCCTAGGATTCAAGAAGGAGTTTCATGAGATTTGAGCGTCAGATCTTCATGAAATTTTTTGGAATACCTCCTCAACCTCTCATCTCCCTCTGCTATTGATCTAGATCATCTGAATATTCGATGGAGGAAGATGGAAGCATTTGATCAAGATTCAGTCATCAAAACCATTCTACATCGAGCTAGCACTCGGGATGAGCCGATTGGCATCAGAACCTCATGTGGACCATCCATGGAGACCAGACATCCTATGTGGCTATGTTGTGATGATCAAATCTCTCTGATGTTGATTTGGATGAGAAGATCGACAACCCGTGCAAAGATAATAGGTTCTGAATACATAGATCAGTAAAATGGTTTTACAGTTGCTGCTATTTATTTTATTTTTTAGATTCATTGCATATATGTCACATTAGATCTTGGATTTGTAGGATTTCTAGATTAGATCTATATATTTTAAAAAAATTAATTAAAATAATTTTTAATTTTATGATGTTTGATTTTCGAAAAAGTTTCAAAAATTAAGCTAGAAATCCTGCATGCTTCCCAGTACGTCATTCATTGCCACCAGCATTATGCATTGAATGGTGGTGTGTACTGAGAAATGTGTCCTAAAGCCAATCATCTAAGTATTAGATAATTAAAATTAGTATATGAATTATCTAATAATAATAGTAATTTAATTATTTCATCATAAAAGTTCTATCTTCCTTAAATGAACTCCTAAATTATGATGAAGTCCTTAGAATTACAATCAATCGATAAAGGATTTATCAAATGGTTCTTAAATTATTCATGACCAAATGATAAGTTATTAACAAGAATGATAACTTATCGAGTGTAGGTCGTTGTATGCCATATGCATTGGTTGTCCTCATAATCAAGTGGTGTGGAGACATTAGTATGGCATCCAGGTGAGATATAGGAGTACATCTGCACTGAACGTGATCAATGTAGCACTCTACTATCAAGAATAGCTAGCTAAGATCAATGAGTAAAAGTGTTCCTCTGACCTGAGATTGCCGCGATGACTTGTGAGCAACTCACTATATTTTGGTGCTGAACTGTCTGTATTTCTAATATAGATGATGAAAGAATTTTGGGTATAGTCAAGTACTTATAGAGTCGGTGTGTGAATCAAGATGGGATTGACCACTCCTGATTAACTTCAGAAAGAGAATGTCTCACTGTGTTTCAATTTAGCAAAACCTAGGCTTGGATAATCCTCGTGAGGTATCATGGAATTTGCAAAATTTTGAGATACAATAGAGATGACTTGTATGAGTATTTGATAGCATACTCAAAGTCATCTTGAGCATTATTAATCATAGGGATGAAATATACGATAACCATGGGCCAAGGTTCTAAGAATGTTGCTTTGCATATATTCGATCTATCCCAACGTCAGGAATCATTGCTAAATAATAATTTTGATTGGTATAGAAATTATTTCTTATGCTATCGACTTAGGTTCGAACCTATGAGGTCACACATATTAGAGCTTGTAACCTGATCAGATGGTTAATTGATGATTGAGAATCATTCTAAGGTCAATCCATCAATACGATTGGTATTTGACCTAATGCAAGTGTTGTAGGAGGATCGATTAGCAATTGAATTGCTAATTGGCTTAATTTAATTAAGCAATCAGGCTGAGATCAAGTTTAATTAAATTAAATTTAATTAAAATTAATTTAGATTTAATTAGATTAAGTTTAGTTGGTTTATTAGATAAGTCAATTGCAAGAAAGAACAATTTCTTATTTGACTAGGACTTGGGTGCACCTAATTGACTTAGGATTTAAATCAGATTTAAATCAGATTTAAATCTTAATTTGATCTGATTTAATTAGGCTCCTAGTTGGATTAAAATTATTCTTAATTTAGTTATATTTAATCTAATTTAAATGAGATTTAAATTTATTTTAAACCTATTTTGACCTAGTCAAACAAGAGGAGTCCCAGTTGGACTGGGACTCTCTCTCTTTCTCTTATGCCTATTAAAGCCCATGCCAAATATTTAATTTTAGATTTTTTTTATGTATTCCCATGTTCAAGAAGGCCTTCCATACCCACTATTTAGAATATTTAAAAATTTATTTTGACTTGGTCAAAATTAGAAGAAAGTTGGAAATTATTTCCTACTTGGAAGAGTCTTCTTTGACCCAAACTCCTCCCTCCCTTGTGCGCCAACTCTACCCATGCCTCTCTATCTTATTCAGTCCTTTTTCTCTTGGTTTTGTGTGTGAGAATTAGTGGTTACACAAAAAAATAAGTGGGAGGGGCATCCAACGAATTAGTGGTTACATAAAAAAAAAGTGGGAGGGGCGTCCAAGAGTTGGATGCCCCATAGAAGTCCTCCTTTGACTAAGTTTTGACCTAGTCATGCAATAAAAGGTGGATGCCTCTTATAAGATGGTTTTAGAATATAAAAAATTCTAAAAAAATCATGAAAAATTAGAGGAAAAGGAGGAGAAGACGTGGAAGATTTGTGGTGCCAAGATTCTTGGAGAACAGCCCTCAATTAAGATATCAAAGGTTGATGTCTTGAAGAGATAAGGTAAGAGAAGATTATCTTCTCTTATATTTTTCTTTTATGTTTCTCTCTTCCAATTTTATTTATGATTTTTATATGATAAAAATTTGAGAGAGAGAGAGAGAGAGCAAGGGCTTGAGGAAAGATGGTACCAAGATCCTTAGAGAAAAGATCTTCATCTGGACATCAATCGTTGATGTCATAAAGGCACAAAGGTAAGAGAAGATTATCTTCTCTTTGTTTTCTTTTGAGTATCTTCTTCTTCATTATTTTATCTAATTTTTATATGATAAATATCTTAGAGAGAGAGAGAAAGAGGATGTGGAATCTATGCTTCAAGGTGTTGAGGCATGGTGATCCTTTCAGGACATGATTTGATCATGTCCTGATGCGAGAAGAAGAAGAGAAGAATGTCTTCTCTTAGGGTTTCCTTGAGAGCCTTTCTTCTCAATTTTATTTATGAGATTTTTATGAGACAAATCTAAGGGTGTGATATCTAGAAAATTATAAAAAAAAATCAGAGGAGAAGGTCTCCTCTGAACCTAGCATAATAGATGTTTTCAGGACATCAACTGTTGACATCCTGAAGGAGAAGATTTGTCTTCTCCTAGGATTTTTTTCATATGTCTTTCTGATTTATGGAAGATCCAAGCATTGGATTCCTCCCTCATTCCTCCTCATGTTCTTCATCTCTTGTATTGTCTAAGAGATCCAAAGAACATGTATTTGATTAACCATCAGGAGGAATCTGCAAGAAGCTAGTACTTCGAGCGGATCTTCGTTCGACGAACCTTCGATCTGTGTTACATGTTCGTATGGATTGCCTATAGAGATCGAACACTTGTGCGGCACCAAAGGCAACAACAAATTCAACTACGGAGTTCTCGACCCATGCAAAGATAAGAGATCTGATCCTTTGGTGACCTAGATGTGATCTAGGATTAGATCTAGAATTATTCTAAATCTATGTATTGATATGATCAATACCACTTACGATTAATTTAATTTTAGATTTATATTTGCATCATGACATGTTATAGATCCTTGATGTAGGATTTTATAATTTGATTAAATGCATGTTGTAGATTAAATAGTTAAATCTATGTCTTCCGCTGCTCTACATTTCGAAAAAGTTTTGAAATCTATACATGAGACCCTACATATTTTCTATCAGTGGTATCAGAGCATCTAGGTTTGATTATAACATATTTATATATATTTTAGATTAAATTTAAAAATTAAAGTTAATTAAAAATCGCACATACTGCCATAAGGTTATCCTGTTGTAAGGTTAACCCCTTACAATGAAAAGGTTGTCCTAGTATGTGCTGATCTAAATCAAAATCATGAATTATTTAGATTAGATTTAAAAAAATTTATGATTTAATTTTTTAATTTAAATCTAAAATTTAATAGATATTAGATCTATTTTAGATTATTTAGATTAGATTTAAATAATATCAGGATTGCACATACTGCCATAAGGTTGTCCTATTGTAAGGTTTACCGCTTACAATGGAAATGTTATCCTAGTATGTGCTAATTTAAGAAACTTTAATAATAAATATGTTAGATGAGATCTAAAATAATTTATAATTTATTTTTAAATTTTAAATCTAATTTTAAATGGTTTATGATCTAATTCATATGATGTGTTTTATGTTTAGATCTAATCTTCTTATTGCATATGTTGATATATAATTTTTATTTTGAATCTAGAATGTATATGTATGACATATTTGTTTCATAAAAATTAAATCGTGAACTTACTTTTTGCAAAATCCTAGATTTAAAATCCTAGGATATGATCTAAATAATGAAATAAATCAGATCTAAAACTATATATTAAATATGATTCAATACAATTTAAAAATATTTCAAAAAATAAAATTAGAAACTAGTTTTGAGATTCCATAAACGTAAACCAATAAGATTTGAACTTAATTGAGAATTAAGTGATTGGTTAGGATCTAGGTTTGTAATTTGAAGATCCTAAGATAATTTCATAATACATGGGTTAAAGAAAAATGGGTTAGCTTTGATCAGGTCCTTAACTGGGTTAGATCTAGAGTTAGATTACATATGGACATAGTTAAGAAATTGATCAAACCTAATTAATAGTTAATTAGGATTAGGTCATTTCTATAGATCATTTCAATAGTTATAGTCGATCAAAGTTCATACATCTAACAAATGGATGCTGATCATGGCTAAGTGGTCGAGCCCGAGTCTTTAGGCGGATCAAATTAAAATTGACAAATCAATTGGTGTCTAAGGTAAGTCTGGCATCCCAGATCCATGGTTTTTAATTGGCAGCCTGCTTACCTGGCCATTTCTAATGGTATCTAAGACAAGCCTTGGTAGATCCTTCCACCGATCTTACTTACCTAGCCAATGTATTTAATCAAGTTTTTGATTTGGTTGCTCGTTGATTCATGCTAACCCATGTCATATAGAAAATCAGTGAGACTAATTTTATTCAGTGAGACTGATTTTAGTGCCCATGGACCGTAATTGATCCTAGTCCTCATCAGTGATTTGCGAAGTCAATGAGAGGACTTAACTTGATGAAGTCAGTGAGAGTAAATTGATCCATATTCTTTCTATCCTTAAATCATTAATAATTTAAATCCTCTAAAATTATTAGGTCCTTAAATGACAAAGCTATGGGAATAATAGAGTCATAGCCTCCCATTAATGTGTTTGATAATAGGTCCATTAACTCAATAATCATTAAAAGCCCAAAGGCCTAGTGCTTGTTGACTAATGGAATTATCATCCATCATATGACGACTTGGATGTGTCTTTCTAATGATGGTTGGGTTGGCCATCCAAAGTTAGGCCTGATCATTCATTAGTTGGATGCGCTAAGTATGATCATGTTAATGGTTGGACCTAACTGGACCCTTTTCTGAGAAGGCCAAAGCCAATTGATTAGGGCTGGGGGCAAAATTAAAATTACTAAAAATTATTTGGAGAAATAATTGGTTATGAATCTATCCTTAGATATACATGGATGGGCCAACCAAAGTTGGACTCATGTGCAGTCTATGTGAATTTTAATACCTACTAGAAAATTAAAGTAATTCCTTAAATTGGAGGTAGAGACTATTAGTTCGAATAAAATAGTGAAAGAACCTTTAGACTAAAGTCCAAGTCTTTAGACTTAAGATGATTCATATACAATAGATCATTGTTCTCTATTAAGGTTAAATCCTAATTGCTCCTATCACTGTTAGACAGTTGATAAGTATCATAAATTCATCAATAAAAATATTAATTTATTAATTAATTTATATTAATTTTTAAGAATTAATGATTAATTTATATATAATTTTTAGAAAATTAATATTTTTATTAATTAAAAAATTAATTAAAAATAATAAAAATAAAAAATAAAATTTTATAATCAATAGAAAGAGCTTATTTTTTTTATTACAACGAAATAAGTTTCACACAAAATGAAGCTAAAATAAAGAAGATATAAATTTCTAAAAAAATAAAATAAATAAAAATTAAATGAAAATAACATACGGCTCAGTTGGCTCAAGCCATCATGCTATATCAGTCGGCACATCCAAATGCGCTGAGCCAAGCTGATGAAGCCAGCACATCAAGCCAGCCACGTAAGTTGACTTAACTGTGGAAGCCATCAGTCGGTCGACGATCCAGACGTGGCCCGCCAACTCAATAGAAATCGGTGAATCACAGAGCGACACATGGTGGACCTAGATCCTTAAAGCATTTATAGAAAATCTATCATAGTTCATAGGGCATTTTGGACTTTTCACTCGATGATAGAAGATGCTGATTCGTTGTAGTGTACGGTGTAGTCGATCCATGCGATCCATGGGAAAAGTAATTGCACGTTCGGATGGCTACAGTCACTTGCGGTCAAGATCAGATGGTGGAGGTTTAAAACTGAATTTGATTCGAACTCAGCTTCATGCGGATCGCCATCCAATGGCAGCGCTTGATCCAAGGGATGATCCAATAGTCCAGAATGCTCTCAGTGATGATTAGGACTTTCGATGCACGATCAGCGGTCAGATTTTCTCCATCAATGCGCGATTAACGATCAGAATTTAATCCGACATGATCTAGGTCAATACACATCCAATTTTGATGATTTTTAGTTCGTTGGATTCCTATTGAATGGCTAGATTTCATCGAACTTCAATAGAATTTGTTCAAGACTCTTTTAATCCAATTTTCACTTATATTTTTCTATATTTTGATGATCAAAGACCTTCTTAGTCTCACATTGCTTATAAAAAAACTCTCCAGCCTCCCAACACCTATAAATATGACCTTAGGCCTCCAAAATTTAGAATCTTCGATCAAGGTGAAGCTTTGGTACAAGATGAAGCCAGGCTTTGAATTAGAGGTTGCTTCAAAGCAATGGGTGCTGAGAAGAAGGGCTGGGCTTCTACACCATCTTTCTACCAATGCCGATCCAAAATCAGAGATCAAGCTATTTTATTTTATTTTTTTTTTTTTTAAATTTCATGTATTTAAATTCTAAAATTTTAATTAATAAAAATTTTATTTTTTATACTTTAATTTTAGCTCTTTATTTTTGTTGTAATTTAATTTTTGCTCTTTAATTTTTGCTTTTTATTTTATTACAAGCAGATGCTAAGATCTAACTAGTAGATCTTAGTACCAAGTTTAAATTTCTGCATCTTTTAATTTTCACTTTTTTTTTTCAACTTCACTTTTGATTTCAAAACTCTTTTCTTTTTTTTTTCTTTTTAAAAATCAAAGATTTCAAATCTAAAAATACTACCTTTCCTATGGATTCGACCCAACTCATTGCTATCTACATATTTTTAAGAAGTCAGATTAAACTGATAAACATGGAGTCTTAACAACAACATCGTGCTCTTATCACTGTGTTTATCAGTTTAATCAGACTTCTTAAAAATACGTAGATAGTAGTGAGTTAGATCGAATCCATAGGGAAGGTATTTTTAGATTTGAAATCTTTGATTTTTGAAAAGAAAAAGAAAAAGAAAAGAAAAGAGTTTTGAAATAAAAAATGAAGTCAAAAAATAAAAAGTAAAAATTAAAAGATGTAGGAATTTAAACTTGGTACTAAGATCTACTAGTTAGATCTTAGCATCTACTTGCAATAAAATAAAAAGTAATAATTAAAGTGTAGAAATTAAATTGCAACAAAAATAAAGAGCTAAAATTAAAGTATAAAAAATAAAATTTTTATTAATTAAAATTTTAAAATTTAAATACATAGAATTAAAAAAAAATAAAATAAAATAGTTTGATCTCTGATCTTAGATCGACATTGGCAGAAAGATGGTGTAGAAGCCCAGTTCTTCTTCTCGGCACCCATTGTTTTGAAGCAGCCTCTAATTCAAAGCCTAGCTTCATCCTATACCAAAGCTTCATCTTGACCGAAGATTCTAAATTTTGGAAGCCTGGGGTCTTATTTATAGGTGTTGGAAGATTGAAGAGTTTTTTTATAGGTAATGTGGGACTAAGAAGGTCTTTGATCGTCAAAATATGAAAAAATCTGAGTGAAAATTAGATTAAAAGAGTTCTGAACAAATTCTGTTGAAGTCTGGTGAAATCTAACCATTCAATAAAAATTCAACGAGCCAAAAATCATCAAAATCAAATGTATATTGACCTAGATCAAGTCAAATTAAATTTTGGCCATTAATCGCACATTGATGGAGAAAATCTGATCGCTGATCGTGCGTCGAGAGTCATGATCACCGTCGGGAGCATTCTGGACCATTAGATCATCTCCTAGATTGAGCGCTACCATTGGATAGTGATTCACATGAAGCTGAGTTTGAATCAAATTCGGTTTTAAACCTCCACCATCCAATCTTGACCGTAAGTGACTATAGCCGTCCGATCATGCAAGTACTGTTCCCATGGACCGCGTGGACCAACTGCACCATACACCACAATGAATCAGCATCTCTTGTTACCGAGTGAAAAGTCCAAAATATCCTATGAGCCATGATAGATTTTTTGTAAACTCTTTAAGAGTCTAGGTCCACCACGTGTCACTCTACGATTTGTCGATTTCTACTAAGCTGGCGGTCCACGCCTGGATCATGGACCGACTGACGGCTTCTACGATTGAGTCGACTTGCATGGCTGGCTTGATGTGCTGGTTTTGTCGGCTTGGCTCGATGCATTTGGATGCACCAGCCGATATATATGACACGACGGCTTGAGCCAGCTGAGTCGTATGTTATTTTCATTTAATTTTTATTTATTTTATTTCTTTAGAAATTCATATCTTCTTTATTTTAGCTCCATTTTGTACAAAACTTATTTCGTTGTGATCAAAAAAATAATCTCTTTCTATTGATTATAAAATTTTATTTTTTTAATTTTTATTATTTTTTAATTAATTTTTTAATTAATAAAAATATTAAATTTTTTAAAAATTATGTATAAATTGATCATTAATTTTTAAAAATTAATATAAATTAATTGATAAATTAATACTTTTATTGATAAATTTATGATATTTATCACATCCCCCAACTTAAGCTTTCCTCATCCTCGAGTAAAGAAAGAATTTAGTTTTAAATATCTTTTAACTTTAGAGTTTTGAATTTTACCTAAGCAGCTTTCAAAATGGCCATTGATATTCAGTAGAGCTTAAGTGAGATATATCATTAGGATATTAATACTTATTAATAAAAAAATTAAGTAAAAAATATTAAATTTTTTTAAATTTTTTCTAAATTATCCCACCTTTATCTTTGATTTATCTAAACTTTCATATAGGCAAGTGTATTGCTACTTTTGCCCATCATTTATTGATTTTTATTTTCACATTGCCCACTTTTTGATGCGAATATCATTGCTTACTAAGGCAACAAGATCCGGTTACTCGATGAAAAACTAATTTTTTTTTAATATTGTACCATTATTGAGTGTCTTAATCCCTTAAGCTTTCTATTTGATCCATGTAGTGAGTCTTGGGCCAATGCCTTCTAAATCAGTTGGCTTTAAGACACTAGATATAAAATACCCCTTGGGCTTACTAGGTCGAATCAAATAGGCTACGAGTTAAAACTAGCTTTATAATGAGCTTCTTTGCCCTTCCCACCTTTTGATGCGAAACTCAATGCTTGTTTACGTAAAGAGGCTTAGTTACTCAGTAAGAAGTACTTGAAAACTATTTTATTTTAATTTTTTTATATAAAAAAATGTATAGTTATCCTACACAAATTCATAAAAAGTAAACTTTTCTTTGATGCTAGTAGAAAAAATTAGAAATGCTCAAAGAAAAAACTTTTTATATTCTAGACTTAACTCTTTATTGAATTTTTTTAATACTTAATTCCTCAATATCTCATAAATTCTCTAATCCATGCATCAAATTTTTTTTTAAAATGCTTAGTTTAATTCGATTCTTAAGCATAATCAGCTATCTAAATACTAAATACTAACTTTTTTGAAAATTTAAAATTTTAAAATTTTTATTTTTCTCTTCCCCAACTTAATTGATATTATCCTCAATGGATAAGAAAAAATAAAGGGTGTAGTAAAGAACATAAAAGAATACACCTGACTATATTTTTGATCCAACATATGCCTTTGAAAATTTAAACTCTCCTTTCAACTTATTCAATGGAGCTTATTTGATCTAATAATGCTAAAAAGAAAACTAATTAGAAAGAAAGAAGCTGGGTTGCTTTCCAAGAGCGCTAAGTTTAAAGTCTTCAGCCAGACTAAACAGTGATAACAGACTAACCGAGATATGTTGGTTCATAAAGAACCATGACTTCCTCCATAGATTCTATGGGTAATTCCAAGAATGGTTTCAATCGTTGACCATTAACTTTAAAAATAACACCATTGCTTGGGTTTTCAATCTCTATAGCCTCGTATGGAAAAACTTCTTTAATAAAAAAAGGTCCTGTCCATCTAGACCTAAGCTTTTCAGGAAAAAGATGTAATCTTGAATTATACAAAAGAACTTTTCGTCCAGGAGTAAAAGATTTTCTATGAATTGCTTGATCATGAAATACTTTCATCCGTTCCTTGTATATCTTGGCATTCTCATAAGCTTCATTTCTTAGTTCTTCTAATTCATTAATCTGAAGCTTCCTATAGTTTTTGACTACGTCTAGGTTTATATTTAATTTCTTTATTGCCCACATGGCTTTATGTTCTAACTCAATAGGCAAGTGACATGGTTTTCCAAACACAATCCTATAAGGAGACATTCCTAAGTTGGTCTTGTAGGCAATGCGGTAAGTCCAAAGTGTATCAACTAATTTCACAGACCAATCCTTCCTATTGTCATTAACAGTTTTCTCTAAGCTTTGTTTGATTTATCTATTGGACACTTCAACTTGCCTATTAGTTTGAGGATATGGTGTGGATAACTTGTGGGTAACATTATATTTCTTCATTAATGCGGTAAAGGGTCGATTGCAAAAATGTGTTCTCCGATCACTAATGATTGCTCTAAGAGTACCAAAGCGAGAGAGAATATTTTTCTTAAGAAATTTAATGACCACTTTACTATCATTGGACTTACATGGAATAGATTCTACCCACTTGGAAACATTATCAACAGCCACTAAGATATACTCATTTTTGAAGAAATTCGAAAATGGTTCCATAAAATCAACTCCCTAGACATCAAAAATTTCAACTACCAAGATTGGATTGAGTGGCATCATATCTCTCTTTGTAATCCAACCCATTTATGGGCATTGATCACAACTTTTATAGTACACATGTGCATCCTTAAATAAATTAGGCCAATAAAATCCACATTGAAGTACTTTGACAGCAGTCTTCTTAGATGTGAAATGACCACCACATGCTTGATCATGACAAAATGATAGAATACTTTTAACCTCATTATCAGGGACACACCTCCTAATGATCTGATCAGGATACTATTTAAACAGATATGGATCATCCCATATGAAATACTTTACTTGAAAAAAGAATTTGTGTTTATCCTGACTAGTCCAATGAGATGGCACTTTACCAATGGTTAAATAATTCACAATATCTACATACCAAGGTTCAGTGGACACCAACATGAGTTGTTCATCTAAAAAATACTAATTGACAAGTGGTTCGTTAGATGGCGCAACTATGATTTAGGATAAGTGATCAGCAACTGCATTCTCTATCCCCTTCTTGTCCTTAATTTCTACGTCAAATTCTTGAAAGAGCAAGATCCATTGAATTAAACGTGCCTTAGCATCTTTTTTTGCTAGGAGATGTCTAATGGCCGAGTGATCAATATAGATAATAACATGAGATCCAAACAAATAGGACCTAAATTTTTCTAGGGCAAAGATAATAGATAAGAATTTCTTCTCCATGGTGGTGTAATTAAGCTGCGCATCATTTAATGTTTTGCTTGCATAATAAATAACTCTTAGCAACTTATTGATTTTTTGACCTAAGACTGCACCTACAGCATGATCAAATGCATCGCACATGAGCTCAAAAGGTTCGGTCTAGATAGGTGGATGAATGATGGGGGCAAAAATGAGTGCCTTTTTAAGAAATTCAAAAGACTCAAGGCACTTAGAAGTAAACTCAAATTTTGCTTCTTTTGCTAACAAGTTCGTCAAAGGGCGAGCCACTTTGCTAAAATCAGATATAAACCTTCTATAAAATCCAGCATATCCTAAAAATGAATGAATTTTTTTAACAATCTTGGGTGGTGGAAGACTTGCAATCAGGTCAACTTTGGCTTTGTCAACTTCTATTCCTTTCTTTGAAATTACATGGCCAAGAACTATACCTTCTTTGACTATGAATTGACATTTTTCCCAATTAAGAACTAAATGCTTCTTCTTATATCTTCCTAGAACAAGTCTTAGATGGTTTAAGCATTCATAGAAGCTAGGTCCAAAGATAAAAAAGTCATCCATAAAAGTTTCTAGAAATCGTTCAATCATTTCAAAAAATATGCTGATCATACATCTCTGGAAGATTGCTGGAGCATTACATAGTCCAAAGGGCATACGCCTATAAGCAAAGGTTTCAAATGGGCAGGTGATTGTGGTATTTTCCTAATCTTCAGGGACTATGGAGATTTGATTATAACCAGAGTATCCATCTAGAAAATAGTAAAATTCTTGTCCAGCTAACTTTTCCAACATTTGATCAATAAATGGCAAAGGAAAGTGATCTTTTCTTGTAGCTGCATTCAATTTCCTATAATCTATACAGACCCTCCACCCCATTTGGATCCTAGTTAGGATAAGTTCATTAGCTTCATTCTGGACTACTATTATCCTAGATTGCTTTTGTACCACTTGTATAGGGCTTACCCACGAACTATCAGAAATGGGATAAATAATTCCATTATCCAATAACTTCAGAATTTCCTTTTTGACTACATCCTTCATGGTTGGGTTCAATCTTCTTTTGGCATCTCAAGTTGGTTTAGCCTCTTCCTCTAGGTATATCCTATGTTGAACTATGGAAGGGCTTATTCTTTTAATGACTGCCATGATCCGGCCTATTGCTTCTCGGTTTTCTCTTAAGACCGCTAATAATTCCTCCTCTTGGTTAGGATTCAGATCTGATGCAACAATTACAGGCAAGATTTTCTATGAACCTAAATATACATACTTGAGATGCTCAGGAAGGGGTTTTAACTCTACTTTGGGTGCCTCTTCTTTTGATAACTCAGGTGATAGTTTAGTCATTTCTATGAATGGTTCAGTGGGAGGCTCCCATCTCTAGCCATTTTTATTATCTCCAAGTATTTTATCTAGGTTCTCATATTTATGGGTTGGCCAGATACTAGATTCAAGATCGACATCCTCATCGCTAATGTCTATGGGTTCACAAATTTCATCTTAGATTACACTTACATTAGCATGCTTGGTAGATTTCGGTTCTAAATTGAAAATATTCAGCTCGATAGTCATGTTTCCAAAAGATAGTTTCATAAGTCTATTCTGATAATTGATTTCAGCATTAGCAGTAGCTAAGAATGGTCTTCCTAAAATCACTGAAATTTGATCCTTAGGATTTGATATTGGCTCAGTCTCCAAAATGACAAAATCAACTAGAAAGATAAAATTTCCAATCTTAATCAAAATATCTTCTACCATTTTCTTGGGGATCCTAAAAGATTGGTCTGCTAATGGTAATGTGATCCCTATTGCTTGAAGCTTTTCCAATCCTAATTGCTCATAAACTGAATAGAACAAAATATTTACACTAGCCCCTAAATCAAGTAACGCCTTCTCAATGTGGGTTTCTCCTATGACACATGAAATTGTTGGAGATCCTAGGTCCTTGTACTTTATAGGCATATGACTTAACAAATATGAACTCACACTTGCTGCTAAGAAAGCTCTCTTTGGTACATTAGTCATCTTTTTCTTGGTGCAAAGGTCTTTTAAGAATTTAGCATAAGTCAAAACTTGTTGGATCATGTCTAGTAGAGGAATATTTACTTGAACTTGCGTAAATACCTCTAATATTTTATCTAAATATTCTGATTATTTATTAGACCTTAATCAATTTGGGAAAGAAGCTCTAGAGATTGTGGGCATCTGGTTTGGTGTACTATCAGTTTTAGAAGCTTGAGTTTGGAAGGTAGATTGTTCATTGGGTGGCTCAACAGACTCAGTACTCAAATCTTCTCTAATGTTAGGTGTATCTACCTTATTATCCACTAATTTTTTTGATCTCAAGGAATGAATAGCATTAACTTGATTAACCTGGTTTCCTTGGAATGGTCTACCATTTTGATTTCTCGGGTTGGATTCAGGTTGGCTAGGTAGCCTACCTCATTCACATTCACTTATGGTAGATGCTAGCTGACCCACTTGCATTTCCAAGCGGGCTATGGCCTGAGAATTTGAATTCAAAATTTGGCCCATGGTTTGCATGAAATTGCTTAAGGTGGCATTGGTGTCAGCATTAGATTTGGCTAGGGCTTCCAAGCTTTTTTCTAAAGAACTAAGTTTCTTTTCATTAATATTAAAGTCTGGTGGTGGCAGGGTGTTTATCACAATATTAGGCCTTGGGTTCTACCGATTGAAACTTGGACTGCCTACATTTAGATTTTGTGATCATGAAAAATTTGGATGATTCCTCCAACCTAGTTTATAAGTGGATGCATAGGGATTGTTCAACGATCTCTGATATGTGGCATTCACTTGTGCACATTCATTATCTAATTGGTTCATTGGGAGGGGACATTCCTCAAGGACATGGTCTAGTGCATTGCACCCATTGCACATGGGGGTAGACACTTGGTTCACACTGGCTGGTCTCTGAAGTTCTAAGGCCTCTAACCTATGTGTCAAAGTTACAATTTTGACTTCTGCAGCTAGGAAAGTTTGAATTTGGTAAATTCCACCTCTTGAAGGTGTAGATTTTTCTGGTTCCCTAGTTGTTTTCCATTGTAAACTTTTCTTGACTAGGTCTTCTAGAAATTGCAAGGCTTCATTTGGTTCTTTGTACATAAATTGTCCCTGGCACATGGACTCTAGCATTGTTCGGAAATTTGAATCTAACCCTTCATAAATTATTTGGCATAGCCTCCAAGTTTTTATTCCATGGTGTGGGCATTGGGTCAAGAGGTTCTAAGGCCTCTAACCTACATGTCAATAGTGAAGACTTATGAATCCAACTTCAATAATCAGTATCGAAAGTTGAATATTAGTTCAGCAGTACGAATGGGTTCGTATTGGGATTTATGAGCCCAGTCAAAATAATTAGTCCAAGATTAACTCAAATCAGGCACAATACTTCTACTGTCTGAAATGGAGTCATAGGAAAAAGATTTATCTTGCTTCCCTTGACCACAATAGGCTGAACAAGAGAAAGGAGCAAAAGTTGCTCATTAAAGACGTTATATGATAACACCTTAAAACTTCTCTATATGTAATTTTACTACCTAGGTATTAGATACCAGTGGTCTTATGTAATTTATTACAAGGATTTAAGGTAAGTGGAATGTACATACCCTAGTTAGTTATGTCATGGATGTCTATGTTTGGCATTATAGGCTTAGTCATATTGACAAGAACAGGATAAATGGATTAGCTTGAGAGGAAAACCTTGATATCAATGATTGTGAATCATTGATAGCCTATGAATCTTGTCTTCTTGGGAAGATGACAAAGTCATCTTTTACTGAAAAAGATGAAGAGGTCGGTAACGTTCTAAGTCTCATACATAGTGATGTATGTGGACCTTGAACTTAAGTGCCAAAGGAAGACATTAATATTTCATTACAGATGACCTATCTGGGCATGGGTACGTTTGGGATAAATTATTTAAAATATTCAAACGATTCAATAATGAAAAAAAAAACAAATTGGATAAGGTATTAAAACTCTTCGATCAGATCGAGGAGGCAAATACTTATCCAATTAGTTTGTGACATATCTAGGAGAGAATAGGATTCTCTCTCAATGGATTTCTTTTCGGAAATATAGTGTATCTAAAAGGAGAAATTGAACTTTGTTAGACATAGTTCAATCCACAATAGAGTAGGATACTTGTCTGCCTATTGTAGGATTGTGCTCTTGTGACTATTTTTTTTTACTCTAAAAATTTATACCTTGTTTAATCTATTATATTGACTCCATATGGGATATGGATCGGATATAGACCTAAACTCTCTCACTTTCGAATTTGAAGTTGATCAGTCTATGTCGTATATTTACACACAGATAAACTTGGATCCTGATCCAATAAGTATTTAAGGGTTATTAATTCTGCTATGCTAAAGAACATAAGATGTTCATCAGCAGTAGGGCATTTCTTTTTAGAAAGAAATTTCCTTAGAGAAGGAACTGATGCCTATCAAGTTGAACTTGTAAAAATTTACTATTGATAGAAAAGAACTGACATTATCTGATAAACCTACAGAATCGAATTTGATCAAATCAAATCCGGAGCCCATTAAAGTGTCACCTTGAAGGAGATCCGATAGAATACTGTATTAGCCGGATAGATACTTCAGTGTCTAGGTTCGGAATGGTGATCATGTTGAGCTCGATGAGAACAACAAGGATCCGATCACCTATAAGGATACAATGCAGTGGGCTGATTCTGAGAAGTGGCTTGGAGCCATATGATCCAAATTGAAAGTCTATGAAAATCAATAGTGTATGGACACTAGTTGATCACCTAAAGGGATAAAATCTATTAGGTGTGAATGGATTTTTAATAGGATCAGAGTAGTGCAGACGAAAGGTAAGGACCTATAAAGCCCATCTGAGTATCATCTCAGAGTTCGAACATACGTTTTGAACGTATATCTTAGTTATGAACAAAGACAAACCCTGCACTTATTATTGGGCAAAATATTTTGTAGTGTTATTTCTTGTGATGTTTGAGGATGAAATTCTCTTAATCCAGAATAGCATTCCAACATTGCAAAGAATAAAGATTTAGCTATCATCTTATTTATCCATGTACGAGATTAGACATGGTATACTCACTAGAGGTAGTGAGCAGATACCAGTCTGATCCAAGTAAGAGCCACTGGAGGATTGTATAGATAATTCCCTAAGTATTTGAAAAATACTAAGATCCAGTGACTCAAATATG
>QRFJ01000770.1:267459-322881 GCA_006176705.1 Cocos nucifera
AAGACAATAAGGCCAGATACTACATGTTGGGCTCGATGTCTGATGAGCTCCAGCGCCAACATGAAGATATCGGGACTGCTCGCCAAATGTTGGCTCACCTGCAGGAGATGTTTGGTGAACAGAGTCGCGCAGCCAAATATCAAGTCACAAAATGACTTTTTAAGGCTAAGATGCGTGATGGGCAGTCAGTCCAAGATCACTGTCTGACAATGATCAAGGACATGGAAGAGCTTGAGAAGCTCGGTGTGAAGTTGGACTTGGACCTGCAGAACGATATTATTCTGCAATCCTTGACTGATGCATATGGGCAATTCATCATGAATTACCACATGCATAAACTTCAAGAATTCCTTGGCCGAGTTGATGAATATGCTGGTTACCGCTGAGCTTTCTATGAAAGGTTCTAAAGGCTCAGTTCTTGCTATGGAACGGACTTCTTCCAAAAGAAAGTCTTATGGAAAGAAAAAGAAGTCTGTGAAAAAGCAAAAGGTGGAAGGATCAAAGAAGAAGAAGGCAGAACCGAAGAAGAAGGTCGATGGCAAAGGAAAGTGTTTCCATTGCAACAGCGACGGCCATTGGAAGCGGAACTGCCCTACTTACCTGGCCACCCTGAAGAACAAGAAGGAAGGTCCTTCTGGAGGTATGCTCGTTATTGAGTCTAACCTTACGGTTTCTTCTGCATCCAGTTGGGTGCTTGACTCTGGTTCTAGTGCTCATCTGTGCACTTCTATGCAGGGTCTTGAGGATAGCAGGAGGCTGAGGGATGGAGACATGATCCTACGCATCGGTAATGGAGCAAGAGTTGCTGCAGTAGCCGTGGGAACATACCCTCTGCGATTACCATCTGGTTTAGACTTAGTTTTAAAAGACTGTTATTATGTGCCTGCAGCTAGCAGGAATTTGATTTCTGTTTCATGCTTAGCACAAGAAGGTTATGTGATCACCTTCTTTAAGGACCATTGTAACATTCTTTATGAAAGAAATAAAATTGCAAATGGTTTCCTTGTTAATGGTCTTTATCAGTTGCATATTGATGTACCTGTTTTAACTATCGAGCAAAACGTGAATGCCAAACGACCTAGGGATAGTCCAAACGACAGATATCTATGGCACCTGAGATTAGGTCATATAGCAGAAGATAGGATTAACAAATTGGAGAAAAATGGGCTATTGAGTCCATTGACTTTTGAGTCATATCCAACTTGTGAATCTTGTCTTCAAGGCAAAATGACTAAACTCCCTTTTGTTGGACATGGGGAGAGGGCCACAGATCTCCTTGCCCTAGTACATACTGATGTGTGCGGCCCATTTGATGTGCCGGCTAGAGGCAATTTTGTCTACTTCATTACCTTTACCGATGATCTGTCTAGGTATGGGTATGTGTATCTTATGAGACACAAGTCTGAAGCCTTTGAAAAGTTCAAAGAATTCAGACATGAAGTAGAAAAACAAACTGGAAAACCCATTAAGGTTCTTCGATCAGATCGAGGAGGTGAATACCTTAGCCGGGAATTCCTAGACTATCTTAAGGAAAATGGCATAGTCTCTCAATGGACTCCACCAGGAACACCTCAACTCAACGGGGTTTCAGAACGGAGAAATCGGACTCTATTGGATATGGTTCGATCCATGATGAGCTTCACAGACCTCCCTGATTTTCTTTGGGGACATTCATTATTAACTTCAATCTATTTACTGAATAGGGTTCCCTCTAAAACCGTTCCTACCACACCGTATGAGATATGGCACGGTAAGAAACCAAGTCTGAGTCATCTCAGAATTTGGGGTTGTCCGGCTCATGTCAAAAGACAACAAGCGGACAAGTTAGAGTTTAGGTCCTTTAGAGCTCGATTCATAGGATATCCTAAAGAGTCATTAGGATACTATTTCTACATTCCAGAAGACCACAATGTGATTGTGAGTCGACATGCCATATTTCTTGAAAAATAGTTTATTCAAGATAGCGGCATTGGAAAGCAGATTAAGCTTGATGAGAAAGTCTCACAAGCAAAACGAGCTAAGGACCAAGTGGAACCAAATCAGGTTGAGCCAATAAGAACACTACCTCCTCCACCTCGTAGATCGGAAAGAGTTTTCCCGTCCCCCTGAAAGATACTTAGGTATTATTTCAGAGGATGTAGAGGAAATGTTCCTCATAGGTAATGGTGCTCATGGTGATGATCCCAAAACCTACAACGAGGCGATATCAGATATCGACTCCGAGAAATGGCTTGAGGCAATGAAGTCAGAAATTGACTCGATGCACTCAAACCAAGTCTGGACCTTGGTAGATCCACCAGAAGGTATAGTACCTATTGGGTGTAAATGGATCTTCAAGAGAAAGATTGGTGCAGATGGGAATGTGGAGACATTCAAGGCTAGACTGGTGGCAAAAGGTTATAGTCAACGCGAAGGCATTGACTATCAGGATACCTTTTCCCCAGTAGCTATGCTAAAATCCATCCGCACATTGCTTGCTGTTGCAGCCTATTTCGATTATGAAATATGGCAAATGGACGTGAAAACGGCATTCCTAAATGGATATCTTGAGGAAGATATCTATATGGAACAGCCGCTAGGTTTCACATCCAGTGATACTGATCACAAGGTTTGCAAGCTGCAAAGGTCCATATATGGACTTAAGCAAGCATCTCGGAGCTGGAACACTCGTTTCAATGATGTGATCAAAAAGTTTGGTTTCATCAAAAATGAAGAGGAACCATGTGTTTTCAAAAGGGTCAGTGGGAGCGCTGTTGTCTTCCTCGTATTGTACGTGGATGACATCCTCCTTATTGGGAATGATATTCCCATGTTGACATCAGTCAAGATGTGGTTGTCCAAGGAATTCTCCATGAAAGACCTAGGTGAAGCATCCTTTATTCTAGGAATTAAGGTCTATAGGGATAGACCGAATAGGATGCTAGGACTTTCACAGAAGATGTACATAGAGGAAAGTACTAAAGAGGTTTAGTATGGAAAACTCTAAGAGGGGATTAATACCCTTCAGACATGGTATTCATCTTTCCAAGAAGATGTGCCCCAGCACACCTGAGGAAATAGAACGCATGAGCAAGATCCCTTATGCTTCTGCAATAGGGAGCCTCATGTATGCCATGCTATGTACACGACCTGATATAGCCCATGCTGTGAGTGTCACAAGCAGATATCAGTCAAATCCAGGTGAAGAACACTGGACTTCTGTGAAATGTATCCTTAAGTACTTGAGAAGAACTAAGGATATGATGTTGGTCTTTGGTAATGGAGAACTCCAAGTTCAGGGATACACAGACTCGGACTTCATGTCGATATAGATGATCGAAAGTCGACATCTGGAAGTCTGTTTGTGTGCAATGGTGGAGCTGTCAGCTGGAAGAGTTTCAAGCAAACGGTGGTAGCAGATTCCATCATGGAAGGAGAATATATCGCTGCATCAGAGGCTGCAAAGGAAGCATTCTGGTACAAGAAGTTTGCTGCAGAAATTGGAGTAATGCCATCAGATGCCATTCCTCTTTACTGCGACAACAATGGCGCCATAGCCCTTGCTAAGGAGCCGAGGTCTCACCAGAAATCCAAGCACATTGAGCGGCGATATCATCTCATCCGCGATTACCTTGAGAAAGGTTACGTTGAGGTCAAGAGAGTCAACTCCGCAGATAATGTGGCAGACCCACTTACAAAGCCGTTGGGCCAGCAGAAGATCGAAGCCCACCTTGAGAAGATGGGACTTAGACTTGTAGCCAATTGGCTTTAGGACAAGTGGGAGATTGTTAGATATATGTGCCCTAGAAGCCAGAATTGGCTGACACTTGTAATACACTTCTAGGGGCAAAATTATAATTTTGACTATAATTAATGAAATGGGTTATTTTCTATCACATATGTGTATTTAGTGTCTGTGATACATCCTTTGAGTTAATGGTAATGATAATTCATATTTTCAAGAGTTGAAAATTTAAGACATGAATAATCATTATTAACTCATAAACATGCTCCCGACCATAGGATCATCACGAGGATGGTGATTGATCCGGAAGGTTGGTGTACAATCGCTTCTCTTTAGTAGATGAGTCTTGAGTCTACGGTGTGGAGACACCGGAGCGAGAGTACAGGTACTCGTTAGAGAACGAGGGCACTGAGCGTGACCACCTCGAGTAGTCATTAGGGAAGTCTACCTTCTCGTCAATGACTGACTCGATGCTGCAGTAGTGTGTCTGGTTCTTTGACCTGAGATGCATCGGCAGTTCACCTTGAGGGTGTTATAGTTTGACTACACCATTACTCGGTCTCCTAGCCATATGGAACCCTGAGGTGTATGTTGGCTATAGCATGTTCATTGTAGGAACTGGATTGCATCAAGATGGGAATCTATCTACCTCGGTGGTAGAGGAGTAGCCCTATGATGATCATGAGAATCAAGTCCAGAAATCCATGGCCATGGTAGAGTGAAATAATAGAAAGAGTTTCTATTTAGATTTTCACATTGGACTCGAATCGAATGATTACATCATATGACAGAGACTAGGGTTTGACGAGTTCACCTTAACCCTAATCTGATCGGGGCTCAAGATAGAAGAACTGAATCACACAGGTAGCTGCACCAAGAGGTTCGCATTCAGCTCTGATGGGTTGCCACCATATACTGCTAGGTGTCACTGGTGGATTTTGGGAGCAATTAGAATGATTTAGATGATCGATCATTCTAGCTGTTCGAATCAGAAGAGTTCTGATCCATCGAAAGGAGTTTCGATGATGTCGATGATAGAGATCATGACATATCCCATTACCATACAGAACTGAACCTAACTGGGTCACACAAACAAGGGTTTGAATCTGGTGATCATCAATTGAACTGATCTAGTTCAATTGATCTGAATGAGATTCAATTAGGTTCAAGGAAATCGTGCTAGCACTCGATTGAACCTAACGTTCTTCTTTTACTATCATAAATAAGTTGTCCTGACTGAGCCAAAGGAGTTTGTGCTCAATCAGAGGCCTTCATATGGTCTGACTGGAGGTTGTCCAAGTCAGAAATAGGTTGTCTTATTTGTAAGACATTACCTGCCATTTTTGGTCACCTGCCATTTCTTGTTCTTTGACTTTGGTCAAAAGTCTACCTTTGACTGGTCAAACGTTGACCATTGACCCTTTGACTTTTGACCACATGTCATGCACCTATTGGAGAGCTGGTGGGGGCCTGTCCCCCTGCCAGAACCTGGCAAGGAGAAGGGCGCACGCCAAGGGTGGCGTGAGCCCAAGTAGGAGGCGCCTAGGAGTCCTTGTTGGACAAGGACTCCACCTCCCTTTTGGATTCCAATCAGAGTTCTACTAAGAATCCAGTTTGACTGGTCTTAGGCGCCCTCTAAGGAGGAATCCAGGGGTCTCTATTCCAACCAATCAGATTTAGATCTGATTTCACAAAGGGTTGTGATTGGTTGAGAGGAAGAGGAGTTGGATCACAAGAGGTCTATAAATAAGACCCTGCGCCCAACCCTAATTCCAAGTGAAAGAGATTTCCCACGCCCCAAGGCTGCCTCTCCCCTCCTTCTCCATGCCATAGTCTCTTCTCCCCTTGCTCTCCACGTCCAAAAGTGTTTTGGATTTAGATTGGTGCGATTCAGATCAAGGAAAGGCGATCAAAAGCAAGAAGGCTGCGCTGCTGCAAAAGGACGACTGCAGATCTTCAAAAGAGTTTTGAAGATCCTCCAGATCAGATCCAGATCTGATTTTTGGAGGTGTGATAGAGAAGAAGAGGATCTCCAGATCCAACCCGAGTGGATACCGGTAGAGGCCAGGCGCTTGCGTGGCTAAGATCCAGAACCTTCCGCTGCAATCAGGATCATCTATAGGGTAATAGGATTACCCAAATCAGGTAAATTAAATTTGATTTAATTTATCTTATTTTATTTTATTTTATTTATTAAAATAATAATAATTAGATCTGAAACTTATCAAGATCTGATTGAGATCACGAGAAAATTTTTGAAATATATCTCTTGATCTGACCAGATCTGGACGAACCTGGACCGGGAAATCAGGATTTCCCTTCAGGTTTGTGTGGATCACCTGTAGAGGCCAAATGCTTGTATGGCTCCAATGAAAATAACGGATTCAATCATAGAGTTCACGACCCATGCAAAGGTAAGAGATCTAATCTCTTGGTGACCTAGATGTGATCTAGGATTAGATCTAGAATTGTTCTAGATCTAGGTATTGACATGATCAATATTACTTATGATTAATTCAATTTTAGATTTATATTTGCGTCACAACATGTTATAGATCCTTAATGTAGGATTTTGTAATTTGATTAAATGCATGTTGTAGATTAAATAGTTTAATCTATATCTTCCACTGCTCTATATTTTGAAAAAGTTTTGAAATCTATGCATGAGACCCTGCATGTTTCCTATTAGTATGGTTGTTGAGCCACTTCTGATAAGTATCTCTGACTGTCCCTCTAGCATTCAAGATTGGCTCCTCAGGTGTTGGATCAATCAAACATATAATATCCACTCATGCTCCACGATGATTTTCAATTTTTGATACTAGCTATCGAAGTTGGGTCCCATGAGTTTGTCATTATCCAACAATGACTGGAGCGATAGGATTGTGGCCATATCTACATTAAGGAAAATCAAACCTAATTAGTATTTGAATTAATTATCCTAAAAACTTGGATTTTAGTTTAAAGATCCTTCTACTATTTTATGCGAGCTGATAGCTTCTACCTCCAATTTAAGCAATTATCTTAATTTTTTAGTAGGTACTAGAATCCACATAGACTACACATATTTTCGACTTTGGTCAGTCAATCCATGTACATCTATGGATAGGTTCATAATTAATTATTTCTCTAAACAACTTCTAGTATTTTTAGTTTTGCCCCGGAAGCTTAATCAGTAGGCTTTGGCCTCCACTGAAAAAGTTTGGTTAGGTCCAACCTTTAATATGACCATATTTTGGTGCATCTGACCAACAAATAATCAGACCCGACTTTGGCCAGCCAACTTGACCACCATTAGAAAGATAGAGCCAAATCATCATATTATGAATGATAATTTCATTAGTCAACAAGCACCAAGCCTTTAGGTCTCTAATGATTTTTAAACTAATGGATCCATTATCACTCAACTTAATGAAAGGCTACGACTTATTTATCACCATAACTTTATCATTTTGAAGGACCTAATAATTTTAGAGAATTTTATTAATTGATTTTAAGAAAAGGAGACAAGAATTAACCCGCCAATTTTGATCCTTTCACTGACTTCATCAAGTCAGATAAAAAAGGATCTAATTAAAGCTGGTATTAGGAACAACTAAATCAGTTACACTGATTTACCTAATTAACATGAGTAAGCCCAAATCACTAAGTGATCTAATCAAAACCTAATTCACCAGGATGGCTAGGTAAGTGAGATCAGTGGAAGGAATATACCATTAACTCGTCAAAGATCAAAATTAGTGCGAGTAGCTTCTAATTAAAAACTACTAATCTGAACTGCTAAACTTACCTTAGACACCATTCGATTCATTAGATTCAACTTGACCAACCTAGCAATTTCAAGTTCGACCACGTAGTTATGAATCAGTCCATTTGGTCCTTATTAAAGGCATAGACTTGACCAACTACAACTATTGTAATTGAGTCTAAAGAATCCTTGACCTAATCTAAATCAATATTTAGTTAGATTTGATCAATTAATCTAATTTAGTCTATTTTTTAACTAACCTTAGGTCTAACCCAATTAATAGATCTAATTCATCCAAACCAATAAGCCAAATTTTATGATCAATGACTTAGGATCTTTAATTCACAATTCTAGATCCTAATTCATAATCCTTAATTTTTAATTAAGTTTTTGGGCTGAGGGTTGGGGTTCGGCATTTTGAAAATATTTTTTAAAATTTTGAAAGATTCTTTATAACCTAGCATTGTTCACCAAATGGGTCGACTCATTTCAAAAATGGATCAGATCATTTCATAAATAGTACTAGTTGTAGGGTTCAATTCAAATCTATGTACACTACATAAACAAATCATGAATCAATTTAGATCTAATCTAAATACTAATGCATGATTAAAATTTAGATTAAAATTAATTTAATCAAATCATAAAAAATATTATATCAAATCTAAAGTTTTATGATTAATATTTTAGATCAGCAATATACCAAGATAATCTTTTCACTACAATGGATAAATCTTACAGCAGGACAATCTTTAGTCTGTGCAATCATGATTTTACTTTCAGATTTAAAAATTAGATTATTATTTAGATCTAATCTAAAAGATAATCTAAGCATGCATATACATCACATTAAATAACCTGGATGCTCTGATACCATTGCTGGTTTGCATACAGGGTTTCTAATTGTACTTTCGAAACTTTTTCAAAAATCAAATGTAGTGAAATTAAAAATTAATTTAATTATTTTTTTAGAGCTATAGATTTGATCTAAAAATCCTATATAACCAAGATCTAATGTGACATATATGCAATGAAGTTGAAAATAAAAAGCAACCAGCAATAAAACTATTTTACTACTTTACGTGTTTAGAACACGTTACCTTTTCATGGATAGTTGATCACCCATAATCTGATCACCATGAGGAAGATCTGATCATTGTGATGCAGCCACATAGCATGTATGACCTCCATGGATGGTCCAGATGAGGCCCTGGTCCCGATTGGCTCCTTACGAGTACTAGCTTGATATAGAACGATCTTAACGGCTAGATCTGATTGAACACTTTCGGTCTCCCTCTACCAATTATTTGGATGATCTAGATCAACAACAGAGGTAGAGGAGAGATTGAGGAGGCTCTCCAAAAAATTTTATGAAGATCTAACACTCAAATCTCATGAAAGCACACCCCAAATCCTCGATCTAAATTCTAGGGCAGCACAACCACTTAAACTTTGCGCCTTCCTTTCTCTCAAGTTTTTCTTCCCTAAGATTTTTCTCATGCAAGAGAAAAGGGCTCACACATGGAAGGGGGCGTCTCATCAGATGTCACACATCTAAAAATTCCATGATTAAAAAGAGCACAAAAAAGGAAGAGGCATGGAAGAGATTAGATAGGATAAGATGGGTTTGTTCATTCAAATTCAAATTCCATTTGAATTTGAATGCCAACCAAGCTATCCTTATCTATCTAGGATGTGAGAAAGGAGGGCATGAGCCCTCTCTAGAATGAAAAAAAATCACAAGAAACCTCTTTCTCATGGAGAATAGGATGGTGCAAATATTGTTGAGGTGGTGCATGAGTAGACTAGTCAAACTAGTCTTAAATCATCTCATCTAATTGAACCAACCCAAACCATTTTAGTTAGGTCCGATTTGATCAGATTAAATCCAACTCATTTAGGTTTAATTATTCTTAATTAAATCCTAATTAAATCAAGAATAGATCGAGCCCAATCTTTGATCAAATCAGGGATCAAACCTCCTCGATGATTTGATCATCTCATAACCTAATCGGATCAAACCCAACTGAATCCAATTCAATTGGACTTGATCCAAAAAAATTACTCAATCAAATTGAGTTAATTATCAATCAAATCACTAATTAAATCTCTCATAAATATAGAGTCCAAATCTATTAGGTGTCCGGGCAACAGAGTCTCATCAAAATTAAACTCTTAATTGAAGAGTCCCCAACCAGTGGGACTCTTGATTCTTGTGTTCCAAACAAGTGAAACTCATGATCACAGAGTTTCAGACTAGTGAGACTCTCGATCATAGCATCCTAGATAGGTAGGACTCAGAGTCTTATTACAGTAGAACTCTTGGTCGAAGAGTCTCAGTTTAGTGGGATTCTTGACCATAGAGTCCTAGTTTAGTGGTACTCCTGATCATAGAGTTCTAGACAAGCAGGACTCAGAGTCCCAGCCTAGTAGGACTCTTGGTTAAAGAGTCCTAGTCTAGTAGGATTCTTGACCACAGAGACCTAATTTAGTGGAACTCTTCATCAGCCATCAAATCAAGTAGGAACCTCTAATATATGTGATCCCGCAGGTTTGAATCTAAGTCGATAGTATATGAATCAATTTCTGTACTAATTGAAGTGACCATCTAGCAATGATATCCAACATCCGAATAGATTGAGTAGTCGCAATCGCAACACTCAAAACCTACATGAATATGATTATCGCATAATTCATCCTTTTGACCCTATGTATATGATGACTCAGAGTTAAACTGCCAACTCTGAAAAGTATATCTAAATCATGTCTCAATGCAGTCAATCCCATGACTCCTTACTAGGACTATCTTGGTCAAGAATTTGCTAAATTAAAATATAATTAAATATAGCTCCTAAATCAGAGTGGTCAATCCCATCATGACTCATACACCGACTCCTTAAGTACTTGACCTTGCCTAAAAATATTCTATCACTGAATTAGAAATTCAGGTAGTCTCACACTAAAGCAAAGTAAGTTGCTTGAAAGTCATCATGGTGATCTTAGGTCGGAGGAATACTTAAACCCATATTCCATCAGAGCAAATCTTGATAGTAAAAAAGCTCCAGAGTTAGTCACATTCAGTGCAGATGTATCCTAATATTTCACCTGCATGCTACACCAGTATCTCCACACTCCTTAGTTAAGAGGACAACCAATCTATATGGCACACAAGAACCTATACTTGATAAACATTATCATCCTTGATAACAATGTATCATTTGATCATGAACATATTTAAGGATTAAATAATAAATCCTTCTTTATTGATTTTAAATAGTTCTAAGAACTTCACCACAACACAGAAGTTCATTAGAAGATGAAAAAAATTATGATGAAAAATGCTAAAATAATTTTTATTTATTTATTAATTCATTACAAGTATAAGAGTCAGTACAACCATCAACAAGCTAACGATTGGCTTTAGGATACTATTTTTAATACAAACATCAATTATATTGATTGTTTGATCCTAAAATAATTTTTAATAATTGATCAACCATTCAATTAGATCAAGACCTCTAATGTGTGTGACCTCATAGCTTTGAACCTAAGCCAGTAGCATAGGAACAAATTCTTATATCGAAGTGACCATCTAGCAATGGTACCCAATGGTCGAATAGCTCAAATGTATAAAGAAACATTCTAAAACCCATATGGATATGGTTTTCATATAATTCATCCCCTTGATCATGAATGCTCATAGGATGACTCTAGGTTTAACTATCAATCTTGAATAAGTCATCCATATTGTATTTTAAAATATCAAATCCATCACATGGATTATCTTGATCAGGATTTTGGTACATTGAAATACAGTGATGCATTATCTCTAAACTCTTGGAGCGGTCAATCCTATCTTGATCATTCACCGACTTCATGAGTACTTAACTATGCCTAAAAATTTTTCATTACTAAATTAAAAATTTAGGTAGTCTAACACCAAAGCATAGTGAGTTGCTTACAAGTCAACGTAGTAATCTCAGATTGGAGGGATACTTATACCCATATCCCATCAGAGCAATTCTTGATAGCAGAATGCTCTGAAGTTTAGTGATAATGTACCCTTACATCTTAGTTACGTGTCATACCAGTATCTCCACACTCATTAGTTAAAAGAATAACCAACCCATATGGCACATAATGATCTATATTCGATAAACATTGTTGTCCTAAGTAACAACATATCATTTGATTGTGAACTAATTTAAGAACTAAATAATAAATTCTCTTTTTATTGATTCTAAATAGTTTTAAGAACTTCATCATAACACAGAAGTTCATTAGAAGATGCAAATTTATGATGAAAAAGCTAAAATAAATTTTTATTCATTATAAATTATTTACATATATAAAGTTAGCTCAACCATCAACAGACTAATGATTGACTTTAGAACATATTTTCTAACAACTCTTACTTATTCTAAAGCTACTCAGTAAAATATCTAATACCCATCTTTGACTTATGGTTGTCAAACTCCTTTACCACTAGGACTTTAGTGAATAGATCGGCTAGGTTCTCCTTTACGTCGATCTTCTAAAGATCGATATCACCTCGATCCATGATCTTTTAGATGAGATGGTAGCGGTGTAGTATATGATTTGTTCATTGATGTGCCTTCGGTTCCTTCATCTGAGCTTAGGCTCTAGTGCTATCGTAGTGGAGTAGGATTGGGCTATCAAAGGAGGATGCCACTTCAAGCTCGATGATGAAATTTCTTAGCCACACAACTTCTTTCATAGCATCAGATGTCACGATGTACTCCACTTCTCAAACTAAGTCTACCACAGTATGCTTCTTAGAACTCTTCCAGCAAACGACTCCACCATTTAGGATAAATACATAACCCAACATACTTTTACTATCATCATGGTTAAATTAAAAGCTGGAGTCTGTAAATTTCATAAGTTTTAAATTTGACTCTCTATAAATCAGCCACTAGTCTTTAGTATTTTGCTAATACTTAAGAATGGTTTTTACAACCTTCCAGTGATTCTCCTCTAGATCAAATTGGTATCTACTTACTACTCCTAATGAGTATGCCATATCTGATCTTGTACATGTCATGGTGTATATGATAGATTTCACTACTGAAGTATATGTAATTCTACTCATATGCTCTCTTTTCAAAAATTGTCTGACAATCCTTCTTAGAGAGAGAAATTCATGGCCTATCAGAAGATAGCTCTTTTTGAAATTCTTCATGTTGAACCACTTTAGCATAATTTCTATGTACGTGGACTGGGGTAATCCAAGCATCCTCTTAGATCTATTCCTGTACATTTTCATCCTTAGGATGTAGGATGCTTCTCCCAAGTCCTTCATGGAGAACTGAGATGATAGCCATACTTTTATTCTCTATAGTGTAGGGATGTCATTCTCAATTAAGAGAATATCATCCACATACAGCATAAGAAATATCCTAATTAAGCCATGTTGACCCAAAGATTGATTTTGATGATGATAAAGTATTTTGAGTATAAGTTATAAAGTCTAACAATGTTTATAAGAATGTGTAGTTTTGAAATTTCAAACTCGACATCTTAATGGAGATAAAATTAAGTAAAAAAGATAAGTCTAGCCTATAAATTATTTGGAGAAGAAAGGGTCACAAACTATCTTTGGCATGCATGGCACACAAATTGGGCTGACCCAGTCTGAAACTGAGTCGATTTAGTCTTGGTGAAAATAGAAGACAGAAAGTATAGAAAGTAAAATTTTTAAGATCCAGGAGATTGAGCCGACCCGGTTTGAAACTGAGTCAGCCTAGTGCCTGTAACGGCTAGTTTTTAGAACTACAGTTTTTTCATCCCACAAGCTTTTCAATGATCATTTTCTCTTCTCCAATGGCAAGATCACTTTCAAAAGCCTATGTTAGTAACTTGTAATAATGAAAAACCTCTGAAATATATAAGAAAATATTTAGAGTATTAAAAAGTGGTTTTTGGAGAGATTGTTATCCATTCTTTGAGAAACCCAAAGAAGTGAGCAGAAAAAAGAAGAGGAGTGATTCTCAGATATTACTTTATCCTTCGAACATCCTCACTTTAAGAGAAGCCAGACCATTGCTATAGAAGATCATCTACTACTTTCCTCAAGCATTCAAAGAGAAGAAATCAAGCCAACAAGCCAAGCTCCTAAAATTTCTTCTCTTAAGTTTTAAAGAGTTTGTTTTTATTTTGTTTATTATAATTTTACATTTTGTTTCAAGTTTTCTGTGGTGAGAAACTTGGGTTAGTTCAAGTCTTGAGTTGGATGATTGTAGTGGTTTGATTGGTAAGCCAAAGTAAAAATCAATCAGGATTGATTATTAGCCTGGAGAAAAATAATCACTTATGAGATTTTAGTTGGTCATCCAAAAAAATAAATTGGATTGATTGTGAGTTCAAAAAATAATCGTGTATGATTTTGGTTGGTGAGCCAGGGAAAATCAATTGAATTTGATTATGAGCCCATAAATAATCAGACTATAATTCTTGTTGAGAATTATAGTTGAATTCCTATGGGATATACTTGGGGAGTGGATGTAGGTGCTGTGTTTGGCACCGAACCACTATAAAATGATTGTATTTATGATTGTGTGCTTTTGTTTTATTACTTTTATTTACTATACATTATATAGCTTATTTGATTTGGCACTTAAATAGATCAATTTACTCACATCTTAAGCTTAAAATTTGAAATATCCAATTCAACCCCCCTCTTGGGTAGACATACTTGGGCAACAAGTAGTATCAGAGCAGGTGCTCTAATATTAGTTGTTGATCTATAGGTCAAAGAGCTAAAAATTTTATGACTGACCCATTTGATTCTTTGTTGAGGGACACTCAACCATTAGACCTTCTTATTTTAATGGCATAAATTATACATATTGGAAGGCTACAATAAGAATTTTTATTCAAGCAAAAGATTATGATATGTAGAATATCATACTTAATGGTCCTCATACACTCACAATGATTGTCAATGATATATATATACCTAAATCAGAAAAAGATTGGAATGAGATAGATAAAAGGCTAGCTCAATTAAATGCTAAAGCTATTAATATTCTATATTGTGCATTAGATTACAATGAATTCAATAGAATAATAACATGTTTATCTATAAAAAAAGGTTGGGATAGACTTGAAGTGATCCATGAGGGTATAAGTCAAGTCAAAGAATCTAAAATAAATGTTGGTTCATAAGTATGAGTTGTTTAAAATGAAACCTCATGAGACAATGAGTTATTTAAAATGGAACCTCATGAGACAATAAGTGATATATT
Source organism: Cocos nucifera (assembly GCA_006176705.1). Taxonomy (NCBI): domain Eukaryota; kingdom Viridiplantae; phylum Streptophyta; class Magnoliopsida; order Arecales; family Arecaceae; genus Cocos; species Cocos nucifera. The sequence goes on from QRFJ01000770.1 coordinate 282,200, forward strand.
TATAAGATTTACTGAAATTATAAATGAGTTAAAAAGTCTTCGAAAAGACTATTCTAATAGTGATCTTGTATGCAAAATTCTTAGGTCCTTATCGAAGGCTTGGAAAGCAAAAATAACCATAATTCAAGAAGTTAAGGACCTTAGCAAGCTTGCTTTTGAAGAGTTAATTGGATCACTCATGACACATGAGCTCAATATGAACCAAAGCATGGAAGAAGAAAAGATGAAGAAGAAAATCTTTGCACTCAAGTCATCAGCCATTGAAGAAAGCTCAAGTGACTCTATCGAGGATTTGGAAGACGATGAAGAAATGGTGAAAATTACAAGAAGGTTCATGAGATTCGTGAGAAAGAAGAAAAATTTTGAATCAAGAAGAGGAAAAGAAGAAAAGAATCAACTTAAAAATATAGAAAGGACTTACCCCCACCAAAAAAGAGCTTAATGAAATTAAAAAGAAAAGCTATATTGGCCAATTGGAGAAGTAGTGAGAGCTCAAATTCAAAAGAAGAGTCATCCTCAAGTGAAGAAGAAATAAATATATGCTTAATGGCTCAAAATGATGAGGTAAACATTCAAAGTTCTTTTGACTTTACATTTGATGAGCTTCAAGAAGTATTTCGTGACTTAATGAATGAATACCAAAAGATAGGACTGAAAAATAAAGAATTAAAGAAATCAAATCTTCTTTTAGTTAATGAAAAGAATAATCTTTTAATTGAAAAAGAAGATATTTTAAAAGAAAATAATACTTTGGCTAAGAACAAAGAAGCGCTTCTTAAATCTAAAAAACTTTAGTTAAAGAAAAGAATAAACTCTTAATTAAAAAGGAGACTTTCATGAAAGAAAATAATTTATTTGCTAAAGAAAAAGAAAGTTTTTTAAACTCTAAAAATTCTTTTTTGGAAGAAAATACAAACTTAAGAAAAGAGATTGAAAGATTAAAGCCTATGCTTAATAAGTTTATAATTGGCTCTCAAAAGCTTCAATCTATTTTAATCAATCAAAAAGCTATTTTTGATAAAGTTGGAATTGGATATAATCCTTTGAGAAAATAGAAATTTGTGAATAACATGTTTAGTAAAGCTTCATCTAAAAATCATTCAATTACATGTTTTAAATGTGATAAAGTAGGCCATAAAAGTTTAGAATGTAACACTAACAATTGGCTATACTTTAATTAAACAAATTTGGGTTCCAAAAGAAACCATATGCTCTAACCTCAATGGATCCAAGATGACTTGGGTACCAAAGATTAATAAATAATTTTGCAGGTTCTCCAAGCATCCAATAAAGTGAAAAGAGCAAATTTCTATGGATGCTTTGAAAATGAAAGTGGATAGGTGATGATACTTGGTAAAAGCTAAACTTATTTTGACATCACACCATCAATTATTGTTAAATTTATTTTGATGATCCATTAACATGTATGTATATTATGATTCCTCAATTTGAATAGTTTTCATGTATTATCAAAAATTTAGTAAATTGATAAATTTTGATGATCTCTCAAAGCTTGCAATAATCTTATACTTTGATCTTAGTTGTTTTGATTGATTATCATGCCATCAATTGGATGCCCAATAACTCAATGCTTATCTTGTTGATTCTGATGATATTATTATAATTGATTATGATTGAAGATATATTGTATATAACTAATTTATGAACTTTTATTATTAAAGTTTAAGAATAATTTAAAATATTAACATATTTATTCAATAAGCTAAACTTCTTAAAGAAATACTTTCAAATTTGATTGGTACCTTAAATTATAGCAAATACTTATAACGACAAAAAGGGGGAGAGAATTTGGTAAATGAAGAAAGTGAATTTAACATATTAAATTACTCAAAATCTTGTGATATTTTTATCATAATATGATTTTAATTTGGTTATGAGATACAAAATTGATCAAGAGTAAGCAAGAAATGAAATTAAGAAATATGGCATATAGTAAAGGAGAACAAATTTTGAATAAAAATTGAACTTAATTGACTATAATATTAAAAGAAAGTTTAATGATTTTAGACTATTAAAGAAGAATTTACTCTGTTGATTTTGTTAATCATCTCCTTTTGAGTTGTTCTTTTTGATGTTGTCAAAAAGAGGGAGAGTTATTATTGAGTATATGCTTGAGCTTAATTAGAACAAAGTATGTTCTTATTGTTTAGTGGTTCTATGCTTTTTAAATATGTAATCTTTTAGAAATTCACTATATATTATTTGCATATACTCAAAAGTTTTATCATCATCAAAAAGGGGAAGCTTGTTGACCCAAAGATTGATTTTGATGATAACAAAGAGTTTTAAGTATAAGTTATAAAGTCTAACTATGTTTATGAGAATGTGTAATTTTGAAACTTCAAACTCGACATCTTAATGAAGATAAAATTAAGTTCAAAAGACAAGTCTAGTCTATAAATTATTTAGAGAAGAAAGGGTCACAAACTATCTTTGGCATGCATGGCATGCAAACTGGGCCAACCTAGTCTTAGTGGAAATAGAAGATAAAAAGCATAGAAAGTAAAATTTTTAAGACCCAGGGGACTGAGCCGACCCAGCTATAAACTGAGCCAACCCAGTCTAAAACTAAGCCGGCCTAGTGCCTATAATGGCTAGTTTTCAGAACTACAGCTTTTTCATTCTTCAAGCTTTCCAACGGCTATTTTCTTTTCTCCAATGTCTAGATTACTTCCAAAAGCATATGTTAGTGATTTGTAATAGTGAAAAACCTTTATAATATCAATAAGAATACTTGGAGCTTTAAAAAGTAATTTTTGGAGAGATTATTGTGCATTCTTTGAGAAACCCAAAGAAGTGAGTAGAAAAGAAAGGAGGAGTGATTCTCAGATATTCTTTTGTCCTTCTAACATCCTTACTTTGAGAGAAGCTAGGCCATTACTATAGAAGATCATCTACTACTTTCCTTAAGCATTCAAAGAGAAGAAATCAAGCCAATAAGCCAAGCTCCTATAATTTCTTCTTTTAAGCTTCAAAGAGTTTGTTTTTGTTTTGTTTATTATAATTTTACATTTTATTTCAAGTTTCTTGGGGTAAGAAACTTGGGTTGGTCCAAGCCTTAAGTTAGATGATTATAGTGGTTTGATTGGTAAGCCAAAGTGAAAACCAATCGAGGTTGATTGTTAGTCTGGAGAAAAATAATCACTTGTGAGGTTTTGATTGGTGATCCAGAAAAACCAACTGGATTGATTGTGAGTCCAAAAAATAATTATGTACGGTTTTAGTTGGTGAGCCAAAAAAAATCAACTAGATTTGATGGTGAGCCCAAATAATAATCGAACTGTAATTCTTGTTGAGAATTATAGTTGAATTCTTAAGGAGTATACTTGAGGAGTGGATGTAAATGCTGAGTTTGACACCGAACCACTATAAAATAATTATGTTTGTCATTGTGTGCTTTTATTTCATTACTTTTATTCATTGCATATTATATAGCTTATTTGATTTGGCACTTAAATAGATCAATTAACTCACATCTTAAGCTTAAAATTTGAAATACCCAATTCACCCCCTCCTTAGGTAGCCATACTTGGGGAACAAGCCATTTGCCTATTTGTATATGCAGGGCTCTTCTCTATTCTTAAAAAAGCCATACATTTTGATCACTTTATTAAAATGTATATTCTAACTTTGAGATGCCTACTTTAATTAATAAATAGATCTCTAAAGCTTATATACCTTGGACTCGTCTGTGGATGTGAATTCTTTAGATTGTATCATATACACCTTTTTTTTCTAATAAAAAGAAAAGCTGTCTTCTCATCCATCTGCCAGATCTCATAGTTCAGATAGACAACTATTGCAAGCATAATCTGCATGGATTTGAGTATTGTCATAGGGGAGAACGTCTCATCATAGTCAATACTATAACGTTGACGATATCTCTTGACAATCAGCTGGGCTTTATAGATCTCCATCTTTCCATCTGCGCCCCTCTTTCTTTTGAAAATCTATTTACACCCAATGGATTTAACCCCTTTAGGTGGGTCAACTAATATCCATACATCGTTGACCTTCATGGACTGTATTTTGAATTTTATTGTCTCAAGCTATTTTTTAGAATCAGATCTCTGCATTGCATCCATGTAGGTGATCAGATTCTCATCATTCTTATCAAATTTGATAGGATCACCATCCCAGATCAAGAAATCATAATATCTATCCGATTGACGTAGTACTCTACTAGATTGCCTTAAGGGTGCAGGTACGTTGGACTTTGAATTTGATTTAATCAAATCTAGCTTAGGTTTAGTTAATTGTATCAATTTTTCTACCTATTGAACTTCCTCAAGTTCAACCTTAGAGGCAATAGTTCGTTCATCAAGAAACTTCTTTTGTAAAAAGATTGTCCTATTACTGACGAACACCATTTGTTCTTCAGCATGGTAGAAATAGTAATCCATAGTTTTTTTGAGGTATCCTATAAACACACACTTATCGGACCAAGGTCTAAGTTTATCTATATACAAATGTTTGACGTAGGCAAGACAACCCCAAATTTGAAGGTGAGAAAGTGCAGGCCTACGTCCAGTCCATATCTCATATAGAGTCTTTGCAATATAATTACTAGAAAAATTATTCAATATAAAATATACAATCTCAAGAGCATAACTCCAAAATGAAATAGGCAGATTAGCAAACTCCATTATGGATCGAACCATGTCCAATAAAGTTTAATTCCATCTTTTCGATATACTATTATGCTATGGTGTACTTGAAGGAGTTTACTGTGAGAGAACTCCATTCTCTTTTAGATATGTCAAGAACTCACTACATAGGTATTCACCTTCTTGATTTGATTGAAAAATTTTAATATCTTTTTTAGTTTATTTTTCTACTTCATTATAGAACTATTTGAATATTTTAAATAATTCATACTTATATTTTATAAGATAGATGTACCCTACCTAGATAGGTCATCAGTAAATATAATGAAATAATGATATCCATCTCTAGCACTTGTATTTATAGGTCCATATACATCACTATGTATGAGACGTAGATCTTCACAGGCTCTTTCATCCTTTTCAGTAAAAGTTGATTTTATCATCTTTCTAAGAAGATAGGATTCACAAGTCGGCAATGATTCAGAATCAACGACATCGAAGATTCTCTCATTGGCTAACATGTTTATCATGTTCTTATTAATATGACCAAGCCTACAATGTCAAAGGTAAGCATTAGTGGCATTATCTAATTTAGGGCATTTATTAGTTGTATACATTATACTCATAGGTTGTGATAAAATGTAAATGCCATTTCTTTATTATCCATGCATTATTGTAATATCATTCATAATAATATCATAATAATATTTCTTTATTGACAAATGATAACTAGCTTTGGCCAAAAGGACAATAGAGATTATATTCATCAGAAAAAAGGATATTAATGATAATCATCTAAAAAAATGACACAACCATTGAAAATAAGTTGAACTATTTTCAAAGCTAGAACTGGAACAGATCTTCCATCTTCAATATTCAAGAATCGCTCGCCATTCTCAAATTTTCTACTAACTTAAAGTTCTTATAATGAATTGCAAATATGAACTAAACTTTCAGTATCCAATATCTAGGTAGTAATATCATAAATAAAGAAGTTATAAGGTGTTATCATATAATATTCTTGATTAGCAACTTCTTGCTTTTTTCTTTTGTTCAGCGTGTTGGGATCAAGAGAAGCAAGGTACTAAGGACAGTTCCTCTTTCAGTGTTCCTACTTTTTATAGTAGAAGTACTCTGCTTGATTGAGGTTAGTTTTGAACTTTTTGTTTAGAATGGGCATAGAAGCCCTAGCACGAACCTCTTCGTGCTACCGAATAATGTTCAACTTTCGGTACTTATTATCGAAGTTGGGTTCCATAAGTATATCATTATCTAACAGTGAACGAAGTAATATATGTATATCTATGGATAGATTGTTAACCAATTATTTTTTCAAATAATTTCTAATATTAGGTTTTGTCTAGGTATCTTTTCAGTAGGCTAGGGCCTCCATTGAAAGTTTTGGTTAGGTCCAATCATTAACATGATTAAGTTCAATGTATCAAATGAACGATGATCAAGACTGAGGAAAGCTCTAGCTAACCTGATCATCGTTTAGAGAATGTGACCTAATCATCATATGATGAATGATAATTTCAATATCTCGATAAACATTAGGCATCAGGTGCCCCCAATGTCCACCGAGACTACTGGACCCATTATCATCCACCTTAATAGGAGGCTATGATTTAGTTATCACCATAACTATTTTATTTTAAGGATCTAATAATTTTAGAGGATTTGGTTAACTTATTTTAGAGAATAGAGAAGAAGGTTAACCAGCTAATTATGATCCTCCCACTGACTTCACCAAGTTAGATGAATGGAGACCAAAGATAAGCTGGTCTAGGAGCATCTAAATCAGTTACACTGATTTACTTAGCTAACATGGGTCAACTCAAATTGTTAAGTGATCTAATCAAAACATAATTTCACCAAAAAGGCCAAGTAAATAAGATCAGTGGGAGGGATATGCCATTAACTCGTCAAAAATCAAATCAATGTGAGTAGCTTCTAATTAAAGACAATTGATCATAAACTACTAGACTTATCGTAGACACTAACTGGTTAATTAGTTTCAATTGGATCTACCTAATAGTTCGGGCTAGACCATTTAGCCAAGAATCAAGTCCATTTAGTTCTCGTTAAAGATATAGACTTGATTAATTACAACTATTATAATTGATCTATAGAATTCTTGATCTAATCTAAGACAACATTTGATTAGATTTAGTCATTCTCTAATTAAGTCTATTCTTTAATCTAACCTTAGGTCTAACCCAATTAATAGACCTAATTCACTCCAACTCATTAACCTATCAGTTATGATTTTTGTCTTAGGATCTTCAATTCACAATCCTAGATCCTAATCAATAATTCTTAATTCTTAATTAAGTGTTGGGCTAAGGGTTGGGGTTTAATATTTTGAAAATAATTTTTATATTTATAAAATATTTTTACAATCTAATTCTATCAACCAATTGCATGTTTGATTCATAATCAATATGCATATAACATAAACAAATTCATGAATCTATTTTAGATCTAATCTAAACATGTTTATGATAATGAAATTCAGATTGAAATAATTTTAATTCTAACAAATCATAAATTACTTTAGATCAAATCTAACTTGTTTATAATTAATTTTTAGATCAGCACATACTAGGACAATCTTTTCATTGTAAGGGATAAACCTTATAACAAGACAATCTTATAAAATCAATCCATATAATTTAAATTATTTATTTTTAAATTTAAATAATTATAAATTTATTAAATTATTAATCTATTTAGATTATATCTAACATATTTATGATTAATTTTAGATCAACACGAACTAGGATAATCCTTTTATTATAAGGGTTAAACTTTACAGTCGGACAATCTTATAAGATCAGTTCATGCAACCTAAATATTTAATTTTAGATTTAAATTTTAAATTATAATTTATATATAATCTAAATTATTAATCTAAAAAATGCATAGAAATCATGTCAAAAAGATCTAGGCTCTAACACCGTTGAAGGAAAAACTAGGGTTTACTTGTATCTATTTTGAAACTTTTTCAAAAATAATTATAGCAGAAGCATCAAATTAATCATATTAACCTATAAAATATATAAAATATCTCTAGATCTAGAATCTTATGACATGATTTAAGCAAGTATTAAATCTAAAAATTAAATATGAAATAAAAGGAAAGATGTTGATCATATCAACATCGAATAGATCTAGATCTAATATAGAGATCTATCGAGATCGTATCTCAATATTTTTTCATGGATCGAGAACTCTGCTTGCTAATTTAAGGCTAAGATTGTCACTTCAAGTTACACAGGTGTTTGGCCTCGATGGGTAGTCCACACAAAGCCTCAAACTGATTAGAAGTCCAGGGGCTAGAAATCAAAATAGTTGATCACGAACCTTCTTCGAATTTCTTGGACTTTCCTAGGATCGAAGACTCAGAGGAGGATTAGAGAGAGACCTTCTTCCTCGCTTTTCTTCAAAAGATTATGGAGAAGATGTAAGAAAATCCTAGAGAAGACCCTTCTTCTCTCTTTCTTTTCTCTCACCAGGACACATAATGTTGTCCAAAAGAAACCCAACACCCAAGATGTGTTTGCACCTCAATTTCCCAAGCCCAAGATGTTATCCCACGAAGTATCTCTCATCAAAATTCCATGCTAAGAGCCCTTATAAATAGGGAGATATGGAAGAGTCTTAGTCTAGGTCATATACCAAACTAGGAAAGTTTTCATTATAAGAAACATTAAGGGGCCCAACTTTTGGGCACCTCCTTATTTCCCTTAGACATGGGCTTTCTAAAAAAAGTGCACAAAACTTTCCATTTTTCATAAAAAAATCAGATTAAATCTGATTAAAATAGGTGCCATCACTGGATAGAGTTTGGGGAATCAAATACTCTATCAAATAGAGTCCTCTGTCAAAATAACTTGCTTATTTTGACCTAGTCAAGATTTATTTCCAAACCAACTCCAATGGGGTGTGCATGGGACCTCTTAGGACATGAGAAACATCACACAAAAGTCAGAAAATAAAGGGCATGGGCATGAGGAGGGTAGGTGCCAAGGAAGTGAGAGAGTCCTAGTCCAATTGGGCTCTCTAATTTTCTTTGGTCAAACCAATATTTCAAACCTAATTAAATTAGAATTGATGCAACCTAATTTAGAATGATCCTAGTCCAACTAAGAGCCCATTTAAATTAGATTAAATTATATTTAATTTTGATTTAAATTCTAATCAAATTAGAAATTAGTTATACCTAAGTCCTAATTGAACACGAAATTATTCTTCCTTATAATTTTCTTATCCTATACACCAATTAGATTTGACCTAATCAAGTTCAAATTAATCTAATTGAATCTCATTCAACTAGATTCAAACTCAGCCTTTATGCTAAATTAGATTGAGCTAATTAATAATCCGATTGCTAATTAATCCTCCTATAACACTTACACTAGATCAAACATCAATCATATTGACTGTTTGATCCTAAAATGATTCTTAATCATTGATCAATCATCTAATCAGATTGAAATCTCTAATGTGTGTAATCCTATAGGTTCAAACCTAAGTCACTAGCATAGAAATAAATTTCTATACCAATCGAAGTGACTATTTAGCAATGGTACCTAATGGTTGGATAGGTTGAATGTATAAAGCAATATTCTTGAACCTATATGGATATGGTTTCTATATAATTCATCCTCTTGACCATGAATGCTCATAGGATGACTCAAGATTTAACTATCAATCTTGAATAAGTCATTTACATTATATTTCAAAATATCAAATCCATCACATGGATTATCCTAGCCAAGATTTTGCTAAATTGAAATATAGTGATGCATTATCTCCAAACTCTTGGGGTGGTCAATCTCATCTTGATCATTCATCTACTTCATAAGTAGTTAATTATGCTCAAAAATCTTCCATCACTAAATTAAAAATTTAGGTAGTCTGGCATCAAAGCATAGTGAGTTATTTGCAAATCATCATGGTGATCTCAGGTCAGAGGGACACTTATATCCATACCACATCAGAATAATTTTTGATAGTAGAATGCTCTAGAGTTGGTCATGTTCAGTGACGATGTACCCATACATCTTCTTGCATGCCATACTAGTATCTTTATACTTCTTGATTAAGAAGACAACCAACCTATATGGCATACAACGACCTACACTCCATAAATATTATTGTCTTAGATAACAACGTATCATTTGGTCGTGAACTAATTTAAGGACTAAAAGGATAAATCTTCTCTTTATCAATTCTAAATAGTCCTATGGACTTCATCGCCATACAAAAGTTCATTAGAAGATATAAATTTATGATGAAAAAGCTAGAATAAATATTTTATTTATTATAAATTATTTATATTTATAAAGTTAGCTCAACTATCAATAGGCTAACGATTGACTTTGGGACACATTTTTCAATAGTGTCCACTATGAGACTGTACTATTTTTCTTTAAATAGGCTTAAAATTCTCCACTAAGATATTCACCTCCTCGATCAGATTCAAGAACCTTTATAGATTTTTGGTTTATTTTTCTACTTCATGTCTGAACTCTTTGAACTTTTCTACTTCATGTCTGAACTCTTTGAACTTTTGAGAAGAATCAAACTTATAGTATATTAAATATATGAACCCATACCATGAAAAATCATCAACAAAGGTTATGAAATAGACAGCCATCCTTGGTCTGTACATCGAATGGACCATGCACGTCAATGTGCACCATGGCTAATGTATTAGTGGCTCTTTTCCCTTATCCTACAAAGAATAACTTACCCATCTTTTCTTGAAGATAGAACTCACAAACTAGATAAGACTTGAAAGTTAATGGCCTTAGTAGACTATCTTTCTCCAATTTGTTAAGTCTGTCCTCTCTAATATAGCCTAGCCTAAGGTGCCATAGATACTTTTGCTAATCCTATCTCTAAGTCTTTTAGATCCTATGGTATTTACAATTTGCTTATTAATATTTATACTCGCATCCACATGCAAATAATAAAGTTCATCACTTAAAAAGATAGGTGCATCAATTATATTTTCAAAATAAATTGAACATATATCTTTATTGAAATGGAAATCGTAGTTATCCTATGCCAGCATAGATATGAAAATTAGATTCCTGTTGACTATAGGTACATAATAACAATCCTTTAAAATTAAACTAATTCCAAATGGTAGCTTCAAAGAGTAGGTTTCGATGGTGACAACAGCAACTCTTGCCCCATTGCTTACTCGAAGAGTGATCTCGCCTTTTCTCAATCCTCTAATCTCTGCAAGACCATGCATTAAAGTGCACAAGTAAGCACTCAAATCAGAATCTAGAACCCAACTAGAAGAAGTGGAAATCATTAGATTAGTTTCAATTACGAGCAAATCAAACATACCTTCAGAAGGCGCATCCTTCTTCCTGTTCTTTACTATTGGAAGGTATGCAGGATAATTTCTCCTCCAATGGCCTTTGACATTATAGTAAAAATATTTTTTTTTTTTCATTGACCTTCTTCAGAGCTTTCTTCTTCTTCTAGCTCTTGGTCTTTTGCATCTTTGTAGGCATTTTATTCTTCTTCTTTCAAATAAACTTTCTCTTGCAAGAAGCCTGCTCCATAGTAAGAATTATACCCCTTGAACCTTTCAAGATGCTTTCTGCTATCACTAGCATATTCAACAGCTCAGGCAAGTTGCTATCAATCTTATTCATATAGTAGTTCATAATGAACTACCCATATGAATTAGAAAGGGATTGCAGGATCAAATTCATCTGTAGTTCTTTATCCATGTTCACACTAAGCTTTTGAAGCTTCTTTATGTCCTTGATCATTGTCTTATAATGATCATGGATGGACTGCTTGTCACATATTTTTGCTTTAAAAAATCTTTGGAAGACCTCAAAGCAAGCTGTGCAACTCTGCTTACCATACAACTCCTATAGATGAATCAAAATTTTTCTAGTAGTCCTGCTATCTTCATGCTGATGCTAAAGATTGTTGGACATGGACTCAAGAATATAGCACCTAATCTTATTGTCATCATCTGTCCACTACTCAAGTGTAGCTTGTTGATTAGGGGATGGACGAGCTGGTAACATAGGCATTTTTTGGTCTAGAACATTAGTTAATTTGTTAGAACTGAGAACAATTCTTAAGTTCCAGAGCCAATCTTTATAATTAGGGCCAGCCAATCTGTTAGTGTCTAGGATTCGGGCTAGGAGGTTTGAACTCGACATGATTAACTATAGAGAGAGGCAATTTCTAATTATAAGTTTGTCCTTGTATTAGTGTTTGTTACAAGGACTTTAATAAACAAACAAGGCTTCTACTATTTCGATGGATCTCCCACACTCCTCAGGTGGAGAAACAAAAATCTATGCGTGATCAGTTTCTAGCGGATACTGTGCTCCCATTGATCCATGCGCATCTCACTTGACAGTTATTGGTGAACATAGACTAATGAGTGGACAACACTTTCTCTGGTGCTTCACTAAGTAAGTTGCAGTGGGTTCGGTCTCTAAGTCTTATGGCCTCATCTAATAGTTATTAGCACATTTCTTAGTTAAGTTAGATCCACCATACACTAGCATGCGCAAAGCTATTATTAGATCTCTAACCTAATAGTTATTAGGCCCAACCCCATCTCCACCTTGGGACATCTAATGCCATAGAGTGGTTGTACCTAAATAATGCAACCGAACCACTATGATCAGCTAAGAAAAATCAATGCTAGGCAGGCACCGCATCTTTACAATGGTGGAAGACCACTAGACTTAATATTTAATTAAGGAGATTTAGGTTTAGATCTCATCCTTAATTAGTCATAATGGTTATGACTAACCTAGTGGCATGGGCTAGCTTGAATCATTGGCAACTTGACTTAAAACATAATTAACTAAATTGGCCAAGTGAGATCGGTGGAAGGAATATACAATTAACTCATTGTAGACTCAATTTATGCAAGTAGCTTCCAATTAAAGACCACTGGTCAAATCTGTTAGACTTACCTTAGACACCAAATTGATCAATAAGACTTGATCATGTTAACCTACAATTCAGGCTTGAATCACTGAGCCAAATTAGGTCTTTTAGACTTGATCGATAACATGTGGCTGTTAATCGATTTGACCATACTATAACTAATTAGGTTGGTGATGAGCATATTTGACCTAATCCTAATCAACATTTGATTGGTTTGATCAACCACTCAATTCTAGACCTAATTGAGCTACCCATGTCCTTAATCCATGTTTTATGTATTAAAATTTAGATCTTAAATTCATAATTTAAAATCTTTTAATTAAAAGTCTTAATTCTTAATTAAGTACATTATGAACATGGTTTAGTTTAGAAGTCAAAATAATTCAAACTAATTGAATTATATCATATATAATTTTAATGTCAATAAACTCCAGTTGACTCGCTCTGGAACTTGGGTCGGCTCATCTATGACGATCATAATTATGGGCTTCGACCTGCTCAGATTGAGTCGAGTCATATGTAAATAATTCAATCCATCAAAAATTTGATTTGACTCCAAAAGACAAGCCAAATTATTTAGATTTGGAGTTGGCTTGAAATAAATCTGAGTTAACTTTGCAGACGCACAAGCCACAATTCAGGATTTCATGCAATAGAACCTAGTTTTTCAGATCTAGAGTTTTGCAAAAATTAAATTTCAGACCATGTGTGCAAAATATATATATCAAATATATAATTTTTATGATCTAAAATTAATTAAAAATATATATCAACTATATATATCGAAAACAAAACCTAGATCTAAAACATGTATTGCATACATATACCTAGGATCTTCATTACAATGCATGAATTCTAATTATTTTAGATCTGATTTTCTTTCACATATCATATACGTAAATAATAAACTAGATCCTAAACAATATAATTTTAGATCTAAAATTTATTTAAAACATGTTAGAACAATGTGGCTCTGATACCATCATTGGAAATCAGGTAGTATGCATGCTGATTTTTATAGTTTACATTAAAACACCATGGAAAGAGATTTAAAACTAATTTTTAAATCTATCTAAACATACCAATCTAAATCAAGACTATCTAAGGATCATCTAATATACTTCAATAATTTTTTATTCTGATCTAAAATTTAAAACAAAAAGGTAGAAGGTAAACCTATTGCTTGTCTCTCCTCCTTTCTTCAACTAGATTGATTGGATCTTTAGGGCTCCTATCATAGCCACGCACATGCCTGGCCTATGCTAGTATCTAGATAGAGCTCTTTTTTATTAGAACTCTACAACCCTTAGGGTGCTAGGCCCTTTGCAGGCTTTGTTCTTTGACTTAGATCTAGATCTTTTTCTCAAAATAGACTGCTACAGGTTTTAGGGAACTGATTGAACCACCAAAAAAAATCTAGAACTCTTTCTTGAATTCTTTTCTTCTCCCTCAAATGGGTTCTCTCTCTTTTCTTAGATCTGATCTGAAGGAAGGAGAGGTGTGGGCATGGAAAGGGGAGGAATAAGAAGAAGAAGGGGCGGCACCAAAAGGACTTGCAGTAAGAAGCAAAAAATTTAGATGTACCGCATGCCCCTTTTCTCTTCTTATTTATATTTTGTTGCACAAAATTCCTAGGTTTCCCATGCCACATATAGATAAGAATCGGGGAGATAAGTTAGGGTTTAAACTCTTATCATATAAGAGTCATGATCTATCAAAATAATGAGGTGGCACCTCATCCAAAACCCTAAAACACCTCCATGCATATACTAAGAAAGATGTGCATGAATAATCACCATCCCATCTTAATTCTAGTCAACTAAGAGGAGAGAGAAGCCTAGATGACCTGGGCTCTGGTGGTCAGGGTCAATTAGGTTCAAATTTGGTTCAAATCGAGTCCAAATTGAGCCCGAATCGAATTGAATTCGAATGGCTGTCAAATCTGAATTTTTCAAGATTGAAAACTAGATCTGATTTGGATTATTGAACCCAATTAATCATTAAATTAAATTAAGTTAAATTAAAATAAATTTAATTTAAATTAATTAGTACTTAATTTATAATTTAATCAGCTCTAAATTAAATTACAATGCTTGTAATAAAATCAACGTGCTAATAATTAGCAGCTGCCAAATCTATAATATTTACAAATTAGCAATTTCCAAAATTTGAACCATCAATCCGATTGATAATTCGAACATGATTCAAATCATTGATCGAGTTGAACTTCTTTTGTGTATGACCTCTTTCTATCTAGTAGTAAGATGTACAGTAATGTCTATCATAGTATCATCAAAACACATTTTGATGGACCAGGATAATTTTGGCTCAACCCAACAAGAATCATTGATCAGAAAACAACCATAGTGAGTTTTTACAATCCACTAGTGATGTCTAGTAGCATGTAGTGGTAATCCAGCAAAATAAAAAAAATATAAACCCTTAGGTACAGTTAATATGTGATTCAATTCTTCTATCATGATTCTCGACTTGATAGAGATCATGGAGAACTCATCAAATGTCATTATTAGTCATATGCCAAATTAGCTCGACTTGAGTTCATTCGTGAATCCCATAGAAACTCTTTTCTAGTATTCACACTTGCTTTGACCAAAGACTTCTTAAACTCAGTCTTGATAATTGCATAGGACTTCTCCTTTTTTACTAAGGTTGATAGATTATATCTAGATGCATCCTACTCCAAACAGCGAAGCTGAACTCACTAAAGCCAACATACACTACAAGAACCCGAATGGCTAAGAACTAAGAAAATATGTAGTCAAACCTAGTAACCTCACTGCAAATAGTAAATGCATCATAGGTCAAATGATTAGTCACACTATTGTAGCATTGAGAAGAACTATTAACGAGCGAGTAGAAATCCAAGTTGTTCTCTAACAACCATTTGCATTCTTATCCTAGTATCCCCATACTACAGACTCAAAACCTATCCAGAAGGGAGGTGATCCATGCATCAATATTAATGAGATCAATCATTATCCTCCATGATGATCTTATGATCAGAAGTATTTAGAAACTAACCACTAATAATGCATGTCTTAAATTTTCAACACCTTGAGAATATATAAAATTATCTTTGTTAATTTTTAGGACAAACCATGGGCACATAAACATAATCGAAAAAAGGTTACCTTTGTTGATAATAAAAGAATTGCAAGTACAAAAATAATCCTTGAAATTACATTTGTGTCAGCCAATAATTGGCTTCTAGGGCACATTTCTAACATGGAGGCAGCTCCATATGTATGTAGTGAGTACGATCCATTTGTACCTAGCAAATGATATTGAAGGAAAGACTGAGTAGGGTTTCATGCATGTCTTTCAAAATATTTTTGAAAAATAATAAGCAGAAGACTTAAGATTAATCTTATTAATCTATTCATGCGTATGATCATATCATTAAACAAGTACAATCTAAGATCTATGATATGATATGATGCATATTTAAATCTAAAAAAGATAAAGCAAATAGGTATTGATCATATCAATACCAACCGAGATCGAATCTTGCATGTAATAGAGATCGGATCTTCATACCCAAGTATGAGTTGAGAACACTACTACTGATTTTCTTAGATCCAATCATTGCTCCAAGCTGCACAGGATGACTGGCCTTTATTGGTAATCCACCTAGAGCTCCTATGTTGATCGAAGGTTTGATGATCGAAGATCTACGTAGGATGCTAGCTCCTTACAGATCGCTCCTGATGATTAATCTAAATCCTTTTTTTTAGATCTCTCAGACCCTCTAAGAGATGAAGAACCAGAGAAAGATGAATAAAAGGAGAAAATCTTTCTCTCTTTTCTCTCAAAAGTATGTACAAAAGAGAGAGAAAAAATCCTAGAGAAGAACCCCTTCTGCTCTTCTTTTTTTTTCTCTTAATAGGACATGGACAAGAGATGTCCTAAAGAAACCCCATGCCCCCAAGAGAATAGCACCTCAATTCCCATGCCTTCTCTCTCTTTTCTATGGTCAAACTCTTGGATTCTCATGCCAAAAGCAAATAAATAGGAGGCATCCAATAGGAGTTTTAGTTTTGGTCAAAGACCTAACTTGGATAAGTCAGAGAGAAAGATTAGGGAGCATCCAACTCTTTGATGCCTCCCAAAATTTCTAGGCATGCACACCCTTATTTCCACACACAAACCTTCTCTATTCCATACTAAAAATTAGATCAAATCTGATTTATTTTGGCACCACTTGTGGATAGAGTTTTGGAATCATGAAACTCTATCAAATAGAGTCCAAGACAATCACAACTTGCCTTGTTTGACCTAGTCAAACTTTATTTCAAAACCAAGAGGGAGGGGTGTGTGTGGGGCTCTCTTAGGCATGAGAAAACTCATGTAAAACTTGAAAATGTGGGTGTGTGGCATGGGTTCTTGGCAGAAGGGAGAGGGAAGAAAGTTGCAGTCCAACTGGGCCCTCTTATTCTCTTTGGTCAAACCAATTTTAAAACTATTTAAATTAAGATTGGTGCATCATGATTAAGGACAATCCTAGTCCAACTAAGAGCTTAATTAAATCTAATTAAATCTCATTTAAATCTAATTTAAATCCTAAGCTAATTAAAAATTAGGTATACTCAAGTTCTAATCGAATAGAAAATTGATCTCTCTTGTAATTGGATTATCTTATAAACCAATTAGACTTGACCTAATCAAGTGCAAACCAAATCAAATTGAATCTAATTCAATTAGATTTAATCTCAACCCTAATGCTCAATCAAATTGAATCAATTAACAATCTAATTGCTAATTAATCCTCTTGCAATACTTACACTTGATCAATCATCAACTATATTAATGATTTGATCCTGGAATGATTCATAATCATTGATCAACCATCCGATTAGATAGAAATCTCTTATGTGTGTGACCCCATAGGTTCAAACCTAAGTTGGTAGCATAAAAATAAATTTCTATATCAATCAAAGTGACCATCTAGCAATGGTACCCGACGTTCAGATAGGTCAAATGTATATAAAGCAACGTTCAAGAACCCTAGCATATGGTTACTGTATAATTCATTCTTTTGACCTTTAATGCTCAAGATGACTTTAGAGTAACTGTCAACTCTTAAACAGTTCATTCATATGGTGTTTCAACTTTATAAATCCCGTAACTTCTTATAAAGATTACCTAGGCCTAGGTTTTGCTCAATTGAAATGCAATGAGACATTCTCTCCAAACTCTTTGAAGTGGTCAATCCCATCTTGACTCATGCACTGACATAATAAATATGTGATTGCACTTAGAAACCTTCTATCACTGTATTAAAATTATAGATAATCTGGCACCAAAGTATAGTGAATTGCTTGTAAGTAACCATTATGATATCAGGTCGAAGGAACAATTATATTCATAGTTTTTGCTAGCTACTCTTGATAGCAACGTGCCATGCAAATTGGTCATGTTCATGCAGATATACTCCTACATCTCACTTACTTGCCATTTTAGTATCTCCACACCACTTGGTTATGAGGACAACCAACGCATATGACAGACAGTGATTTATACTCAATATATTATCATCCTAATTAATAATATATCATTTGGTTGTGAATAATTTTATAAACCATCAGATAAATCATTCTTTATCGATTGTTAGTAGTTCTAAGAACTTCATCATAACATAGGAGTTCATCTTAGAAAGATAGATAATTTAGAATAAATAAGTCAAATAACTTTTATTAATTAATAATTTATATATAAATTATAAGATGAGCACAATCATCTATAACTTAGATGATTGGTTTTAGGACATAATTCCTAAGAACTCCCACTTGGACTAAATGAAGAAAAAAATGGATTTTCCTATCATAAGATGCATCTAATTGGATCAGATTTATAGTAAAATAATTTTAAAATTTTTTTATGACATGATCAAATCTGAGAGTTCTCAGATCTGATTAGATTGATCTAAAATTAGAGATAAAATAAAAATAAAAAATGATAATAATTATTACCTGATCGGATAAATCGTTTATCCGTTGTGATGATCTGACGACTGATCCGAGATTCTGATTGAGCCACGCACGGACCCAACCTCGCTGGAAGTCTCCTCCTTCTAGATTTGATCTCCAAAGATCAGATTTGATGTCTTCTCATAGAACCTTCAAAACAAACTCTGAAGGCTGCGTGTTCGTCTCACGAACACCATCGTCTCTCGCTGATCTTCGTACCAACAAGACTTGATCTTTGCTTGCAGATTTTGCCCAACTCTTAGGCATGGAGAAGAGGGAGAGGATCAGATGAGGGAGGTGTGAAGATGAATATTTTGGTAGGGCTTCGTTGTAGAGAAATCAGGATACACAATAGCTTATGCAGGGCCCTATTTATAGACCTAGTCAAAAGTTCCTTCGCATATAACTTTGAACAGGTCAAAGTTTCACATGCAAAAGGACTCCTCCATGATCTCCATGCCCCACACCATATCTTTTCTATATTTTGTTGCACAAAACTCAGAAATATGGCATGAAATAAAGGATAAGGTGAGTAGATGGTGCAAACTCTTATCTTCCTAGACATTTGAATCAAATTCAAATGCTTTGACCAGTCAAATCAAATTTGAAAGGGCACCTTCTCTTATCCCATGCCATAAAGGGGCGTGTGCTCACAAAGTCCACATAAATCCCATATGGATGTGCATCCTCAAATAACTTCTATGAGGCGCATGCCATATCTCTTCTTTCCTGTATACTGGGTCAACATTTGACTCTTGTCTAGTTCCCATCTTATGGGATGAAGACAATCTTTTCAAATCCCATCCAATAGATTTATGTCAAGTTCTAATCAAGTTAGAATAAGTCTTGGTTAGACCAGAACTCGATCCAGTTAGATCAAGAAAAATTCATCTAGAATTTTCGGGAGAGGCTTGTCCAAATTTCATCCCATGATTTTAGGAAAAGCCCTAATATGGCAACGACAATCCTTGTCTTATTCCCATCTTATGGGATTTAGGATAAGACTTGATCAGGCCAAGATAAGGTCTAGTCAGATCAAGATAAATCCCTACATTTTTGGATAAGCCTTGTCCAAATAGTTCCATAAATTAGCAGGACTTGTCCTATTTCCATATGATGGATTAGGACAAGCCTAGATTAGGTTAGGACAAGACTTTTCTAATCTAAACAGGTTCTAGTCAGACTAGAACAACCCTATGCAAGGCTCTTGG
Source organism: Cocos nucifera (assembly GCA_006176705.1). Lineage (NCBI taxonomy): Eukaryota > Viridiplantae > Streptophyta > Magnoliopsida > Arecales > Arecaceae > Cocos > Cocos nucifera. The sequence continues at coordinate 301,979 of QRFJ01000770.1, forward strand.
GTGAGCCAAATCTAATTTGGCTCAGTCAAGATGATCCAGAAAGACTACAGAAGGAGAATATTAGGCTCAATCATGTGCTAGCACGATTTTCTTGAACCTAATTGGATCTAATCCAAATCAATCGAACTAGGTTAGCTCAAGTGATGACATCGAGATCCAAATCCTTGTTTGTGTGATCCAATTAGGTTCAGTTCTATATGGTAATGTAACATATTATGATTTCCATCATCGACATCATCAAAATATCTTTCGATGGATCAGAATTCTTCTAATTCACCCAATTAGAATCATCGATCATCAAGATAATTTTAATTGATCCCAAAATCCTCTAGTGATACCTAGCAGTATATGATGGCAACCCATCAAAACTAAATAGCGAACCTCTCGGTGCAGCTACCTGTGTGATTGGATTCTTCTATCATGATCTCCAATGGGATTAGGGTTAAGGTGAACTCATCAAACCCAACACCCATCATATGAATGAATCATTTGATTCAATTCCGACGTGAAACCCTAATAGAAACTCCTTTCTATTATTTCACACTACCATGGCCATGGATTTTAGAACTCAATCTTATGATCACCATAGGTCTACTCCTCCTCTATCGAGGTTGATAGATCCCATCTTGCTGCGATCCAATTCCTACAATGAACATGCTATAGCCAACATACATCTTAGGGTTCTGAATGGCTTGGAGACCAAGTTATGGTGTAGTTAAACTATAATACCCTCAAGATAAACTATCGATGCATCTCAGGTCAAAGAATTAGATACATGCTGCAGCATTAAGCTAGTCATCAACGAGAAGGTAGGCTTTCTTATGACTGCTCGAGGTGATCACGCTCAGTGCCCTCGTTCTCTAACAAGTACCTATACTCTCGCTCCAATGTCTCCACACTATAGACTCAAGACTTATCTATCCTAAGAAAGCAATCGTACACCGATCTTCTAGATCTATCACCATCCTTGTGATGATCCTACAATCGAGAGTAATTTATGAGTTAATTATGATAACACATACCTTAAATTCTCAACTCTTGAGAATATGTGTTATTATGCCTATTAACTCAATGAATGTATTACAGATACTTTAATACATAATGTGATAGAATAAATAATTTTTTTAATTAATTTTAAGTCAAAATTATAAAAATATTACTAAAAAGTAATTAACAAGTGTCAGTCAATCTGGCTTCTAGGGCACACATCTAACAAACTCCCACTTGACCTAAAGTCAATTGGCTACAAATCTAAGTTCCATCTTCTCAAGGTAGGCTTAGATCTTCTACGGATCTAAAGGCTTCGTCAGTAGGTTAACCACATAGTCTGCAGAGTTGACTCCCTTAACCTCGATGTATCCTTCTTGAGGTAATCGCTGATTAGGTGAAACCATCTTCTTGGAACTCTTCCAACTTACAGTACCACCAGTGCACAGGAATAAACTTTTAAATGTCGACTTTCAGTCATCTTTATTAGACATAAGGTATGAGTCTACATACTCCTAGACCTAAAGTTCACCATACCGAACCTCTTCAGTACCTTCTCTATTAGAGAGATCCAGCATCCTCTTTACTCTATCCTTATAGACCTAAAATAAAGGATGCCTTACCTAGGTCTGTCATAGAAAATTTCTTAGATAACCATACTTTAACCTATATCAGCATGAGAATATTATTTCCAATCAGGAGGATGTCATCCACATACAATATGAGGAAGACAACAATGCTCCCACTGACCTTCTCGAACATCCTTGATTTCTCCTCATTCTTAATGAAACTAAATAATTTGATTACATCAAGCATTCCTCTCCGAGATGCTTGCTTGAGTCCATAGATGAATTTTTGTTGCTTGTAGATCTTTGTGATCACCATCACTAGATGTGAAAATAAACAGTTATTCCATATAAATATCTTCCTCAAGATATCCAATTATGAACTCCATTATCACATCCATCTATCATATTTCATAATTGAAATATACTACAATGGCAAGCAATGTGCGGATGGTGGCCACTAACGAGAAGGTAACCTTATATCCTTTCGCCACTAGCCTAGCCTTGAATATCTCTACATTTCCATCTGTACATATCTTTCTCTTAAAGATCCATTTATATCCAATAGGTACTATATCTTTAGGTGGATCTACCAAGATCTAGATTTGGTTCAAGCGCATCGAGTCAATTTCTTTATTGCCTCTAACCATTTCTTGGAGTCGATATCTGATATTGCCTCATCATAAGTTCTAGGATCATCACCATGAACCCATTTTCCATGAGGAACATTTTTTCTACATCCTCTAAAATAGTACCTAAGTACCTTCAAGAGGAGGAGAAATCCTATTTGACCTACAAGGTGGAGGAGGTAGTGAATTATTGATCGGCTTAGACTAACTGGGTTCCTAAGGTTTCTTGGCTCATTGCTCTTTGAAGACTTTCTCCTCGAGTCTAATCTATCTTTCGATGTCATCATCTTGAATAAACTATTTTTCAAGTAAAATGACGTGTCAACCCACAATCATCTTATGGTTTTTCAGAAGATAGAAGTAATACCCTAATAACTCTTTAGGATATCCAATAAATTGAGCTCTAAGAAACCTACACTCTAACTTGTTCATCGTCGGACAACCCCAATTCTGAGATGACTCAGACTTGGCTTCTTACCATGCCATATCTCATACGGTCTGATTGGAATGATTTTAGATGGAATCCTATTAAACTATATCCTTAAAGAAACTCTAGAAGATCCGTGAAGCTCATCATGGATAGACCATATCTAATATAGTCTATTTTCTTCATTCTGAAATCTTGTTAAGTTGAGATATTTCAGGTGAAGTCCATTATGAGACTATACCATTATACTTGAGATAGTCCAAAAATTTTTGACTAAGGTATTCACCTCCTCAATCTAATCGAAGAACCTCAATGGGCTTTCTGGTTTGCTTTTCTACTTCATGTCTGAATTTCTTAAACTTTTCAATGACTTCAGACTTATGTCATTTCAAGTACACATACCCATATCAAGATAGATTATCGATAAAGTTAATAAAGTAGACATAATTACCTCTGACCGCACATCGAATGGGCCGCACACATCTATATGTACCAGGGCAAGTAGGTCTGTGGCCCTTTTCCATATTCAATAAAAGGAAGCTTGGTCATTTTGCCTTAAAGGTATGATTCACAAATTGGATATGACTCGAAAGTCAACGAATCCGTTAGTCCAAATTTTTCTAATCTGTTGATCCTATCTTCAGCTATATGACCTAGCCTAAGGTGCCACACTATCTCTAGATCATTTTGATCCTATGGTATTCACGTTTTGCTTGATAGAGTCAATGACGAGTATTCCTTCAGAAGGTCCTTCTTCCTACTTGTTCTTCAGGTTGGCCAGGTATGCAGGGTAGTCCTGCTTCCAATGGCCATCGAAGTTGCAATAGAAATACTTTTCCTTCTCCATGGCCTTCTTCTTCGGCTCGCCCTTCTTTTTTCTTTCTATTTTCTACTTCTTCGCAAACTTCTTCTTCCCAAAAGACTTTCTCTTGGAAGAAGTCTGCTCCATAGCCAGAACTGAGCCCTTTGAAACCTTCAAAATTTGCTCAGCAGTAACCAGCATATTTATTGACTTAGCCAAGATGCACTCGAGCTTATTCATATGGAAGTTCATAATGAACTATCCATATGAATCAATCAAGGACTGCAGGATCACATCAATCTGTAGTTTCTTGACCATCAAGATTTTGAGCTTCTCAAGCTCTTTAGGTTCTTGACTATTGTCAAGCAATAATCTTGGACCAACTGCCCATCATGCATTTGCAGCTTAAAAAGTCACTTCGAGACTTGATAACACACTGTGCGACTCTATTCACTGAATAACTTTTGCAAGTGCGCCAACATTTGGCAAGCAGTCCCGATGTCTTCATGTTGGTGCTGCAATTCATTTGACATTGAGCCCAACATGTGGCATCTTACTTTGTTATGATTGTCAGACCACTTCTCATGAGACATTCTTCGATCAGCAGTCGGATGGGCTGGTAAAGGGGAGGTCCTGGTCCAATACATAAGTCAACTTTTTCAAACCCAAAATATTTTTAAAGTTCTTTAGCCAATCCTTGTAAATTGGTCTGGTCAACTTGTGGGTATCTAAAATTTGGGCTAGGGATTTTGATGCAGATATTTTTTTATAGAAAATCAAAATTTTTAGTTAGACTTATAATTTGACTCAATCAATTTATTTAAAAATTTAATTTTTAAATAAATTAGACTTTCACTATTTTTTTGGATCCCTACACTTTCTTGGCAGAGATGCAAAAATCTCAATGATCATTGATTTCTAGTGGATGGTACGGTTCCATCGACTGGCTCACCACCTCATCTAACAGTTATTGATGATGGGTTAATCGATGAGTAGACAACTCTTATTCAATATTTCTCTAAATTGGATGCATCCAAACCTGATCTCTAATTCATGAAGCGCACCATGCCCGGAATATTGCTCCACTCCTTAGTTAAGTCAAACCCATCATTTGCATAAATTGGATATCTGATTGAGTCTCTCATCGTATCCAAAATATTGAGTCCAACCTATCTTCCAACCCATAGCATCTAATGTCTAATAGACATGGTTGTATCTTTTTGGTGCAACTAAACCACTATATCTAGTCGAGAACAATCAACCCCGGGAAGAGCCTGCACATATACAATGATGGAAGACCTAGAACTTAATTTTTTCTTAGGAAGATTTGATTTGGTCTCTTAGACTCAACTAGTCATAACATTTATGACTAACCTAATGGCATGGGTTAGCTTGAATCGTTAGCCACCTCCAATCAGAATTGGGTCGACTCAATCAGCCAGGTAAGTGAGATCAGTGGGAGGAATATGCCATTAACTCATCATGAATGCATTCAGATCAAGTAGCTTACAATTAAAGATCACTGATCATATTTGCCATACTTATCTTAGACACCGACTTGTCTGACCAGAACTGATCAGGTTAGCTTACAACCTCGGCTCAAACCATGGAGCCAAATTAGGTCTTAACTTGATCGACCATATATGACTATGAGTCGACCTTGTCCAGACTTAATCCTATTAGGCTGATCAAATCTAAGCACTCTTGATCCCACCTAACCAACTCTTGATTCAGTTTGATCAACCGCTAGACCTAATTGAGCTACTCTCATCCGAACCTATGATTTATGAAGGTATCTTAGATCTAAAAATTCATAATTTTTAGATCTAATTAATTTCATAAACTTAATTCTTAATTAAGTTTAAGGGTTCAATAATAAAATATGTATCAAAAAATCTTAGGATTTCAAGATCTAAGATTTTGCAGAAAAATAAGTTTTTGATTTTTGATTAAGGGCAAACGCATAGCACCCCAACATGCCATAAGAGCACCCCATCGAATAGAAAGACTGGGCCTTTAAACCCTTCTTACTCTTATGACCGGATGACCAAGGGGAATGCCTTAATCAAAAAAATGAACTATACTACAAAATTGTTTAATCTAAAACATATAACTATTACATGATTTAAGATCTAATCTTTACATGTTTTGCATACATCTCATATATCAAATTTAATATTTAAATTTATGTTTCAGATCTTATTACATCTAATGTAATATTTAAAAGTAAAATTTTAAATGATCTCATCATAAAAAAATTTAATCTAGACTACTCATGGCATAGATCTATGTAACTAGTCTAGACATGCATTACATTTGTCATACATGTAAAAATTTTAAATGCATCTCATGCTTTCAGATCTAATTATATCACATATAATATCTAAAATTTAACTAATCTAATCACATAATCTTTAGAAAATTAAATGAATATTTCATAAAATTTTTGATCTAGACTATGAGATTAAACTAGAGATCTAGTCTAGACATATGCTGCCTTTATCACGTATATCAAAATTTTAAATTAGATCTTATATTTCAGATTTGATTACATCTAATGTAACATCTAAAATTTAAATGATAAAATTATAAAAAATTAAATCAGATCTAATCTAAAATATATTTAAAAGCTATCGTGATATAGAACAACAGATCTAGACTAGAGCATGCATTATTTATGTCAAACATATATATTTAAAATATGTAATTTTTGATTTCAGATCTGATTACATCTTATGTAACATCTGAAAATCAAATAATTAGATCATAAAAATAAAAAAAAAGATCAATCTAAAGATAGATCTGGAAGCAGCAATCTGGCTCTGATACTAGTTGAAGAAAAAAATAGATTTTTCTATTATAGTATGCATCTGATCGGATCAGATTTACAGCGAAATAATTTTAAAATTTTTTTTTGATTTGATTAGATTTGAGAGTTCTCAGATCTAGTTAGATTAATCTAAAATTAGAATTAAAATAAAAATAAAAATAGTGATAACAATTATCATCTGATCGAATAAATCGTTTACTCATTGTGATGATCTGACGATTGATTCGAGATTTTGTTGAGCTGTGCTCACGTTCAACCTCTATCGATATCCACTCAGGTTAGATCTAAAAGTCTCCTCCTTTTGAATCTAATCTCTAAAGATTAGATCTGATGTCTTCCCATAGAACCTTCAAAACAAACTCCGAAGGCTATGCGTTAGTCTCACGAACACCATCATCTCTCGCTGATCTTTGCACCAACAGGACTTGATCTTTGCTCGCAGGTTTTGCCCAACTCTTAGGCATGTAGAAGAGGGAGAGGGTCAGATGAGGGAGGTATGGAATGAATATTTTGGCAGGGCTTCGTCATAGAGAAATCGGGATATACAATAGCTTGCGTAGGGCCCTATTTATAGACCTAGTCAAGAGTCCCTTCGCATATAACTTTGAATAGGTCAAAGTTTAACATGCAGAAGGATTCCTCCATGATCTCCATGCCCCACACCATATCTTCTCTATATTTTGTCACACAAAACTCAGAAATATGGCATGGAATAAAGGATAAGGTGAGCAGATGGTGCAAACTCTAATCTCCCTAGACATTTGAATCAAATTCAAATGCTTTGACCAGTCAAATCAAATTTGAATAGGCGCCTTCTCTTATCCATTAGATGCACATGTCATAAAAAGGTATGCACTCACAAACTCCACATAAATCCCATATGGACGTGCAGCCTCAGATAAATTCTAGGAGGCATATGCCATATCTCTTCTTTCCTACATACTAGGTCAACATTTGATCCTTGTCCTGTTCCCATCTTATGGGATTAAGATAAAACCTTTTTAAGTCCCATCCAATGGATTTATGTCAAGTTCTAATCAAGTTAGAACAAGTCTTGATCAGACTAGGACTCGGTCCAGTCAGATAAAAAAAATCCATCTAGAATTTTCAGGAGAGACTTGTCCAAATTTCATCCCATGATTTTAGGATAAGTGCTAATATGGCAATGATAACCCTTATCTTGTTCTCATCTTATGGGATTTAAGATAAGTCTTGACCAGGCCAGGACAAGGTCTAGTCAGATCAAGAAAAATAAGTCTTGTCCAAATAGTTTCATAAATTAGCAGGTCTTGTCCTATTTCTATCTGATGGATTAGGACAAGCCTAGATTAGGTTAGGACAAGACTTTTCTGATCTGGATAAATTTCAGTCAGACTAGAACAAACCTATACAAGGCTCTTGGGTAAGCTAAATCTAATTTGGCTCAGTCAAGATGACCCAGAAAGACTACACAAGAAGAATGTTAGGCTCAATCGTGTGCTAGCATAATTTTCTTGAATCTAATTAGATCTAATCCAAATCAATCGAACTGGATTAGCTCAATTGATGATATCTAGATCCAAATCCTTATTTGTGTGATCCAGTTAGGTTCAGTTCTATATGGTAATGGGATATGTCATGATCTCCATCATCAAAACACCTTTTGATGGACCAGAACTCTTCCGATTCATCCAATTAGAATCGTTGATCATCAAGATAATTCTAATTGATCCCAAAATCCACCAGTGATACCTAGCAGTATATGACACCAACCCATCAAAACTAAATAGCAAACCTCTCGGTACAGCTACCTGTATGATTGGATTCTTCTATCATGAGCCCCGATGAGATTGGGCTTAAGGTGAACTCGTCAAACCCAATACCCATCATATGAATGAATCATTCGATTCGAGTTCGATGTAAAATCCTAATAGAAACTCCTTTCTATTATTTCACACTACCATGGCCATGAGTTTTAGAACTTGATCTTATGATCATCATAGGTCTACTCCTCCTTTACTGAGATTGATAGATTCCATCTTGGTGCGATCTAATTCCTATAATGAACATGCTATAGCCAACATACACCTCAAGATTTCGAATGACTAGGAGATCAAGTTATGGTATAGTCAAACTATAACATCCTCAAGGTGAACTGTTGATGCACCCCAAGTCAAAGAATCAGATACACGTTGCAACATCGAGCTAGTCATCGACGAGAAGGTAGGCTTTCTTATGACTGCTCGAGGTGGTCATGCTCAGTGCCTTCATTCTCAAACGAGTACCTATACTCTCGCTCTGATGTCTCCATACCATAGACTCAAGACTCATCTATCCTAAGAAAGTGATCGTACACTGATCTTCTGAATTTATTACCATCCTCGTGATGATCCTTATGAGTTAATTATGATAACACTTGCTTTAAATTCTCAACTCTTGAGAATATGTGTTATCATGCCTATTAACTCAATGGATGTATCACAGACACTTTAATACACAATATGATAGAATAAATATTTTTTTAATTAATTTTAAGTTAAAATTATAAAAATACTCCTAGAAAGTATTTAACAAGTGTCATCCAATCTAGCTTCTAGGGCACATATCTAACACTAAAGCCAATCAGAACAATATCGAATACCCAACTTTCACTTGTGTTCATTGAACTTCTTCATTCTGATGTTGGAAATTATGTTCCAAAAGCTAATCGTTAGCCTATTAACAGTTGAGCTACTTTGTATATGTAATTGATCATTGATAAATAAAATACTTTGGCATGTTTTTTATCACAAGTCTTCATCTTCTAACAAACAACATTTTTATAATGAAGTTCTTAGGATTATTTAGCTTCGATAAAGAGAGGATTTATCGATTAATCCTTAAATTTATTCATGACCAAATGATAGGCTGTTAATTAGGACAATAACGTCTTTGAGCATAGGTCGTTGTATTCCATATAGGTTGATTGTCCTCTTAACCAAGGAGTGTGGAGACACTAGTATGGCATACAAGTGAGATGTATGGGTACATCATCATTGAACATGACCAACTCCAGAGCATTCTGCTATCGAGAATGTCTTTGATGGGATATAGGTATAAGTATTTCTTAGACCTGAGATCACCTCAGTGACTTGCAAACAACTCACTATGCTTTGGTATCGAACTAACTGAATTTCTAATTTAATAACAAAAGGCTTCTGGGCACAATCAAGTTCTTGCAAAGTTGGTGTGTGATCAAGATGGAATTGACCACTCCAAGAGTTGGAGAAGAATGTATCACTATATTTCAATATAGCAAAACCTTAGCCAGAATAATCCATCAGATGAATTTGATATTTTGAAATACAATATGGATAATCTGATCAGAGTTGATAGTTGAACTCTGAAGTGTCCTACGAGCATTTTGATCAAGGAGGTGAATTATATGCAAACTATATCCGTATGGGTTCTAAGGATGGTGTTCTACATATTCGACCTATTCGACCGTCGGATATCATTGCTAGATGGTCACTTCAATTGATATAAAAATTTATTTCTAGACTATCAACTTAGGTTTGGACCTATGATGATACATATATTAGAGCTCATGATCTGATCAGATGGTTGATCAATGATTGAGAATCGTTCTAGGATTAAACGATCAATATGATTGATGTTTAACCTAGTATAAGTGTTGTAGGAGGATTGATTAGCAATTCGATTGCTAATTGACTTAATTTAATTAAGCCAAAAAGATGAGATTAAGTTTAATTAAATATAATTTAATTAGATTTAGTTTGGACTTGATTGGATCAAGTTCAATTGACTTATTAGATAAGTCAAGTGCAAGAAAAAAAAACTAGTCCTAGTCTAACTAGGACTTAGGTCAACCTAATTTTCTAATTTGATTAGAAAATTAAATTAAAATTAAATCTAATTTAATCTAATTTAATTGAACATCAAATGGGTTAGAACCTAATTTAATTTGTTTGAGTTAGTTTTGGTTTAATTTGATATAAGAAACCACTTTGACCAAGTCATAGATAGAATCCTAATAAGACTAGGATTCCTCCTTGCGCCACCTTAGTCCCAATGACCCCCATGCCTATTTTTTTGATATTTTTCATAGAAAATTCTTTTCTTCCTGATCTTCATGTATGCTCCCTCTCTTCCTCTCTTTCTCATATGGTAATTGGGTAGAAGACCAAGTCAAAGAAGGAGTTTGTTTTGATATTGGATTCTATGAGATAGAATCCTAACAAACCCAAACTCTTCCCAAAAGGTGCTACCCCCTCTTCTAATTAATTTATCTCTTATTCCACATGAGAAACCCCTCTTCTTGTGCACCTTTTCTTACTAGTACATGCCAAAAATTATGGAGGGGGTGCCCTAGAGTGGGGCACCCCTTGACTTGCCCTATTTGACCTTTCCTTGTCTAGTATTTGACTTAGACAAGGACTCTTCTTTTCTTATATATTTTGAATAAATTTTGGATTGAAATTTTTGTGGGTTATAGATCTTTGAGAGGAATTTGAGGTGTGTAAAAATTAGGGAGAGAGAATCTCTGGGTATTGAGATTAAATAGACATAAAACTAGATATCTAAGTGAGAGCAAAGAGAAGAAGAAGAGGGTCTTCTTCTAGGATTGCTGTGTTCATCTCTTCCCTTCCTTCTTCCTTGGGTTTTCTGAGAGTGTCTCATATCTAAAACCTCTTCTCCCCCTTATCCTCTTTTGGAGAGTTCAATCTAGAAGAAAGGAGGTATCTGATCAACCATCGAAGAAAGATCAGTGCAGTACTAGCATATTGTGCTGATTACCAGCATCTGAATTTCTGATCATGATCGTGGGCTTGTGTGGACAACTCCTAGAGGTCGGACAAATGTATGGCTTGTAACTTCATCTTCAAGCCTGGATCAATGAGTTAGTACATCTAACTCGCTCAGGTAATAGATCTGATCTATTATTTTTTTCATATATGCATGAGATGTAGTGTAGATCTAGATTGATGTGATCAACCTTTCCTTCTTGTTTATTTTTTATTTTAGATTTAAATACCATGCAATAATCATATAATATGGTCTTAGATCTAGGGATTATATAATATTTAGAATTAATTAGATTAATTTTGAGTCTTCTGCTGCTGATCTAGAAAAAGTTTCAAGATCTAGCCTTGAAATCCTAGATCTGATTCCTTCATCTGAGGGCTTTAGTAAATGGGTTGGTCAAGTTTTGTTTTCATCGATCTTCTAAAGGTCAACATCACCCCAATCCATAATCTTCCAAACAAGATGATAGTGATGCAAAATGTGCTTGGTCCTGTGGTGTACCTTCGATCTTTAGCCTGAGCTATAACTCTAGTACTGTCATAATATAGTAGGACTGGACCATTGACGGATGGTGCCACTTCTAGATCATTGATGAACTTTCACAGCCACACAACTTTCTTGGCAGCACTGAATGTTGCATTGTATTCTGCCTTGCAAATAGAATTGGTTATAGTGTGCTGCTTGAAATTTTTTCAGTAATCACTCCATCATTTAGAATAAATATATAACCTGACACACTCTTGCTATCGTCATGATTTGACTGAAAACTAGAATCACAATATCCCATAAGTTTTAAGTCAGTCTATCCATATATGAGCAACTGATCCTTAGTATTTCTTAAATACTTAAGGATTATCTTTACAACCTTTCAGTGATTCTCACTCAAATTAGACTGGTATCTACTCACTATCCCTAGTTAGTATGCCATACCTAGTCTTGTATATTTCATGGCGTATATGATAGATTTCAATGTCGAAGCATATGAAATTCTACTTATATGCTGTCTATCTTAAGGAGTTATTAAAAAAATTTTCTTAGAGAGAAATTTTATGGCTTATCAGTAGATAGTCTTTCTTGAAATTCTACATGTTGAATCTTTTCAGAATAGTATCAATGTACATGAATTAGGACAACCCAAGCATCCTTTTAGATCAATTTCTATAGATTTTTATCCATAGGATATAGGATGCTTCTTATAAGTCCTTCATAGAGAATTGTGATGACAGCCAAATCTTTATTCTCTATAATATAGGAATGTCATTCTCAATTAAGAGAATATTATCCACATACAATACAAAGAATACTACTACAGAACCATTTGCCTATTTATAGATGCAGAATTTCTCTTCTTTCTTAATGAAGCCATATATTCTAATCGTCTTATCAAAATGCATGTTCCAACTCCGAGATGCTAGCTTTAATTTATAAATGGATCTCTGAAGCTTGTACACTTTAGACTCATCTATGGATGTGAATCCTTCAGGTTGTATTATATACACCTCTTTATTTAGCTCTCCATTCAAGAAAGCTATCTTCATATTTATTTATCAGATCTCATAGTCTAGATATGCCATTATCACAAGCATAACCTAAATAGACTTGAGCATTGCTATAGAAGAAAATATCTTATCATAGTCTATAGTACAATGTTGATGATATTTCTTGGTAACCAAATAGACTTTATAGATCTCCACCATCCCGTCCGTAGCTCTTTTTCTTTTGAAAATCCACTTATATCCAATGAATTTTATCCCTTCAAGTGGATCAATTAGTGTCCATATACCATTGATCTTCATAGACTCTATTTTAGATTTCATGACTTCGAGCCACTTCTCAAAGTCAGACCTCTATATGGCATCCATGTAGGTGATCGAATTCTTATTGTTCTTATCAAGTTCAACAGGATCACTATCGTAGACCAAAAAATCATAGTTTTTATTCGGCTAATATGGTACTCTATTGGATCTTCTTAAAGATGTCTTTTTAATGGGTTCTAATTTGATCTAATCAAAACTGGTTCTATAGATTCACTAATTTATGTCGGTTCTTCTATCGATCAAATTTTCTCAAGTTCAACTTTAAAGGCATTATTGTTTTCCAAAGGAACACTTTTTCCAAAAAGAATGCTCTATTGTTGATGAATACCTCTTATTCTTTAGCAAGGTAGAAGTAATAACCCCTAGTTTTCTTGAAAAATTCTAAAAGTATATGCTTGTTGGACCGAGATCCAAGTTTATCTATGTACAAATGCTTAACATCGGTCGGACAATCCCAACTTGAAGGTGAGAGAGTATCGATCTATGCTTGGTCCATATCTCATATCGAGTCTTTGCGATAAATATACTTGAAATATTGTTCAGAAAAAAGCAACCAGTCTCAAGAGCATAACCTCAAAACAAAACAAATAGACTAGCAAACCCCATCATTGATTGAACCATATCTAACAAAATTTGATTTATTCTTTTCGATACACCATATGCTCTAGTATCCTCGAAGGAGTCCACTATGAGAGAATCCCATTCTCTCCAAATATATCAAAAACTCATTGGATAGGTATTCATCTCCTCGATCTGATTGAAAAGTTTTAATACTTTTTTAGTTTGCTTTTCTATTTTATTATGGAATTGTTTGAACATTTCAAATGAATCAAACTTATGCTTTATAAGATAGATATCCCCATACCTTGATAGATAATTAGTAAATATAATAAAATAATAATATCCACCTCTGGCATTTGTGTTCATAGATCCATATACAACATTATGTATGAGACTTAGAACTTTACTGACTCTTTCATTCTTTCCTGTAAACTTTATCATCTTCCCAAGAAGACAGGACTCACAATCGGTAATGATTTATAATCATTGATATCGAGGATTTTTTCTTTGACTAACCTGTTTATCCTATTCTTGTTATTATGACCAAGCCACAATACCAAAGGTAGGTGTTGGGGGTATAATATCTCCTATCGAAGTCTAGTGGGATCTTCGACCTTGGTATAGCACTATCTGGAGTAATGATGGTTGAGTCCAAATTTTAGTTAAGCTGCTTCCTCATCCTAGTCAAGTCCTGAAAGGCCAGCCCTTGGCCCTCGTATGTTGGATGATCTTCTCAACACTAACTCTCTTAGCTCTCTCGACAATTACAGAACCTATCAGAGGCATACTGAACTTCGGCTAGACAAACTTGAATAGTGAAAAGAGTTGTCATTCGATTGATTCTGATCCTTGGCTCAAGATAGACAATAGGACTCCATCAAGTATCAAATCCCAACACAGTCCGACCTTGTCTGATGGCTAACCTTGAAAGCAACCAAATTCCTTTATTATAGATAGCAGATCTTTCCAATCTCACATTAGGAAACCCGACTTGCCAAATTCCTCTTCAGCTGAATTTCTCTTCAGCTGAATTTCTCTCTAGTCAAATTTCTCTACTCCATCTTATGGATTACAGATCCTGGCAGCTATACACCAAGAACTTTGAATGGACGAATTCGAGTTAGCAAGAGAACTTCTCCATCAATATAAGCCCAATTTTTAACCTAGAGTAAGTAATGATCACTTGAGAAACAATGAATCTCAGTATTCTCCCATCCTAGCTTCAAGTCAATCTTGGATCTCTGCTATCCTGGCCGAACTCCTTTAAAGTCTGGCCACAGTCCTTATTGAAGAACTCACTATCTCTTCTCTAGCCTCTAGTCTAAATATTCACACCCTCTTTTGGCCGACCTTGAAGATGGCCAAGTTTCTAAAGCTATCAAAGGCAGCACCAACAAGATCTAAGCTCAAAACCCGATTGCAAACTCGCCATCATCAATGCAAAGGCCGACCTTCGAAGCTCAGTCAATTCGACCTCCAACAAATGAAATCCATCTACCAACAAGTCATGATAAAATGAAAGAGCACTCTCTGTAACAAATTTCACATGACTTGAATGGCCTTCTGACATTCTATTATGACTATCACCATCATTCTGTTACAGCCTTTGCTTTTATAAGGGATCCTTAAGGTACATTTCTCTTCTTTAAGCTCTTCTTTCTGCTTTAATTTCTCTTGTGTACTCCATTCTTGTTGGTCAGAAAATTAACTTGACCATCAGAGGGTCCTGTTGGAGCAAATTTTGGCCAGGACTATATCTTGCAGGTCTCATCAGTGATCTCATCTTCTCTAACTTCAGTGAACTCTGGCACCCAACCATCCAACCATTTTCTGCACCAATAGGATTGGCACTAGAGGAAGGAACACTAAGCTCTTATTCTAAAAGATGTATGATAAGTGATAAAAATATACTAATAAATATATTAAATTATAAAATAAATTAATTTATTTCTTTAGAAATTAATACTTTTGTTAATTTTATATAGGAAAGAAGGCCACCAATATGAAGATCTTATTTTTCTAGTTCAGATGAAATAAATTTTAGGCAAAACGGACTTCAAATGAGCTTGAAATTGAATTTCAAAAAAAAAAAAAAAGAAAAAGCCAGTTCGGTTCAAATCGGTTCAGAAAAATTGGCTCAGCAGACCACCCGTCCGACCACACCCAATCAGACCGACTCGCTAATGCAACTGACGCTAGGCTGATGTCAGCATTTTTTGTGGTGCACGGTGGACCGATTTAAGGGCATTTCAGAGATTTCACAGGAAGATTTCACATGGAGAAAGCGGCGGTCCACGCAACACCGGGCTCGCGCATGGTCTACAAGGGCAATTTTGAATTTTACTGATCCGACGGGTGCCTTTCACTGGATTTGATCGGACGGCTGAAAATTCATGCGACTGACGAATGGCATCCGTAGCTCCCGATCGAAGATCCAACAGTTGAGATTCATCCCGACTTTAAACTAAAGATCAGAAGGCTTTCTGTGTGCGATCTGATGGCCCAAGATTCAATCCAAGACTATTGATCCTGATGGCTGCCATGAATTCTACTTGATCTGGGATATTTTAAAGGGTTTTTAAGCAATTTTTGATGCATTTGATCAACATCCAACGGCCAGAATCATCCAGGATTCCTTAATTTAAGTTATTTTAAGAGTTTTAAACCTAATTTTCAAGGATTTCCATGGAAAATCCACCTCTTAGCCTATAAAAAAGTCTGCTGTTGCCAAAAAAAAAAAAAAAGGAGAGAGGAGATAAAAAAAAAAAAAGAGAAAAAGAAGAAAGAGAGGAGAGAGAGAAGAGAAAGATTTTTGAGAGAAAAGGAAGAAGGCTTTTAATTTTTTTTCTTTTCTTCTTCCGATAATCAGACATCGATCAAGGAGCTTCTCTTCTTCTTCACCAAGTTCTCCACATCAAGAGCAATGGACAATCAATTTCAGCAATCAAACAGTCTAATTTCTTTATGCTTTTTATTTTATTTGCTATTTTTGAATTTGTTATCATGAACTAAATTTTCTTTTACTAAGGCTAAGGTGTAGCCACTCTTTTGATGCAATATTCAGTATGATTTATTTTTAATTTTAAATTTTATTCATGAGGAGTATATAAATCTGATCTTAATGCTTTTAGATTACTGGCCATCTTCTAATTGATCTGATGAACATAGATGTTACGGACCAAGTACATCTATGTTATTGCTTCTTGATTATATACCTTGTATTATGAATCAAATTAGAATTCATATGCATGCAGGAAATTTTAGTGCGCTTTGGATGCAGCGTATTTTAATTAGAGGGTTTCACAAAACTTAATGCATTAATATTTATTTAAATTACACCTGGACCAAAGGATAATTAATAAATATTGATAGTTTTGCTATGCCTGGACCAAAGGATAGTGAATAAATTAGGAGACTCCACCGTCACATGAAATAAAATTAATCTAAAATCTGAATATTGTATTGACTGAGTTGGTGAACCGATTGCCTTAGTAATCCATTGCTCTTAAGTTTAAAACCCTAATAATTTACACTCTCTCTATTTTTTTAAAAATTTTTAATTATTTTTTATTTTTTTCTTTAATTTCTTATTCTCATAAATCGATCTTCTAAATAAAGCATAGGAAAGAGCTTTTCAGTACTTATTTTTCAATCCTCTAGGGATGATACTCTACTCATTCACTTTATTACTTGATCGACTGGTGCACTTGCCATAGCTATAAATTAGCACGCATCAAGTTTTTGGCACCGTTGCCGGGGATTGTGTCTAAAATAATATTAAAATTTTGATCCTAGCTTTACTTTAGAATTTTATTTTTAATTTTTATTATTTTTTAAAAAAAATTTTGTTCAGTGCATGACACGTACTGGACATAGTAACTTACTACCTTTAGATCCAGAAATTGAAAGGACCATTAGAAGACTACAACAAGAAAGAAACATGGCAGCTGAAGATCCTAACGACATCAATCTAGGATTGGATATGGCGACTGAAGGACAGCATGAAGCTATTCGACCAGTACATCATCCATTAAATGATTACATCACACCATCTATAGCCGATGCAGCTTCGAGCATCAGGAGACCGCCTGTACGAGCAAACAACTTTGAAATAAAATCGACGATGATCCAGATGATTCAATCAACTGTCCAATTCAGTGGACACGTGCATGATGATCCGAATGCCCATATTTCTAATTTTCTTGAACTTTGTGATACTTTTAAAATTAATGGGGTGTCGGATGATGCTATTAGATTAAGGTTATTTTCTTTCTCTTTATGGGATAAAGCTAAAGAGTTGGCTTCATTCTCTTCCTGCAGGTTCTATCACAACTTGGGATGTCCTAGCCCAAAAATTCTTAGCCAAGTACTTTCCACCTTCCAAGACTGCCAAGATGCGCAACGATATCACTTCTTTTATGCAGATGGACATGGAGACACTATATGAGGCTTGGGAGCATTTCAAGGAATTGCTGAGGAGATGTCCACATCATCAACTATCCGTATGGCTTCAGGTACAAACTTTCTATAATGGTTTATCTCCTACTAATCATTCTATGATTGATGCAGCAGCAGGAGGAACCATTAACCAAAAAATGGAGGAAGAAGCCTTCGATCTGATCGATGAGATGGCATCAAATAGCTATCAAGTGGCAGACAGAATGCATGATGCCAAAAAGACTAGCAGCTGTGCAGGGAGTAGATTGCGTGCCAACCTTACTAGCTGAAATTGCAGCCCTTAGAGCCGAAGTCAACAACTTAAAGGGAACAGCTATGCATGTTCAGAGCATTCACTTATGACCTGTGTGGAGGAGGACACGATACGAGCAATTGCCAGACAGGTAATCCTTTTGCTAAAAGCAACTGATACAGCTAATTATGTTGGTAATTTTTTTAGGCCGCAACAAAACAATCCCTACTCCAACACATACAATCAAGGGTGGAGGCAGCACCCAAATTTCTCATGGAGCAATCAAAATGCAGCACAACAGCCACCCCCGGAGATTCAAGTACCTGAAAAGAAGTCCAACATGGAAGAGCTGATGGTCAAATTTATGCAAAACCAAGAAGCAACTATAAAAAATTTGGAAGCCAAACTTAGATAGGACCAAAGCAGCAGCAATTTCGAAACTTGGAGATGCAAATAGGTCAAATGGCTAAGATAATCTCCGAGAGACCTCAGGGATCCTTGCCCAGCAACACGGAGACCAATCCAAGGGAGCAAGTCAATGCTATCATCATCCTAAGAAGTGGTACAAAGCTGGAGGAGCCACATCAGAAGAAAGAGACTGAAGAGCCAACTACAAATAAGGAACCATCAACTAAAATTCATCAGTCACCAAAACAACCAGCAGATGGATGGTCTCCAGGTATACAGTTTGCTCGATCCAAATGTGAAGCCCTACGTGCCGCCACTACCATTCCAGAGAGACAAATACAGCATCCAGATAAGAAATTTTCTAACTTTTTCAAAATTTTAAAGAATTTACATATTAATATTCCTTTTGTAGATGCTATTACTCAAATGCCCAGGTATGCCAAGTTTCTCAAAGAAATCCTAACAAATAAGAAAAAGCTGAAGGAGCATGAGAGAATAAATTTGAATGAAGAATGCTCAGCAATACTTCAAAATAAATTACCATAGAAGCTAAAAGATCCAGGGAGTTTTACTATCCCTTGCATTATTGGTGATTGTAGTTTTGATAAAGTTTTATGTGATTTAGGAGCAAGTATTAATCTCATGCCTTTTTCTATTTTCAGGAAGCTGGGTCTAGGAGAACCAAAGCCTACCACTATTACTCTTCAATTAGCCGACAGATCCATTCAAATATCCAAGAGGTATAGTGGAGGATGTCTTGGTAAAGGTAAACAAGTTTATTTTTTCCTGTTGATTTTATTGTTCTTGATATGAAAGAAGATTATGATGTACCCCTTATTTTAGGGAGACCCTTTTTAGCTACTGGAGGAGCTTTAATAGATGTTCAACAAGAAAAATTAATTCTTAGAGTCCAAGATGAACAAGTTACTTTTAATATTTTCAAAGATACTAAACATCCTGATGATAATCAAACTTATTTTCTAATTGATATTATTGACAATTTAGTATATGAGAATTCTGTAGAAAATAGGTTTGAGACTATAAAAGCTAGCAATGTCCAATTGAAAAGAGGATCAAACATGAAAGTATTCCAATTGAAGTGGCACCAGATTGATCCACTTTAGAACTCAAAGAAAGTCAAGCTGAAGACTATAAATCAGAACTACTAGATAGGTTGTTTCTTTTCTTTTTAGTTTTGATCATTTTCTTTTCTTTTATTTTTTAGTAATTTATTGTTGCTCTTTTACTGCTTTGGTGTGTATTTTCAATTTTGCAGAAAAAAATCAATGAGAGCTCAAGCAAAATTTCAAAGCTCCAAAGAACCAGACTGAACCAAATCAGGTGTATTCCTTCCTATCCTTTATTGCACCCTTTATTTTTCTTTCTCCTTTAAGACAATGTAGAATAAGTTAGGGGGTAAAAAAAAAAAAATCATGTGTCAAGAAGAAAATCTTGAGCAAGATAGACTGGATAAGTGATAAAAGATAGAATTATTTGCTAATGAATGTAACGAGTTAAAGAAGTAGATTAGTTGGTCAACTTTTAGCAGCCTACTTAGGTCATTAAAAGACTATTAGCACTTCTAATTGCACATGCACACTAACAAGGCAAAGTAGGTATTGATTATAAGGCCAACTGAGGATTCAATTATCACTAAAAATTGATAATTAATATACATTCTAATCAAAAAAAACTTGAATTTAAGGAAAGAGCTACCTGCCTAAAAATAAAGTGCAAAAGACAGAGTATATGTGGATTGCCCAAAGCCTAGTAACTGGGTCTCTGCACCTAGGTCAAGTGTGAAAATTCACGTAAAATGGTGAAGAGAAGGCCAGGATGCTCAGCACACAAAAAAAAAAAAAAAAAAAAAAGGCAGTGTGAAAGCTACCTTAATTCATGAGTATAAAATTGAGAATGTATAGAAAATTGACCAAAATAGGTGATAAGAGAGGATACTTTTGTTCTTTTAATTTAATACTGAAATGCTAAAGTTAGTCATCACGAACACAAGTGCTATAGATCTTTGATGTACTCTAAGAAAGTTTTTAATTGTATTGACTGAAAAATTTGCTTCTGAAGCTCAATGCTTAAGTAGCAGTATTTTCTAAACTTTTTGACCTTTAGTCCTAGATTTTATCTTTATGATGGATAATCTTATTGAAACATGGTATTAAATAAAATATTGCTAAGGAACTAGCAATGACTAAGTTGGAGGGTGTGATAAGTGGTAAAAATATACTAATAAAAGTATTAAATTATAAAATAAATTAATTTTTTTTAGAAATTAATACTTTTGTTAATCTTATGTAGGAAAGAAGGCCACCAATATGAAGATCTTATTTTTCTAATTCAGATGAAACAAATTTCAAGCAAAACGGACTTCAAACGAGCCCAAAATTGA
>QRFJ01000770.1:323881-357488 GCA_006176705.1 Cocos nucifera
CTATGTTATTGCTTCTTGATTATATACCTTGTATTATGAATCAAATTAGAATTCATATGCATGCAGGAAATTTTAGTGCGCTTTGGATGCAGCATATTTTAATTAGAGGATTTCACAAAACTTAATGCATTAATATTTATTTAAATTACACCTAGACCAAAGGATAATTAATAAATATTGATAGTTTTGCTATGCCTGGACCAAAGGATAGTGAATAAATTAGGAGACTCCACCATCACATGAAATAAAATTAATCTAATAATCTGAATATTGTATTGACTGAGTTGGTGAACCGATTGCCTTAGTAATCCATTGCTCTTAAGTTTAAAATCCTAATAATTACACTCTCTCTATTTTCTTAAAATTTTTAATTATTTTTTATTTTATTCTTTAATTTCTTATTCTCATAAATCGATCTTCTAAATAAAGCATAGGAAAGAGCTTTTCAGTACTTATTTTTCAATCCTCTAGGGATGATACTCTACTCATTCACTTTATTACTTGATCGACTGGTGCACTTGCCATAGCTATAGATTAGCATGCATCAAGTTTTTGGCACCATTGCCGGAGATTGTGTCTAAAATAATATTAAAATTTTGATCCTAGCTTTACTTTAGAATTTTATTTTTAATTTTTATTATTTTTTAAAAAAAATTTTGTTCAGTGCATGACACGTACTGGACATAGTAACTTACTATCTTTAGATCCAGAAATTGAAAGGACCATTAGAAGACTACAACAAGAAAGAAACATGGCAGCTGAAGATCCTAACGACATCAATCTAGGATTGGATATGGCGACTGAAGGACAGCATGAAGCTATTCGACCAGTACATCATCCATTAAATGATTACATCACACCATCTATAGCCGATGCAGCTTCGAGCATCAGGAGACCGCCTGTGCGAGCAAACAACTTCGAAATAAAATCGACGATGATCCAGATGATTCAATCAACTGTCCAATTCAGTGGACACGTGCATGATGATCCGAATGCCCATATTTCTAACTTTCTTGAACTTTATGATATTTTTAAAATTAATGGGGTGTCGGATGATGCTATTAGATTAAGGTTATTTTCTTTCTCTTTATGGGACAAAGCTAAGAGTTGGCTTCATTCTCTTTCTGCAGGTTCTATCACAACTTGGGATGTCCTAGCCCAAAAATTCTTAGTCAAGTACTTTCCACCTTCCAAGACTGCCAAGATGCTCAACGATATCATTTTTTTTATGTAGATGGACATGGAGACACTATATGAGGCTTGGGAGCATTTGAAGGAATTGCTGAGGAGATGTCCACATCATCAACTATCCGTACGGCTTCAGGTACAAACTTTCTATAATAGTTTATCTCCTACTAATCATTCTATGATTGATGCAGTAGCAGGAGGAACCATTAACCAAAAAATAAAGAAAGAAGCCTTCGATCTGATCGATGAGATGGCATCAATAGCTATTAGTGGCAGACAGAATGCATGATGGCAAAAAGACTAGCAGCTGTGCAGGGAGTAGATTGCGTGCCAACCTTACTAGCTGAAATTACAGCCCTTAGAGCTGAAGTGAACAACTTGAAGGGAACAGCTATGCATGTTCAGAGCATCACCTATGACTTGTGTGAAGGAGGACACGATATGAGCAATTGCCAGATAGGTAATCCTTTTTCTAAAGTAACTGATACAGCTAATTATGTTGGTAATCTTTTTAGGCCGCAACAAAATAATCCCTACTCCAACACATACAATCAAGGATGGAGGCAGTACCCAAATTTCTCATGGAGTAATCAAAATGCAACACAATAGCCACCCCCGGGATTCTAAGTACCTGAAAAGAAGTCCAACATAAAAGAGCTGATGGTCAAATTTATGCAAAACCAAGAAGCAACTATAAAAAATTTAAAAGACAAACTTAGATAGGACCAAGTAGCAGCAATTCGAAACTTGGAGATGCAAATAGGTCAAATGGCTAAGATAATCTCCGAGAGACCTCAAGGATCCTTGCCAAGCAATACGGAGACCAATCCAAGGGAGCAAGTCAATGCTATCATCCTAAGAAGTGGTACAAAGCTGGAGGAACCACATCAGAAGAAAGAGACTAAAGCACCAACTATAAATAAGAAACCATCAACTAAAATTCATCAGTCACCAAAACAACTAGCAGATGGATGGTCTTCAGGTATATAGTTTGTCGACCCAAATGTGAAGCCCTATGTGCCGCCACTACCATTCTCAGAGAGACAAATACAACATTCAGATAAGAAATTTTCTAACTTTTTCAAAATTTTAAAAAATTTACATATTAATATTTCTTTTGTAGATGCTATTACTCAAATGCCCAGGTATGCCAAGTTTCTCAAAGAAATCCTAACAAATAAGAAAAAGCTGAAGGAGCATGAGAGAATAAATTTGAATGAAGAATGCTCAGCAATACTTCAAAATAAATTACCACAGAAGCTAAAAGATCCAGGGAGTTTTACTATCCCTTGCATTATTGGTGATTGTAGTTTTGATAAAGTTTTATGTGATTTAGGAGCAAGTATTAATCTCATGCCTTTTTCTATTTTTAGGAAGCTGGGTCTAGGAGAACCAAAGCCTACCACTATTACTCTTCAATTAGCCGACAGATCCATCAAATATCCAAGAGGTATAGTGGAGGATGTCTTGGTAAAGGTAAACAAGTTTATTTTTCCTATTGATTTTATTGTTCTTGATATGAAAGAAGATTATGATGTACCCCTTATTTTAGGAAGACCCTTTTTAGCTACTGGAGGAGCTTTAATAGATGTTCAACAAGGAAAATTAATTCTTAGAGTTCAAGACAAACAAGTTACTTTTAATATTTTCAAAGATACTAAACATCTTGATGATAATCAAACTTACTTTTTAATTGATATTATTGATAATTTAGTATATAAGGATTCTGTAGAAAATAGATTTGAGACTATAAAAGCTAATAATGTCCAATTGAAAATGGGATTGACGAAACATGAAAGTATTCCAATTGAAGTGGCACCAGATTGATTCAACTTAGAACTCAAAGAAAGTCAAGCTGAAGACTATAAATCAGAACTACTAGATAGGTTGTTTCTTTTCTTTTTAGTTTTGATCATTTTTTTTTCTTTTATTTTTTAGTAATTTATTATTGCTCTTTTACTTGCTTTGGTGTGTATTTTCAATTTTATAAAAAAAAATCAATGAGAGCTCAAGCAAAATTTCAAAGCTCCAAAGAACCAGATTGAACCAAATCAGGTGTATTCCTTCCTATCCTTTATTGCACCCTTTATTTTTCTTTCTCCTTTAAGACAATGTAGAATAAGTTAGGGGGTAAAAAAAAAAAAAATGTGTCAAGAAGAAAATCTTGAGCAAGATAGACTGGACAAGTGATAAAAGATAGAATTATTTGCTAATGAATGTAACGAGTTAAAGAAGTAGATTAGTTGGTCGACTTTTAGCAGCCTACTTAGGTCATTAAAAGACTATTAGCACTTCTAATTGCACATGCACACTAACAAGGCAAAGTAGGTATTGATTATAAGGCCAACTGAAGATTCAATTATCACTAAAAATTGGTAATTAATATTCATTCTAATCAAAAAAATTTAAATTTAAGGAAAGAGCTACATGCCTAAAAGTAAAGTGCAAAAGATAGAGTATATGTAGATTGTCCAAAGCCTAGTAAATGGGTCTCTGCACCTAGGTCAAGTGTGAAAATTCATGTGCAATGATGAAGAAAAGGCCAGGATGCTCAGCACAAAAAAAAAAAAAAAAAAAAAAAAAAGGCAGTGTGAAAGCTACCTTAATTCATGAGTATAAAATTGAGAATGTATAGAAAATTGACCAAAATAGGTGATAAGAGAGGATACTTTTGTTCTTTTAATTTAATACTGAAATGCTAAAGTTAGTCATCACGAACACAAGTGCTGTAGATCTTTGATGTACTCTAAGAAAGTTGTTAATTGTATTGACTGAAAAATTTACTTCTGAAGCTCAATGCTTAAGTAGCAGTATTTTCTAAACTTTTTAACCTTTAGTCCTAGATTTTATCTTTATGATGGATAATCTTATTGAAACATGGTATTAAATAAAATATTGCTAAGGGACTAGCAATGACTAAGTTGGGAGATGTGATAAGTGGTAAAAATATACTAATAAAAGTATTAAATAATAAAATAAATTAATCTATTTTTTTAGAAATTAATATTTTTATTAATCTTATGCAGGAAAGAAGGCCACCAATATAAAGATCTTATTTTTCTGCTTCAGATGAAATAAATTTCAGACAAAACGAACTTCAAACGAGCCCAAAATTGAATTTCAAAAAAAAAAAAAGAGAGCCGATCCGGTTCAAATCGGTTTAGAAAAATTGGCTCAGCAGACCGCCCGATTTGACTGCACCAGCAGACCGACCCACTGATGTAGTGCTGACATTAGGCTGATGTCAGCATTTTTTATGGTGCACAGTGGACCAATTTAAGGGCATTTCGAGGATTTCATATGGAGAAGTGCGCTTCAATTGGCTGAAGAATGCGGCGGTCCATGCAACATCGGGCTCGTGCATGGTCTATAGAAGGCAATTTAGAAATTTTGTCTGAACCGATGGGCACATTTCACTGAGATTTGATCGGACGGCCGAAATGCATGCGCTAACGAACGGCATCCATAGCTCCCAATCGAGATCCAATGGCTGAGATTCATCCCGACTTTAAAACTAAAGATCAGAAGCTTTCCTATGTACGATCTGATGGCCTAGATTCAATCCAACGACTGATTTGATGGCTGCCATGAATTTTGACTTGATCTAAAATATTTTAAAGAATTTTTAAGTAATTTTTGGATCGTTTGATCGACATCCAACAGTCAGAATCATCCAGAGTCCTAATTTGAGTTGTTTTGAGAGTTTTAAACCTAATTTTCAAGGGATTTTCATGGAAAATCCATCTCTTAGCCTATAAAAAGTTTGCTGTTGCCGAAAAAAAAGGAGAAAAAGGAGAGAGGAGATAGTAAAAAAAAAAGAGAAGAAAAAGAAGAGAAAGAGAGGAGAGAGGTAGAAAGAGAAGAAAGATTTTTGAGAGAAAAGGAAGGGCTTTTAATTTTTTTTCTTTTCTTCTTCCGACAATCAGAACATTGATAAAGAAGCTTCTCTTCTTCTTCACCAAGTTCTCCACACTAAGAGCAACAGACAATCAAATTTAGTAATTAAATAGTCTAATTTCTTTATGCTTTTTATTTTATTTGCTATTTTTGAACTTGTTATCATGAACTAAATTTTCTTTTACTAAGACTAAGGTGTAGCCACTCTTTTGATGCAATATTTAGTATAATTTATTTTTAATTTTAAATTTTATTCATGAGGAGTATATAAATCTGATCTTAATGCTTTTAGATTACTAGCCATCTTCTAGTTGATTTGATGAACATAGATGTTACGGATCAAGTACATCTATGTTATTGCTTCTTGATTATATACCTTGTATTATGAATCAAATTAGAATTCATATGTATGAGAAAATTTTAGTGCGCTTTGGACGCAGCATAATTTAATTAGAAAATTTCACAAAACTTAATGCATTAATATTTATTTAAATTACACCTGGACCAAAGGATAATTAATAAATATTGATAGTTTTGCTATGCCTGGAACAAAGGGTAGTGAACAAATTAGGAGACTCCACCGTCACATGAAATAAAATTAATCTAATAACCTGAATATTGTATTGGCTGAGTTGGTGAACTGATTGCCTTAGTAACACATTGCTCTTAAGTTTAAAACCCTAATAATTACACTCTCTCTATTTTCTTAAAATTTTTAATTATTTCTTTATTTTGTTCTTTAATTTTTTATTCTCATAAATCGATTTTCTAAATAAAGCATAGGAAAGAGCTTTTTAGTACTTATTTTTCAATCCTCTAGGGACGATACTCTACTCATTTACTTTATTACTTGATCGACTGGTGCACTTGCCATAGCTATAGATTAGCATGCATCAACGTACTCAATCAAGAGCGGTCCTCTCCTTCTCCCAGTCTTCTTTCTTTCCTTGTCTACTAATCTTTCTTTTACTCTAAGCAAGATCCCACCCAAGAAAGTTTCTTCTCGATGATCCATCGTCTCTACTGCTAGATCCAACCCGAAACCAGTAGATCAACCAACTCCGACCCCATCGTCGGCACCTCAACCTCCCCCACTAATAGCAGCGATGGATCTAGAGCAGTTCAATCTACTAATGGAATAGGTTAGGGGCCTCACTGAAGTAGTGCAGGCTATGCAGTAGGCTTCGGCACCAGTCCTACTATAGAAACCATCACCAAAGCACCAAGGTCTGACACTGAAAAGGTCCACCTGAGCGAGTCGGTCGGTAACCCCTAGAATGGGGAAGTAGCGAGCAAAGAGCCATAATTTTGAGTATAACTCCATCCTTGGAAGGTCTCTACCCTCATTTAGCTGCCGCACTTTAAAATTCATGATTGAGATGATATTCTCAATCAAAAGCTTCAGAAAATAAATCAACGGATTGAGGAACTTCGCCATGCTGCCTCCATCCGCAATGATGATATCTGCATTGATCCTCTATTTTCCATCCAAATCATGCAGGAGCCCATCCTACTAAACTTCAAACTCTCTCAGTTTAAGAGTTACGATGAAATCTTGGACCCCATCATCTATTTTGAAGCCTTCAGGACTATGATGCTGCACCATGGCATGCTTGATGCCATTCTATGCCGAGCCTTCCCCTCCATCTTGAAGGAAGCAGCAAGAAATTGATACTCGAATCTCAAACCAGATACCATCTAATCTTTTGATTAGCAGAGCCACCAGTTTGTAGCTTATTTCATTAGTAGTTAGCATCAAAGATGAGGTTTGGACTCCCTCATCAACATCAAGCAGAAGGAAGAAAAGTCCATTCGAGCTTACGTCAATCATTTTAATACTGCTGCTCTAGAGGTTTGAAACTTGGACCAATTAGTTGCTATGGCCGCACTGAAGGATAGCCTTCAGAAGAATGATCTTCTTTTTTCTCTAGAAAAGAAGTATCCCAAGGACTTCACCGACATGTGATAACTATCATAAATTTATTAATAAAAGTATTAAAATATATACTAATTATATTTATTTTAAAGAATTGATACTTTTATTTATGTTTTGTAGAAAAAAAATCCACCAATATGAAGAGTTTGATTTATAAAATAAAATAAAATAAATTTAACATAAATCAGAGATAAAATGGAAAAGTTACGAAGGCTAGATATTTTTAAAAAAATTAATTAAAAAAATTGATCGGTCTAATGAGAACCGATCCAGAGAAATCGGCCCAGTGCCAGACCACCAACTGCAGCCTGGCTCGATCTGCTAGCACATGTTCCAGAGTAGCCCAGCTTACCACGAAGAAAACCAACAAGCCGACAACCCCTTAATCCCGATGTCTCCCTGATGTCAAGAAATCGTGCAGTCCATGGTGGACCGACAATTGAGTCAGTACGCATGGACCCTTGCCTATAATGAAGTCCGAGCCCAAGACAAGACCGCAGAAGAGCACTTTCGAGGAAAATAACCAAAGGGTCCATAGAAAATTCATCATGACATTCAAGGTTATTTTAGTAAATTTGAATGATGCGGTGCACTCCAATTCAATGCGGTCATGGTTATGCTTGGTCTAGGTGGTCCATGGGAATAGTGAAGCATGATCCAACGGCTGTCGGCACTCTTGATTTAGATCAAACAGTGTGTGGCGATTTCAGTCTTGATAAGGACTTCCTAGATGCTCCAGTGCACGATCTGATGGGCAAAAATGTTCTTGGCTTCAATCGATGGTCTTATTTGATCTGGGTATGAATCAAAAGGTTATGCGATGAATTTTTAATGGATTTCAAGCCTTTGATCAAGCATCCGACGGTCAAGAATCTCCAGATCCATTAAATTCAAGCCAAATTCCAATTTGAGTCCACACAAATTTCTTTCCTCATATATTTAAACCCTGTTATGCCAAAAAGCAAAGACCAGAGAGGAAGACCTCCCAAATAAGGGAATTAGCCCTCCAACCCTTCTCTTCTCTTCCCCTCTTCTCTCTTCTTCTTTCTTCTTTCTTTTTCTTCTTTCTTTTTTTTTCTTTTTCTTTATTTAGGTGATCTGAGCATGCCGAGAGCTAGAAGAGTCTCAACCATGTGCAGTTAAAGATCGAGATTCTGGGATATAGATGAAGTCTTTGAGCATGGGTTATATTTTTTTTTTTATTTTTTATAATTTTTTTATGCAATGAATAAATTATTCTCCTGCTCAACCTTAAATTTTATTCTCCATGCATTAGATCTCATATTAGCATACTTATTACTAATTAATATCTAAATAAGCTATATTTATGGTGATGAATTATGATCGATAGATACAGTCTATACTCGATTTAATAGTTTATATTAGAGAAAATTAATAAAAAGCTATGTTATCAATTTTTAAGAATTAAAGTATTGAATAGCTTATGATTCTATTGAGATAGATCGTGATTGAAAGATGTAGCTCATGCTCCAAAAAAATAGATTATAGTCATAACTAAATTCTTAAAAATAATAAGTTTTTATATTAGATAGAATTACCACAATCATGATAGAGATGGATTCAAATTTTTAGAAATACTTTTAATTAATCTCAAAATCCTAATTAATTAAGTAGTTACTTTCTTTTAATTTACTAAATTATAATTAAATTTTTTAATTTACTTATTTAAATTTCTACTTTAGAGATTAATTTAATATTTTATTTTTTAATAAAAATTAAATATAACTCAGTCTTCAATTTTTAAAAAAATCGACACCCGACTCACTACTATTCTAAATAGTAAAATTAGATTTAATTTTTGTTTGTTGTTGTTACGATAAATAATCAAATTTTTGGCATCATTATCGAAGATTATATCATAGTTACTTCAATAAAAAAATTTAAAAAATAAAATTTAAAAAAATCAAAAAAATTCTTATTTATTGCTTTATATGCTTTATTATCTTATTAATTTTATTGCTTATTTTATTTATTTACCTAATTTATTTGACTACTTTATTTTATTATCTTTTATGCTTTACTTATTTATTTATTTTTCTACTTTATATTTCTAGTTTATTATTTACTACTTTTTTTTTACTTTTGCTTTTGATACTTTATTCTACTGATTAATAATTTATCTTTTTGTTAATTTAATTTAATTACTTAATTACCTATTATTTATGCTTTCTTCAAATTTCTATTTTATATTGCTTTTCATATATAGTTTATTAATTGCTTTCTATCTAGATTATCTTAATTTACTACTCTTTATAATTTAAAATACATTATTGTCTTAAAAGTTGATTTAATTTTTTAGATTACCTAATTACCTTTTAAGTCTAGTATAATTTACTTTCTAATTAGCTAGATTCTCTAGATTAGCTTAGATAAAATCTAACATAATTAATCTAATTAATTTAATTAAAATTTATCTTTTATTTTTCTTGCTTTAAATAACCTAATATAACAAGAAAATAAATATACCTCATAACACTTAATTAATATAAAGAAACTAATTAAATCTTAAAAGAAATTTAACATGTTTGAACACCTTACTTTATTTGCATTGCATATTCATAATATACTTTAAGGACACAACCCATTAAATAAGATAAGGTAAGGATTTGAACACCCTTTCTTAGTCCATAAATCATCATTTTTCATATTGCATTAATCTAAACCTTAGCTTAAAATCAATTAGACATTGGCCCTTAAGGATATTTGAGCTCATTAGGATAATGAAATCTAAGAGTTAGATCGGGTTAGGGTTAGTCAATTTGACCGATGTCCAAGGCAAGTGGTTCAGGGATTACATTCCGAAGAAAGATGGTTACTTAATTGATTTCGTTAGCTTACCTGGTCAAGATAATCGATGTTTAAGGAAAGTAATGGGGGGACTTTCACTAACCTTATACTTACCTTGCCAATTGAGTGGCTAATTCTTTACTTGGAGGGCTTGAAGATGATCTTGGCAGTTAGGAGCTATTTAGATCCAGGTTAACCCTAGGAATAGACAGTCCATTCTTGCTTAACTTATTTGCTATTATAATTCAAACCATAATTAAAATACTCTCTTCTATCATCCTTAGATCTAGGATTCTCTAGACTTTCATCTTTAGAATTCTCTCTCCTTATTTTTTTAAATTTTTAAAATAAAATAAATAATAATTAGAGATGGATTTTTATGTTAAGCTATCTAGTAGAATAGATCATCTAGAAGCTAATACAAACTCTTCATATCCATCTTTTCTTCCTACACAATAAGTTTATGCAATTTATTTGAGCCCCACCCATTATGCAAGTGAATGCTTACATCAAATTCTTGAGTATATATATGAGTAAGTTCATTAAGATCAAATCTAAATTTCTTATAGATCAAAAAATAATCTATACTTTAACACTTACAATCCAAGCTGGGGGGCTCAACCAAATTTTTTGTGGTAATCACAACTAGTAGTTACCCCGATGCCACAAGGACCACATTCATGGTGCATATTATGATATGCCCTACCCACATTATCAATCTTCTTCAAATAACAATGAGTCAACTTTTGAAGAGAGAATTCAGCAAGCATTAAATGAGTTAGAACTCAATAATCAAACCTTACAACAAACCTATTATTGGAAATTATGTCCCAAAGCCAATCATCAGTCTATTGATGGTTGAGCTATTTTATAATTATAATTAATTTATTAATTAATAAAAATATTTTGATATCTTTTTCATCATAAGTTTACATCTTCTAATAAACTTCATTATTATAATGAAGTTCTTAGGACTGTTTAGTTTTGATAA
Source organism: Cocos nucifera (assembly GCA_006176705.1). Lineage (NCBI taxonomy): Eukaryota > Viridiplantae > Streptophyta > Magnoliopsida > Arecales > Arecaceae > Cocos > Cocos nucifera. The sequence continues at coordinate 334,702 of QRFJ01000770.1, forward strand.
AGAGATGATTTATCGATTAGTTCTTAAATTTATTTACGACCAAATGATAGGCTATTAATTAAGACAACAGCGTCTATCGAGCATAGATTGCTATATATCATATAGATTGGTTGTCCTCTTAACTAAGGAGTATGGAGATACTGGTATGGCATACAGGTAAGATGTATGGATACATCATTATTGAATGTGATCAACTCCAGAGCATTCTGCTATCGAGAATATCTTTGATGGAATATAGGTATAAGTATCCCTTAGATCTGAGATCACCTTAGTGACTTGAAAATAACTCACTATATTTTGATACCAGACTAATTGAATTTCTAATTCAGCAATGGAAGGCTTCTAGACACAGTCAAGTACTTACAAAGTCAGAATGTGATCAAGATGAAATTGACCACTCTAATAGTTGGAGAAGAATGTATCACTATATTTTAATATAGCAAAATCTTGGCCAAGGTAATCCATCAGATGGATTTGATATTTTGAAATACAATATGGACAACCTGATCAGAGTTGATAGTTAAACTTTGAGATATCCTATGAGCGTTATGGTTAAGGGGATGAATTATATGAAAATTATATCCACATGGGTTCTAAGGATGATGTTCTACTCCTTCGACCTATCCAACTATCGGGTATCACTACTTGATGGTCACTTTGATTAATATAGAAATTTAGTCCTATACTACTAGTTTAGATTCGGATCTATGAGGTCACACATATTAGAGTTTATAATCTGATCGAATGGTTGATCAATGATTAAGGATCGTTCTAGGATTAAACAATCAATATGATTGATGTTTAACCTAGTGCAAGTATTGTAGGAGGATTGATTAGCAATTAGATTAATTTGATTAAGCCAATAGACTAAGATTAAGTCTAATTAAATATAATTTAATTATATCTAATTTGGATTTGATTGGATTAAGTCCAATTGGTTTATTGGATAAGCCAAGTGCAAAAAAGAACTAGTCCTAGTCTAACTAGGATTCAAATTAACCCAATTTTCTAATTTGATTAGAAAATAAATCAAAATTAAATCTGATTTAATTATGTTCTTAAATGGGTTAGGGTCTTATTTAATTGGATAGATTTAATCTTTATTTTATTTGGTTAAAAGATCTTATTTGACCAAGTCAAAATTGGAGTCCTAGTGTGACTAGGACTCCCTATCACTTGCACCACTTAATCCTCACACCCCATGCCCTTTTTGTTTTGTTTCTTAAGTGAAAATTCTCCACTCCTATGGATTCGTGCCCTCTTTCTCTCCTCCTTTTCTCATAAGGCAATTTGTTGAAAGATCAAGTCAAAAGAGGAGTTAGTTTTGCTTAGGATTCTATGAGATAGAATCCTTGTTAACCAAACACCTTCTCTTGAGTGCCGCCCCCTCTTTTAATTAATTCTTCTCTTATTTCATAAAAATAATCTCCTTTTCTATGCACCCTCCCTTACTGGTCCATGCCAATAATTGTGGAGGAGTTACTGGTCCATGCCAATAATTGTGCCTAGTCTAGGATTTTGATCTAACTTGGACTCTTCTTTTTCTCTATTTATTGGATGAATTATGCTCTAATATTTTCATGGAATATAGGGCTTTGGGAGAGGTTTGGGGTGTGCAAAAATCAAAGAAAGAGGGTCCTTGGGCATGGGGGTTCCATAGGCACCAAACTAGGTGTTTAGGTGAGAGAAAAGAGAAGAAGAAGAGGGTCTTCTTCTAGGGCTATTTTATTTTCAATCTCTCCTCCTTTTTTTGAGATTTTTTTGTGAGAGTCTCAGATCAGTAAACTTTCATTTTTTTTTCATATTTTATAGAGTTCAAATTTCAAAGAAGGGAGCATCGGATCGACCATCGAAGAAGGATCAGCATAGTACTAGCATGCTGTGCTGATTTCCTGCATCGAACTTCAGATCAAAGATCGTAGGCTCATATGGATGACTCCAAGAGGTTGGACATGTGTGTGGCTCTTGACTTCATCCTCAAGCCTGGATCAGTAAGTTAGAATGTCTAACTTGCTCAGGTAATAGATCTAATCTATTAACTTCATACCTGCATTTGATGTAGTGTAGAACTTGGTTGATTTGATCAACCTTTTATATTCTTATTTGATTTTAATTTTTGATTTAATATCATACCTTGATTATGTAATTGATCTAAGATCTAGGTATTTATATATTTATTTAAATAAATATTTGATTTATTTAAGTCTTCTGCTGCAAGATCTTGAAAATGTTTTCTAGATCTACCTATAGAATCCTAGATCTGGTTCCTTCAATTGGTATCAAAGCAAGATTGTTATTACATGATTTTTGTATATGTTTAGATTATTTCTTAGATTAGATTTAATTTATAATATAATTATTAAATCTAAATTTTTTTAAAAAAATTTAGGTCTCATGAACTGCCATAAGGTTGTCCTACTATAAGGTTTACCCCTTACAGTGAATAAGTTGTCCTAGTTCGTGATGATCTGACTCTAATCATAAATTTATTAAATTTGATCTAATTTTATTTATAATTTAATAGATTTAAAATAATTTTAGATTTAAAAATAAAATATTTCAGATTGCACAGACTACCATAAGGTTGTCCTACTGTAAGATTTATCCCTTACAATGAATAGATTATCCTAGTATGTGCTGAACTAAAATATTGATCATAAAATTTTAAATTAGATCTAAGAAATTTTATGATCTGACTAAAAATATTTTAATCTAATTTTAATCTTTATAAATATATTAGATTTGATCTAGGAAGATTTATGATTGATTATTATTGAAACTATTTCAATTACATGAACCTATTTAGATTAGATCTAAAGTAGATTTATGTTTATGTTACTTGCATATTGATTATGAATCAAATATGGAACTTGGTTGATAGAACTATGTTGTAAAAATATTTTACAAACATGAAAACTATTTTCAGAAAGCCAAACCCCAACCCTCAGTCCAAAACTTAATTAAGAATTAAGAAGTTATTTGATTAGATTCTAGGATTGTAAATTAAAGATCCTATGACACAAATCATAACACATTGGGTTAATGGGTTAGTAGGGATTAGGTTCATTAATTGGGTTAGACCTAAGATTAGATTAAAGAATGGACTTAATTAGAGAATTGACTAAATCTAATCAATTATTATCTTAGATTAGGTCAAGGATTCTCTAAATCAATTGCAATAGTTATAGTTGGTCAAGTCCATATCTTTAACAAGACCCAAGATGGAATTGATTCTTGGCTACGCAGTCTAGCATGATCTATTAGGTTGATCTAATTGAAACTAATTAAACTAGTTGATATCTAAGATAAACCAGACCAGTGGTTTTTATTTGGTAGCTTGTTTACCTGGCCATTTCTGTTGGTGTCTAAGGCAAGCCAAGAAGATCCTTCCATTGATCGAACTTACCTAACCTATTGGTGAGATTATATTTTGATCAGATCATTTAACTATTCGAGCTGATCCATGTCAACTAGGTAAATCAGTTTGATTGATTTAGGTGCTCCTAGACTAGCCTATTAGTGATCTCCCTTAAGCTGACTTGGTGAAGATAGTGAGAGGATCATGATAAGCTGGTTAATCTGACCTACTCACTTCTATAAATTAAATCCTCTAAAATTACTAGGTTCCTAAAATGAAATAGTTATATAATAACTGGATCATAGCCTCCCATTAAAGTGGATGATAATGGATCCATCAATTGGATAATCATTGGAGGCCCAAAGGCCTGGTGCTTATCGATTGATGGAATTATCATTTATTATATGATCTCTTAGATACATCTTTCTAAATGGTGGTCAGGTGGGCCAACCAAAGTTGGGCCTGATCATTTATTTGTTGGATGGGCCAAGTATGGTCATGTTAATAGTTGGACCTAACTGGATCCTTTTCTAAGAAGGCTAAAGCAAACTGATTAAGGCCTGGGGCAAAATTTAATTACTAAATATTATTTTGAGAAATAATTGGTTATGAACTTATCCTTAGATGTACATGGGTGGGCCAATCAAAGATGGACTTGTGTACAGTCTATGTGGATTCTAGTACCTACTAAGGAATTAGGGTAATTCCTTGAATTGAAGGTAGAGGCTATCAATTCGAATAAAATAGTAGGAGAAATCTTTTGATTAAAGTCTAAATCTTTAGGTTTAATGAATCAATTACTAATTAGGTTTTGATTTTTCATTGTGTAGATATGGCCACTTCTCTATCGCTCCGATCATTATTGGATAATGATAAGTTAGTAGAACCTAACTTCGGTAGCCGATACCAAAAGTTGAAGATTGTCCTGAAGCATGAACGGATCCTATATGTATTGACGGATCCTGCACTTAAGGAGCCAGCTGCCAATGCATGTGGAACAGTCAGAGACACTTATTAGAAGTGGCTCAGTGATCAAACCACGGTGCACTGCACTATGCTAGCTGCGATGAGCGATGAGTTTAGTCATAGGTTTGAGATAGCTCAGCCAAATGAAATGCTCCAAGTGTTGGAGGATTCTTTTGGCACACTCGATGACATTGAGAGGCACAAGACTAGTTACACCATCTTCAATGCCAGAATGCAGGATGGAGCCTCTATTACTGATCATGTACTGTATATGATCGAGCTTGATAGAGTGCTTAAGCAAACTCGACTTTCCCTTGCATGAAGAATTTGAGAAGGATGCAATACTGAACTCGCTGCCAAAGTCCTATCTCCCTTTCCTTACTCATTATAGAATGACAAAGCCTAAAGTAAACTACCATGCCATGGCTTACTGGGGTTACTTCAAAACATTGAGAAGGATCACCAGCTCCATAAAGAGTCGGTGAACTTAGTGGGAGGTTCATCTTCTGATTCTCGACCCTTTGGAAAAGAAAAGAAGAATAAGAAGAAGAAAACAAAGAAGGTGCAAGTTCAGGCTGGGACATCAGTACAGGACCAGACCAGAAAGATCAAGCTCGATAAGAGTCAAGCTGAATGCTTCTTTTGCAACAAGTAGGGGCATTGAAAGAGGAACTATCCTCAGTACATTGTCTCCCTAAATCCGAACAGGCAGAAAAAGAAGCAAGCTATTGCTGGATAAGATATTTATATGATAACTCCTTGCAATTTCTCTATTTATATATTACTGACTAGATATTGGATACCGGTAGTCCTTATCATATTTGCAATTCATTGTAGGGGTTACAGGTCAGTAGAAGATTCGAGCAAGGCGAGAGATTCCTAAATGTTGGAAATGGAAGACCAGTTCCAGTTCTAGCTTTAGGAATTTTGAAACTTGCATTTGAATCTCATACCATTCTTCTTAGTGATTATCATTTTTGTCCTAGTTTCTTTATAAATATCATTTCTATAGACTTTTTGGCCATGAATAATTATAAAATTTTAATAAAGAAATAAGTTTGTAATGTCATTATGAATGGTATTACTGCTTTCTATGGATAATTGAATAATGGTGTATATATGCTATCACAACCTAATAATGTAGTCTATTCTACTGGCAAGCACCCTAGATTAGATAGTGTATCAGATCTACTTATGGCACTATAGGCTAGGTCATATAAATAAGAATAAGATAAACAGGTTGACTCAAGAGGAAATCCTCGAAGTCAATATTATGAATCACTTCCAACCTGTGAGTTCTATCTTCTTGGTAAAATGACCAAGTCACCTTTTACTGAAAAAGGTGAGAGAGCCAATGAGCTCTTAGGTCTAGTACATACTGATGTATGTGGACCAATGTGCACAAATGCCAGAGGTGGATATGTCTACTTCATCACTTTCATTGATGATCTATCTAGATATGGATATATATATTTGATGAAACATAAGTCGGATTCTTTTGAAATATTAAAACGATTCCAAAGTAAAGTAGAAAAACAAACTGGGAAGAGTATTAAAACTCTTCGATCTGATCGAGGAAGAGAATAGCTTTTTGGTGAGTTTCTCACATATCTAGGAGAGAATAGAATTCTCTTCCAATGGACTCCTCCTGAAACACCATAGCATAATGGTGTGTCTGAAAGGAGGAATCAAACTTTGTTAGACATGGTTCGATCCATGATAGAATTTGCCAGCTTGTCGATGTTCTTCTGAAGATATGCATTCAAATTGGCTTGTTATCTATTAAATAGGATTCCAAGTAAGTCTGTAGTTAAAACCCCATATGAGATATGGATAGGGCGTAAGCCAGCACTTTCACACCTTAGGGTTTGGGGGTGCCCGACTTATGTCAAATGGTTAGTTGCAGACAAACTTAAGCCTAGGTCTGACAAGTGTACATTCATAGGATACCCAAAAGAAACCAAAGGATACTATTTCTACCATGCTAAATAATAAAAGATGTTCGTCAGCCTTAGAGCAATCTTTTTGGAAAAGAAGTTCCTTGGTGAAGGAACTGTTGCCTCTAAGGTTGAACTTGATGAAATTTAATAGGTAGAAAATCTGACACAGAATATTGAATCTAAGTTGGATTTGATCAGATCAGATCTAAAGCTTAGTGAATCCACACCATTAATGTGATCCGATAGAGTATCGCGCCATCCAAATAGATACTATGAATTCTTTGTGTGGGATGGTGATCCCATCGAACTCGATGAGAACGATGAGGATCTGATCACTTATATGGATGCGATGTAGAGATCCGACTCTGAGAAATGGCTAGAAGCCATGAGATCTGAAATGGATTTCATGAAGGTCAATGATGTATGGACATTAATTGATCCACCTAAAGGGGTTAAACCCATTGGGTGTAAATGGGTCTTCAAAAGGAAGAGGGGCGTGATGAAAAGATGGAGACCTATAAAGCCCGTCTGGTTGCCAAAGGATATCATCAACATTATGATATTGACTATGATGAGACGTTCTTCCTGTGGCAATGCTCAAGTGCATTTGGATCATGCTTGCCATTGCTACCCATCTGGACTATGAGATTTGGTAGATGGATATGAAGACAGCTTTCCTAAATGGAGAGATGACCGAAGAGGTGTATGTGATACAACCTGAAGGGTTCACATCCATAAATGAGTCCAAGGTGTGCAAGCTTTAAAGATCTATTTACGGATTGAAGCAGGCATCTCAGAGTTGGAACATACATTTTGATAAAGTGATCAGAACGTATGGCTTCGTTAAGAATGGAGAAGAATCCTACATTTATAAATGGACAAATGGTCCAGCAGTAGTATTCCTTATTTTGTACGTGGATGACATTCTCTTAATCAAAAATGATATCCCCGCACTACAAGGAATAAAAGTCTGGTTGTCATCATAGTTCTCCATGAAGGACTTGGGTGAAGCATCCTACATCATAGGGATGAAGATCTATAGGGATAGATTTAAAAGGATGCTTGGTATATCTCAGTCCACGTACATAGAAACTGTGCTGAAGAGGTTCAGCATGGAGAATTTCAAAAAGGGTTATCCCCCAATAGGCCAAGAAATTTCTCTCTAAGAAGGATTGTCCGACAACTCCTGAAGAGAGAGAGCATATGAGTAGAACTTCATTTGCTTCGACAGTGGGGTCTATTATATATGCAATGATATGTACAAGATCAGACATGGCATACTCACTAGGAGTGGTGAGTAGATACTAGTCTGACCCAGAGAAAATTATTAGAAGGTGGTTAAAACCATCCTTAAATATTTGAGAAATACTAAGGATCAATGGTTGGTTTATGGTGAGTCAGATCTGAAGCTTGTGGGGTTTACAGACATCAACTTTCAATCTGATCATAATGACAGTAAAAGTGTATCGGAGTATATCTTTACTCTAAATGGTGGAGCCATCTGTTGAAAAAGTTTCAGACAGCATACAGTGGCTGACTCTGTTTGTAAAATAGAGTACATGGCAGCATCAGATGCAGCAAAGAAAGCTGTGTGGCTGAGGAAGTTTATCACTGAGCTCGAAGTAACATCCTTCATTGATGGTTCAGTCCTGCTCTACTACAACAGCACTGGCACCATAACTCAAGCAAAGGAATTGAAGGCACACCAGTAGACAAAGTATATTCTATACCATTTTTATTTGATCCGTGAAATCATGGATTGTGGTGACATCGATCTTCAGAAGATCGATGAAAAGAAGAACCTAGCCAACCCCTTCACTAAAGCCCTAGCAATCAAGGAGTTCGACAATCATAAGTCGACTATGGATATTAGATACTATGTCGAGTGGCTTTAGGACAAGTGGGAGTTATTGAGAATTATGTCCCAAAGTCAATCATCAGTCTATTGACGATTGAGCTATTTTATAATTATAATTAATTTATTAATTAATAAAAATATTTTGCTATCTTTTTCATCATAAGTTTACATCTTCTAATGAACTTCATTGATGTAATGAAGTCCTTAGGACTATTTAGTTTCGATAAAGAGAGGATTTATCGATTAGTTTCTAAATTTATTCACGATCAAATGATAGACTGTTAATTAGCACAACAGTGTCTATCGAGCACAGGTTGCTATATGTCATATAGGTTGATTGTCCTCTTAACCATAGAGTGTGGAGACACTGATATGGCATACAGATGAGATGTATGGGTACATCATCATAGAACATAACCAACTTTAGAGCATTCTGCTGTCGAGAATGTCTCTAATGTGATATAGGTATAAATATCTCTTAGATCTGAGATCACCCCAGTGACTTGCAGAAACTCACTGTGCTTTGGCATCGGAGTAACTAAATTTTTAATTCAATAATGGAAGACTTCTAGGCACAGTCAAGTACTTACGAGGTCAAAGTATGATCAAGATAGAATTGACCACTCCAAGAGTTGGAGAAGAATGTATCACTGTATTTCAATATAGCAAACCTTGGCCAGGATAATCAATCAGATGAATTTGATATTTTGAAATACAATGTGGATAATCTAATCAAAGTTGATAGTTGAACTCTGAGGTGTCCTACGAGCATTGTGGTCAAGGGGATGATAAAGAAACCAAATCTAGGGTTTCACAGGTAGATCTTGAAACTATTTCAAGATCTTACAGTGAAAGACTTAAATAAATTTAAAATTTATTTAAATAACCATGTAAACACCTAGATCTCAAATCTATTACATGATTAAGGTATTATATTAAATCAAAAATTAAAATTAAATAAGAAAAAAAAGGTTGATCAAATCAACATAGATCTACACTACATCAAATGTAGGTATGAAGTTTATAGATCAGATCTATTACCTAAGTAAGTTAGACATTCTAACTTACTGATCTGAACTTGAGAATGAAGTCATGAGCCGCACATACATCCAACCTCTAGGAGTCATCCACACAATCTTATGATCTCTGATCTGAAGTCCGACGCAGAAAATCAGCACAGCATGCTAGTACTGTGCTGATCCTTCTTCGACGGTCGATCCAATGCTTCTTTCTTCAAAATTTGAACTCTCCAAAATATGAGAAGGAAGATGAGAGTTTACTGATCTGAGACTCTCTTAAAAAAAAAACTCAAAAGAAAGGAGAAGAGATTGAAAATAAAATAGCCCTAGAAGAAGACCCTCTTCTTCTCTTTTCTCTCACCTAAATACCTAGTTTGGTGCCTAAGGAACCCCCATGCCCAAGGACTCTCTTCCTCTAATTTTTGCACACCCCAAACCTCTCCCAATGCTCTATATTTCATGAAAAAATTAGAATAAAATTCATCCAATAAATAGGAAAAAAGAAGAGTCCAAGTTAGGTCAAATTTCTAGACTAGGAATATCCAAATATGGAAAGTTGTTAGGGCGCCCAACTCTTAGGCACCTCCTCCATAATTTTTGGCATGGACTAGCAAGGGAGGGTGCACAAAAAATGAGATTGTTTTCATGGAATAAGATAAGAATTAATTAAAAGAGGGGGAGGCACTCAAGGGAAGATGTTTTGGTCAACAAGGATTCTATCTCATAGAATCCTAAGCAAAAACCAATTCCTCCTTTGACTTGGTCTTCCACCTAACTTCCAAATATGACTTCGAGGGAGAGAGGGGGCATGAAAATCAGGAGGAAGGGATTTTCCTTGAAAAATACCAAAAAAATAGGTATGAGAGCATTGGGATCAAGATGGCGCAAGGAGATAGGGAGTCCTAGTCACACTAGGACTCCTGTTTTGATTTGGTCAAACAAAATCTTTTAACCAAATAAAATCAAGATTAAATCAATATAATTAAATAAGATCCTAATACATTTAAGGACTTAATTAAATTAAATTAAATTATATTTAATTTTAATTTATTTTCTAATTAAATTAAAAAATTTGGTTAATCCGAGTCCTAGTTAGACTAGGACTAGTTCTTCCTTGCACTTGGCTTATCTAATAAATCAATTGGACTTGATCCAATCAAGTCCAAACTAAATCTAATTAAATCATATTTAATTAGACTTAATCTCAACCTATTGGCTTAATTAAATTAAGCTAATTAGCAATCCAATTGCTAATCGATTCTTCTATAACACTTGGACTAGGTTAAACACAAATCGTATTGATTGTTTAATCCTATAATGATTCTTAATCATTGATAAACCATCCGATTAGATCATAAGCTCTAATGTGTGTGACCTCATAGGTCTAAACCTAAGCTAGTAGCATGAAAATAAATTTTTGTACCAATCGAAGTGACTATCTAGTAATGATATCCGATAGTTGGGTAGATCGAAGGTGTAGAATACCATCCTTAGAACCTATGCGGATATAGTTTTCATATAATTCATCCTCTTGACCACAATGCTCATAGGACACATTAGAGTTCAACTATCCACTCTGATAAGGTTGTCCACATTATATTTTAAAATATCAAATCTATCTGATGGATTATCCTGGCCAAGGTTTTGCTATATTGAAATACAGTGATACATTCTTCTCCAACTCCATCTTGATCATACTTCGACTTCATAAGTACTTGACTGTGCCCAGAAGCCTTCCATTGCTGAATTAGAAATTCAGTTAGTCCAGTACCAAAGTATGGTAAGTTGCTTGCAAGTCACTGAGGTGATCTTAGGCTAAGGGATACTTATACCTATATTCCATCAGAGACATTCTCGATAGCAGAATGCTCTAGAGTTGGTCACATTCAGTAACGATGTACCCATACATCTCACCTATATTGCATAATAGTGTCTCCACATACCTTGGTTAAGAGGACAACCAACATATATGGCATATAGCGACCTATGCTCAATAGAGGCTGTCGTCCTAATTAACAGCCTATTATTTGAGCATGAACAAATTTAATAACTAATCTATAAATCCTCTCTTTATCAAAACTAAATAGTCCTAAGCACCTCATCACAACAATGAAGTTTATTAGAAGATATAAACTTATGATGAATAAAGATGTCAAAATATTTTTCATTAATTAATAAATTAATTAAAATATCTCAACCATCAACAGGCTGATGATTGGCTTTGGGACATAATTTTCAACAACTTTCACTTGTCCTAAAGCCACTCGACACAATATCTAATATCCATCTTTGACTTATGGTTTTCTTACTCCTTGATTGCCAAGGCTTTTAGTGAAGGGGTCGGCTAGGTTCTTCTTTCCATCGATCTTCTGAAGATCGACGTCACCACGATCCATGATCTCATAGACCAAATGGAAGTGACACAGAATATGCTTTGTTTGCTGGTGTGCCTTTGGTTCTCTTGCTTGAGCTATGGCACCAGTGTTATCGTAGTAGAGCAGGATTGGACAATCAATGGAGGGTGCTACTACGAGCTCGATGATGAACTTCCTCAATCACATAACTTTCTTTGCTGCATCTAATGCTGTCATGTACTCTGCTTCACAAATAGAGTTAGCCACTGTATGCTGCTTAGAACTTTTTCAGTAGATGGTTCCACCATTTAGAGTAAAGATATATTCCGACACACTTTTACTATCATTATGATCAGATTGAAAGCTAGAGTCTGTAAACCCCACAAGCTTTAGATCTGACTCACCATAAACCAACCATTGGTCTTTAGTATTTCTTAAATACTTAAGGATGGTTTTAACCACCTTCCAATGATTTCCTCTAGGATCAGACTAGTGTCTACTCATTACTCCTAGTGAGTATGTCACATCTGATCTCGTACATGTCATTGCATACATAATAGACCCCACTGTCGAAGCATATGGAATTCTACTCATATGCACTCTTTCTTTAGGTGTTGTCAGACAATCCTCTTAGAGAGAGAAATTTCTTAGTCTATCGAAAGATAGCCCTTTTTGAAATTCTCCATGCTAAACCTCTTCAGCATAATTTCTTTGTACGTGGATTGGGATATACCAAGCATCCTTTTAGATCATCCCTATAGATCTTCATCCCTAAGATGTAGGATGCTTCACCTAAGTTCTTCATGGAGAACTGTGATAACAACCAGATTTTTATTCCTTATAGTGCGGGGATGTCATTCTCGATTAAGAGAGTATCATCCACGTACAAAATAAGGAATACCACTGCTAGACCATTTATCCATTTGTAAATATAGGATTCTTCTTCATTCTTAACGAAGTCATACGTTTTGATCACTTTATCGAAATGCATGTTCCAACTCTGAGATGCCTGCTTCAATCCATAAATGGATCTCTAAAGCTTGTACATCTTGGACTCATCTATGGATGTGAATTCTTCAAGTTGTATCATATACACCTCTTCGGTCTGCTCTCCATTTAGGAAAGCTATCTTCACATCCATCTACTAGATCTCATAGTCTAGATGGGCAACAATGGCAAGCATGATCTGAATGGACTTGAGCATTGTCACAGGAGAGAGTGTCTTGTCATAGTCAACACCATAATGTTGATGATACCCCTTGGCAATCAGACGGACTTTATAGATCTCCATCTTTCCGTCTGCGCTCTTCTTCCTTTTGAAGATCCATTTACACCCAATGCGTTTAGCCCCTTTATGTGGGTCAACTAATGTCCATACATCATTGACCTTCATGGAATCCATTTCGAATCTTATGGCTTCTAGCCATTTCTTAGAGTTGGATCTCTGCATCGCATCCATGTAAGTGATCGGATCCTCATTGTTCTCATCAAGTTTGATGTGATCACCATCTTGGACTAAGAATCTATAGTATCTGTCTGGATGGTGGAGTACTATACTGGATTGCCTTAATGGTGTGGGTTCGTTAAGCTTTGAATCTAATCTGATCAAATCCAACTTAGGTTCAACATTCTGTGTTGGACTTTCTACCTATTGAACTTCATCAAATTCAACCTCAGAGGCAACAGTTCCTTCATCAAGAAACTTCTTTTCCAAAAAGGTTATCCTAAGGCTAACGAACACCTTTTGTTCATCAGCATGATAGAAATTTTATCCTTTGGTCTCTTTTGGATACCCTATGAATGTACACTTGTCAGACCTAGATCCAAGTTTATCTGTAACTAACTGTTTGACATAAGCCGGGCACCCCCAAATTCTAAGGTGTGAAAGTGCTGGCTTACGCCCTGTCCATATCTCATATGGGATTTTAACTACAGACTTACTTGAAACCCTATTTAATAGATAACAAGCCGATTTGAGTGCATATCCCCAGTAGGATATCGACAAGCTGGCAAATCTCATCATGGATCAGACCATGTCTAATAAAGTTCGATTCCTCCTTTCAGATATACCATTATGCTATGGTATTCCAAGAGGAGTTCATTGGGAGAGAATTTCATTCTCTCCTAGATATATGAGAAACTCACCAGAAAGGTATTCTCCTCCTCAATCAGATCGAAGAGTTTTAATACTCTTTTTAGTTTATTTTTCTACTTCACTTCAAAATCATTTGAACATTTCAAAAGAGTCCGACTTATGTTTCATCAGATAGACATATCCATATCTAGATAGATCAACTATGAAAGTGATGAAGTAGACATATCCACCTCTAGCACTTGTGCTCATTGGTCCACATACATCAGTATGTACTAGACCTAAGAGCTCATTGGCTCTCTCACCTTTTTCAGTAAAAAATAACTTGATCATTTTACCAAGAAGATAGGACTCATAGGTTAAAAGTGTTTCACAATCATTAACTTAGAGGATTCCCTCTTGAGTCAACCTATTTATCTTATTCTTATTTATATGACCTAGCTTACAGTGCCATAAGTAGATATCTGATACACTATCTAATCTAGGATGCTTGCTAATAGAATAAACTACATTAACAGGTTGTGATAACATATATACACCATTATTCAATTATCCACAAAAAGCAGTAACACCATTCATAATGATATTACAAACTCATTTCTTTATTGAAATTTCATAATTGTTCATGGCCAAAAGGCCTGCAGAAATGATATTTAAAAAGAAACTAGGATAGAAATGATAATCACTAAGAACAACAGTATGAGATTCAAATATAAGTTTCAAAATTTCTAAAGCTAGAACTAGAACTGATCTTCCATCTCCAATGTTCAGGAATCTCTCATCTTGCTCGAATCTTCTACTAACCTGCAACCCCTACAACGAATTGCAAATATAGTAAGGGCTACCGATATCCAATACCCAATCAGTAATATCATAAATAAAAAAATTGCAAAGAGTTATCATATAAATATCTTGCCCAGCAATAGCTTGCTTCTTTCTCTGCCTGTTCGAGTTCAGGGAGGCAATGTACTGAGGATAGTTTCTCTTTCAGTGCCCCTGCTTCTTACAAAAGAAGCATTCAGCTTGACTCTTATCGAGCTTGGTCTTTGGGATCTGAGCCTGCATAGGTGTCCTAGCATGAACATGCACCTTCTTGGCTTTATTCTTCTTATTCTTCTTCCCTTTCCCAAAGGATTGAGAACGAGAAGGCAAACCTCCCACTAAGTTCACCGACTCCTTATGGAGTTGGTGATCCTTCTCAAAATTCTAAAGTAACCCTAGTAATCTGTGGCAGTTCACTTCAGGCTTTGACATTCTATAATGTGTATGAAATGGGAGATAAGACTTGGACAGGGAGTTCAACATTGCATCTTTTCTAAGTTGTTTGTGTAAGAAAAAGCCGAGCTTGCTCAAGCGCTCTATCAACTCGATCATGTACAATACATAATCATTGATGGAGGCATCATCCTACATTTTGGTATTGAAGATGGTACAACTAGTCTTGTGCCTCTCAACATCATTGGGTGTGCCAAAAGAATCCTCCAACACTTGGAGCATTTTGTTTAGTTGAACTATCTCAAACTTATGATTAAACTCATCACTCATCACAGCCAATATAATGCAACGCACCATGGTTCGGGTACCGAGCCACTTCTAATAAGTATCTCTAACTGTTCCACGTGCATTGCCAGTTGGCTCCTCAGGTGTAGGATCCGTCAACACATATAGGATCCATTCATGCTCCAAGATAATCTTCAAATTTTGGTATCAGCTATCGAAGTTGGATTCCACCAACTTATCATTGTCCAACAATGATCAGAGCGATAGAGAAGTGGCCATGTCCGCACAAAGGAAAACCAAAGCCTAATTAGTAATTTATTCATTAAACCTAAAGATTAGGACTTTAATCAAAAGGTTTTTCCCACTATTATATTCAAATTAGTATCCTCTACCTCCAATTTGAGGAATTATCCTAATTTCTTAGTGGGTACTAAAATCCATATAGACTATATACAAGCTCAATATTGGTTGGCCCATCCATGTACATCTAAGGGTAGGTTCATAACCAATTATTTCTTTAAATAATTTTCAGTAATTAAATTTTGCCCTAGGCCCTGATCAGTTGGCTTTGGCCTTCTCAAAAAAGGATCTAGTTAGGTCCAACCATTAACATTACCATACTTAGCCCATCCAACTAATGAATGATCAGGCTCAACTTTGGTTGACCCATCTGACCACCATTTAGAAAGATGTATCCAAGAGATTATATAATGAATGATAATTCCATCAACTGATAAGCACCAGGCCTTTAGGCCTCCAATGATTATCCAACTAATGGATCTATTATCATCCACTTTAATGGGAGGCTATGATCCAATTATCATATAACTATTTCATTTTAGGAATCTAATAATTTTAGAAAATTTATTTATAGAAGTGAGTAGGTCAGATTAACTAGCTTGTCATGATCCTCCTACTAACTTCATCAAGTTAGCTTAAGGAAGATCATTAATAGGCTGTTCTAGGAGCACCTAAATCAGTCAAACTGATTTACCTAGCTGACATGGGTTAGCTTGAATAGTCAAGCAATCCGATCAAAACATAATCTCACCAAGAGGCCAGATAAGTTTGATCAATGGAAGGGTCTGCCAGGCTTGCCTTAGACACCATCAAAAATAGACAGGTAAGTGAGCTACCAATTAAAAACCATTAGTCTAGTTTACCTTAGATACCAACTGATTTAATTAGTTTCAATTAGATCAACCTAACAGTTCGTGCTAGATCGTGTAGCCAAGAATCAAGTCCATCTTAGGTCTTGTTAAAGACATGGACTTGACCAACTACAACTATTATAATTGATCTAGAGAATTCTTGATCTAATCTAAGACAACAATTGATTAGATTTAGTCAATTTTCTAATTAAGTTCATTCTTTAATCTAACCCTAGGTCTAACCCAATTAATAGACCTAATTTCTACTAACCCATTTAACCCAATGTGTTATGATTTGTGTCTTAGGATCTTCAATTCGCAATCCAAGATCTTAATCAATCAACTTTTTAATTCTCAATTAAGTTTTAGGCTAAGGGTTGGGGTTCGACTTTTCAAAAATAATTTTTATATTTATAAAATATTTTTATAATATGGTTTTATCAATCAAGTTGCATGTTTGATTCATAATCAATATGTAAATAAAATAAATATAAAACTACTTTAGATCTAATTTAAATAGGTTCATGTAATTGAAATAGTTTCAATAATAATCAATCATAAACCTTTCTAGATCAAATCTAACATATTTATGATGATTGAAATTAGATTAAAATATTTTTAATTAGATCATAAAATTTCTTAGATCTAATCTAAAATTTTATGATCAATATTTTAGATCAGTACGTACTAGGATAACCTATTCACTGTAAGAGATAAACCATACAGCAGGACAACCTTATGGCAGTCCGTGCAATCTAAAATATTTTATTTTTTTAATTTTAGATTTAATAATTAGATTATAAATTATATCTAATCTAAAAAATAATATAAATATGTACAAAAATCATATAACAAGAACCTAAGCACTGATACCAATTGAAGGAACAAGATCTAAGGTTTCACAGATAGATCTTGAAATTTTTTCAAGATCTTGCAGCAAAAGATTTAAATAAATCTAAAACTTATTTAAATAATCATGTAAACACCTAGATCTCAGATCTATTACATGATTAAGGTATGATATTAAATCAAAAATTAAAATCAAATAAGAAAAAAAAAGGTTGATCAAATCAACCTAGATCTACACTACATGAAATGCAAGTATGAAGTTTATAGATCAGATCTATTATCTGAGCAAATTAGATGTTCTAACTTACTGATCCAGGCTTGAGAATGAAGTCATGAGATGCACATACATCCGGCCTCTAGGAGTCATCCACACGAGCCTATGATCTCTGATCTAAAGTTCGATGCAGAAAATTAGTACAGCATGCTAGTACTGTGCTGATCCTTCTTCAACGATCGATCCGATACTTTTTTTTTCAAAATTTGGATTCTCCAAAATATGAGAAGGAAGATGAGAGTTTTCTGATCTGAGACTCTTTTTTAAAAAAAAACTCAAAAGAAAGGAGGAGAGATTGAAAATAAAATAGCCTTAGAAGAAGACCCTCTTCTTCTTCTCTTTTCTCTCACCTAGACACCTAGTTTGGTGCCTATGGAACCCCCATGCCCAAGGACCCTCTTCCTCTAATTTTTGCACACCTCAAACCTCTCCTAAATCTCTATATTCTACAAAAAAATTAGAACAAAATTCATCCAATAAATAGAGAAAAAGAAGAGTCCAAGTTAGGTCAAATTCTTAGACTAGGAATATCTAAACATAGAAAGTTGTTGAGGTGCCCAACTCTTGGGCACCTCCTCCATAATTTTTGGCATGGACCAGAAAGGGAGGGCACACAAAAAAAGATATTATTTTCATAGAACAAGAGAAGAATTAATTAAAAGAGGAGGTGGTACTCAAGGGAAGATATTTTGGTCAACAAGAATTCTATCTCACAGAATCCTAAGCAAAAATCAATTCTTCCTTTGACTTGGTCTTCCACCTAACTTCTAAATATGGCTTGGAGGGAGAAAGGGGGCATGAAAATTAGGAGGAAGGAATTTTTCATAAAAAGTATCTGAAAAATAGGTATGGGAGTGTTGGGACCAAGGTGGCGCAAGGAGATAGGGAGTCCTAGTCACACTAGGAGTCCTATTTTGGTTTGGTCAAACAAGATCTTTTAACCAAATAAAATTAAGATTAAACCAACCCAATTAAATAAGACCCTAACTCATTTAAGGACTTAATTAACTTAAATTAAATTATATTTAATTTTGATTTATTTTCTAATCAAATTAGCAAATTGGGTTAATCCGAGTCCTAGTTACACTAGGACTAGTTCTTCCTTGCACTTAGCTTATCCAATAAACCAATTGGACTTGATCCAATCAAGCCCAAACTAAATTTAATTAAATTATATTTAATTAAACTTAATCTCAACCATTGGCTTAATCAAATTAAGTCAATTAGCAATTTAATTGCTAATCGATCCTCCTGCAATACTTGCACTAGGTTAAACACCAATCGTATTGATTATTTAATCCTAGAACGATTCTTAGTGTTGATCAACAATCAGATCAGATCATAAGCTCTAATGTATGTGATCTCATAGGTTGAAATCTAAGTCGGTAGCACAAAAATAAATTTCTATACCAATCAAAGTGACCATCTAGCAATGATACCTGACGGTAGGATAGATCGAAGGTCTAGAACACCATCCATAGAATCCATGCAGATATAGTTTTCATATAATTCATCCCCTTGACCACAATGCTCATAGGACACATCAGAGTTCAACTATCAACTCTGATCAGGTTGTCCACATTGTATTTCAAAATATCAAATCCATTTGATGGATTACCCTGGCCAAGGTTTTGCTATATTGAAATACAGTGATACATTCTTCTCCAACTCTTGAAGTGGTCAATTCCATCTTGATCATACTCTAACTTTGTAAGTACTTGATTGTGCCCAGAAGTCTTCTATTGCTGAATTAGAAATTTAGTTAGTTTGGTACCAAAGCATAATGAGTTGCTTGCAAGTCACTGAGGTGATCTCAGGTCTAAATGAAACTTATACCTATATCCCATCAGAGACATTCTCGATAGTAGAATGCTCTAGAGTTGGTTATGTTCAATGATGATGTATCCATACATCTCACCTGTATACCATACTAGTGTCTCCATATACTTTAGTTAAGAGGACAACTAACCTATATGGCATATAGCGACCCATGCTCGATAGACGCTGTCATCCTAATTAACAATCTACCATTTGGTCATGAATAAATTTAAAGACTAATCGATAAATCATCTTTTTATCGAAACTAAATAGTCCTAAGCACTTTATCACAATAATGGAGTTTATTAGAAGTTGTAAACTTATGATGAAAAAGGATACCAAAATATTTTTTATTAATTAATGAATTAATTATAATATCTCAACCATCAATAGGCTGATGATTGGATTTGGGACATAATTTCTAATAGATAAATTATATGAAAACTATATCTACATGGACTCTAAGGATGGTGTTCTATACCTTCGACCTATCCGATCGTTGGATATCATTGCTAGATGGTCACTTTGATTGGTACATAAATTTATTTCTATGCTATCAGCCTATGTTTGGATCTATGAGGTCACACACATTAGAGCTTATAATCTGATTGGATGGTTATCAATGATTAAGAATCATTATAGGATTAAACAATCAATACGATTGGTATTTAACCTAGTGCAAGTATTGTAGGAGGATCGATTAGCAATTGGATTATTAATTAGCTTAATTTGATTAAATCAATAGGTTGAGATTAAGTATAATTAAATATAATTTAATTAGATTTGATTTGGACTTGATTGAATCAAGTTCAATTGATTTATTAGATAAGCCAAGTGCAAGGAAGAACTAGTCCTAGTCTAACTAGGATTCGGATTAAACCAATTTTCTAATATGATTAGAAAATAAATAAAAATTAAATATAGTTTAATTTAATTTAATTAAGTTCTTAAATGGGTTAGGGTCTTATTTAATTAGGTTGGTTTAATCTTGATTTTATTTGGTTAAAAGATCTTGTTTGACCAAGTTAAAATAGGAGTCCTAGTGTGACTAGGACTCCCTATCACTTGCGCCACTTAATCATCACGCCCCATGTCTTTTTTATTTTATTTCTTATGTGAAAATTCTCCACGCCCATGGATTCCCATGCCCTCTTTCTCTTATCTTTTTCTCATAAGGCAATTTGTTGGAAGATCAAGTCAAAAGAGGAGTTAGTTTTGCTTAGGATTCTATAAGATAGAATCCTTATTGACCAAAACACCTTCCCTTGAGTGCCGCTCTCTTTTTTAATTAATTCTTCTCTAATTTTATAAAAATAATCTCTTGTTTTGTGCACCCTTCCTTGCTGGTCCATGCCAATAATTATGGAGGAGGCACCCAAGAGTTGGGTGCCCCAACAACTTTCAATGTTTGGATATTCCTAGTCTAGGATTTTGATCTAACTTGGACTCTTTTCTCTCTCTATTTATTGAAAAAAATTTATTCTAATTTTTTTATAAAATATAGAGCTTTGAGAGAGGTTTGAGGTGTGCAAAAATTAGAGAAAGAAGGTCCTTGGGCATGGGGGTTCCGTAGGTACCAAACTAGGTGTCTCGGTGAGAGAAAAGAGAAGAAGAAGAGGGTCTTCTTTTAGGGCCATTTTATTTTCAATCTCTCCTCCTTTTTTTGAATTTTTTTCTGAGAGAGTCTTAAATCAGTAAACTCTCATCTTTCTTCTCATATTTTGAAGAGTCTAAATTTTAAAAAAGAGAGCATCGGATCGACCGTCGAAGAAGGATCCATAGTACTAGCATGCTGTGCTGATTTCCTGCATCGGACTTCAGATCAAAGATTGTAGGCTCATGTGGATGACTCCTAGAGGCCAGATGTGTGTACGGCTCATGACTTCATTCTTAAGTTTGGGTCAGCAAGTTAGAATATATAACTTGCTCAGATAATAGTGAAGGAAAATCCTAATTTTTTGGACCAGGTTCGTTCAGATATGATCGGATCAAGAGACATATTTCAAAATTTTTTTTCTTTGATCCAAATCAGACCTAAGATATTCAAATCTAATTTTTATTATTTTAATAATAAAGATAAAATCTAGATAAATTAAATAAAATTTAATTTACCTTGATGTAGGATAATTCTATTACCCGTTGATGATCCTGTAAGTAGTGGAAGGTTCTGGATCTAGCCATGCAAGTGTCTGGCCTTTATCAGTATCCACTCAGACTGGATCTGGAGATCTTCTTCTTCTCTATCACGTCTCCAAAAATTAGATCTAGATCTAATCTGGAGGATCTTCAAAATACCTTTCGAAGATCAGTAGTTGTCCTTTGCAGCAGCACAGCCTTCTAGCTTTCTGTCGCCTTTCTCTCATCTGGATTGCACCAACTAAGATCCCAAACACCTTTGGGCATGGAGAGGAGAGGGAGAAGATGGATTTGGCATGGAAGAGGAGAGGAGAGGCAGCCTTGGGGTGTGGGAATTTTTAATGCTTTTTGAGTTGGGCGCAGGGTCTTATTTATAGACTATGCATGATCCAACTCCTCTTCTTCCTAACCAATCACAACCCTTTGTGAAATCAGATCTAAATCTGATTGGTGGGAATAGAGTCCCTTGGATTCCTCCTTAGATGGCACCTAAGAGCAGTCAAACTTGATTCTTAAGGGAAGTCTAATCAGAATCCAAAAAGGAGATGGAGTTTCTATCCAATAGGGACTCCTGGGTGCCTCCAGCTTGGGCACATGCCAAGGGTGGCGTGTGCCCTCCTCCTTGCCAAGTTCTGGTAGGGGACAAGCCCCCACCAGTTCTCCAATAGGTGCATGACACATGGACAAAAGTCAAAGTATCAATGGTTAACATTTGACCAGTCAAAAGTCAACTTTTGACTAAAGTCAAAGGACGAGAAATAACAGATGACCAAAATTGTCAAGTATTGTCTTACAAAATAAGACAACCCTTTTCTGATCTGGATAGGTTCCAATCAGACCAAGTGAAGGCCTCTAATGAGCACAAACTCCTTTGACTCAGTCAGGACAACTATTTATGATATTAAAAGAAGAACGTTAGATTCAATCGAGTGTTAGCATGATTTTCTAGAACCTAATTGAATCTCATTCAGATCAATTGAATTGGATTAGTTCAATTGATAATCACCAGATTCAAACCCTCATTTGTATGACCCAGTTAGGTTCAGTTCTATATGGTAATAGGATATGTCATGATCTCTATCATCGACATCATCGAAACTCCTTTCGATGGATCAGAACTCTTCTGATTCGAACAACTAGAATGATCGATCATCTAAATCATTTTAATTGCTCCCAAAATCCACCAATGACACCTAGTAGTGTATGGTGGCAACCTATCAGAGTTGAATGTGAGCCTCTTGGTGTAGCTACCTGATAGGGACGCGATGCTGTCGTTAAAACATCGTGTTTATTAGTTTAATCCGACTTCTTAAAATTATTGAAAATACGTAAATAGTAGTGAGTCGGGTCAAATCCACAGGGAAGGTAGTGTTTTTAGATTTGAAATCTTTGATTTTTTTTTAGAAGAAAAAGAAAATGATTTGAATTTTGAAATAAAACTGAAGTCGGAAGATTGAAAATAAAATTAAAAG